>JAXQQM020058779.1:0-421483 GCA_034641835.2 Pinus albicaulis
AAATTTCTAACCATGGATGAGATTTTCTCTGTGATATTGTAATTTGTTGTTTACTTAGAAGAACCTCATTGCATTAAACTTATCCTTTTCTCAAGTTTTTCCAACATACTTCTAATCAAATGAATTGGACTGAGTTCATGTTATGAGTTATTTTTCTTGTCAATTTTTGCAATCTATGAATTAGCATTTTCTGTTCTTAAGTGCCATGCATAGTTTAGAATAGGTTTTTCTCTGTTTTAGTGTGACCAATAACTTCTCTTTGCCAACACTTAGTTATTTTCCTCTTAGCATGAAAACACAAAACCAAAAACACTAGAAAAACACTAAACACAATGAAATAGGAAGCAGATACCTAGGCACATATAGTGCACTTCACTTCAATAGTTTACTAGCCCCGGTTGACAATTTATGACATCAATTTAGGAACACTAAGTTGAGCAGACAACTCTCTGGAGGAGAGCTTTCCCGGTCCACCTAAAGGTGTTGGATTTCTCTCATTAATAAACTTCTATGTTTCAAAATTTGAGCGGTCTTGGAGAGTTAACTCTCCACTCACCTAATCCAAGGCCTTACAACCTAGCTAGTTGATGTATGACACTTAATACAAAAATTGCTAGTTGTTTTTAAATTATATCACTTATTTTAATTGGCTATTATTTTATGTCAAGGGCATATGGAAATGAAACTGATGATGTTTGTATGATGCAGAAAGAAACCAATGAAAACTAAACTATATGCAAATGCGCTGATTGACTTTCGATGAAGAGTGATTTCTACACAAGTTCTACGAGACTACTTTTTTTTTACTTTTCTTTTCAGATAACCAGACTTCACACACCTCAAAAAGTTACGAAAAAGACTAAAAATGCTTATGTGCACCTAATGCAAATTACTAATGGCTTGCAAATCCCAAGATGCTAGGTCTAGAAAAACAAAGAGAAATCTCTAACGATACCAAGGTTCAATCATTTTTTGGCAGTCAACAAAGCTAGTTCCAAATCAGAAACCCAATGTATAAATATGCCAAAAACATACTTGACATAACATAACGAAATCAAAAGAAGACTCCCTTCCTAATCAAGTCAATAATCAAAGAATAAAGACTTCAACAAAGCTTCAAAAGATGAAAAGAAACCATTAAACAAAGAAAAAGAAATGGGAAAAGAAAAGAGACTTTTGAGTTTTATAAAGAAAAGAGACTTCAAAGAGACCAAGAAACTATCCAGTTACTGAGTCAAGCAAACTTCGAATTTCAAGAAAAACTTCAACAAAATGCCCTAAGCCAACCATGCTACTCTCGTAGCAGGACTTGTTTGAGTAAGAGGAAGACAAGAAACCCAACAAATCAACTCAGCACAATACTGTAAACTTATGGCAAACACGAACTCCAAAGAATCAAAAAGAGACTCTTCGAAAATTGCAACAAGACCTAATCAATGAAATCAAGAAAACCAAACGCAAAAACATGAAAAAGTTAAAATGAAAAGCAACACATAAAGTTAGGAAAAAGCAAATGATCAAAAGCTCTATGTCTTGAATACTCAAAATAGCAAAGAATCTTTAGAAAAAGATCTTGGTGCTCAAGCCAGAATTGCAAGCACAACAAACAAATATTTCACCAAATGAGCCAGTATTCAAACAATTAAGAGAGAAACAGGCATGAAACCACCTTAGACATAGTCCAGAGACTTTAAAGATACTATAGGAAAAAGTCACCATAGGCAGACAAGACCGAAAAAGCTTAAAACCAAAAATTTCAAATTTCAATCAGGCATACATGCTTTAATAGCTTTGCAACCAGCGTGCATACGCGACTATGGTAAAGGAAACTCGCATATACATGGGTCCCTTTACAAAAAACAACGTGTATACGTGACTGTGCAGAAGAAAAAGTGCATATGGAAAAGTAAATAAGAAAAAACAAAAGAGGTTAAGCCTGATCAAGAGAACAGGTCTTTAGTCTGACTAGAAAAAGATTTACTGAACTGGAAAAAGTGATTGAAACTGTTGGAAACCTTCAACAAAAATGAAACAAACCAAAAGGGAAATCACAAGAATGTGATCCCCAGTTGAGTCACCATTGCTGTTTCGGGAAATAACTCCCTAATGGTTTTTGGGTCGGCAACCTTCACATATCAGAGGTATACCGTTCAAGAAGGACTCACTTAACCCATCTTTTATACTAAAAAATAGATATAACAATTTTTGGAACTTGCCCAAAAGTCCTACATTTGATGTAGATCCCGCGGGGTGTGAACCCCCAGCAACTCCTTATGCTTCGTAACCTGGAAATCAAGAAAGGAAAAACACGAAACACTAGTTGTACAACATATATTTTTCCTAGATGTCAGTGTAACTCATGTATAATATCATATAAACAATGTTGAATGTTCAATTAATGATCTTTACACATATATAAAGAGATATAAACATGTGAATTTTGGGAACAAGATGGTTCTTCTCATTATAAATGGCATGTACAATAATAGAAAAGTGGAGAGATCACCTAAATCCTTCCATGACCTTCGAGCAGACCGTCCTCTGGATCCATCCAACCCTCACCTCGCTAGGATTCTTCCAAGATGTGTGCACACAAGATGTCATATATGATGATGAGCATCTCAAGGAAACAAGGGTTTCTTGAATATACCTGGGAAGTGTAGGAGGCACGGGAATATCAAACTTGAAATAGGGCTCCAACAGAGTATAATATCTATATTTTTCTCTCTCCCTTAGGCCATACACATGAGGGGCTTTTATACTCCCTCAAAGTAGTTTCAGCAGTTGGAAACAGTTGGGCCATGGGCTGGGGTGGTTGAATTATGGGAATAACAATCACCCTGCCTTGAAAATAAGGAATTTTGTATATTTTTTAATGATTTAAATGGCATACATGGAAAAGTATGAATTGACTCACGTAATATGCGGAAAAGTCTAGGCATAATCGTGTATGGGATTTTAGACACTATTTTTTATGAAGTCTCTTTGGCCTTGGGGGGAAAGGGTGCCCAAGGCCAAAGAGACAATCGTTATTCACATGAGGGTGAAAAATGATGCTATAACATCTGCCTCCTGATTTCATCATTCTCCAGAACAGAGCGCCTATAGATCGATCCATTGGGTAGTAGTGCACCTAGGGTTAGGTCAATGGGGTGCTTGACCTGATAGTGTAGAGGCACTCCTGTGGGTGAGGTGAAGATGTCCCCGTACTCCTCCACAACCTTGTCCATTTGTTGTTGTCGTGCAGAGGAGCCATGTCTGGAGGTTGTGGCCATAGTCGTCTTCTTTACCTGGGGGCGGATCATTAAGAAAACAAATTTCCTGGTTTGGGAAATGAGCTTACTGCATTGTTTTGCAGTAACCAAAGAGACAGTGGGAGGCGGTGGTACCTCTAGTATCCTGTACAATTTATTTCCCAAAGTAAAAATAACAGCACGAGGTCGGGACTCATACACAGGATGTCCCTTCCACAAGTATGGTTGACCTAATAATACATCAGAAACATCAATAGGAGTAATGTCACACAATACCTCATCCGTGAAGGGCTTGATGCTATAGGGAAGGCGGCACTACTGGCTGACGTGGAGATCTCGTCCTTGGTGAAGCCACCCAATGGTGTATGGTTGTGGGTGCGCTGTGGGAGGCAAGCCCAACCGCTTCACGAAATCTGCTGAAATGAGGCTCTTTTGGCTCCCATTGTCAACAATGAACCGTAGCGGGGAGCCCTTTACCCACATCTGGGAGTGGAAGAGACGCTCTGCCTCCTCTAGATCTTCTGGTTCTTCCTTTTAGATCTTCATAGTGGCAACAGTGGCGTTGGGCTCCACATCAATAATCTGATTCCCTTTGTCATTAACCTTGTTAGGTTCTGATTCAAAGTCAGAGCATGCATCTGATTTAGAAGCCCTCATCTCGGCCACCAGCGACTGCTTGGCCCGACACTCACTTGTGTTGTGAGTGGAGCTCTTATGGAACTCACACCACTTTCCTGTGTCCTTTTTTGGCTTCGCAGTGTTGTTATTTTCTTGTGTCTATGGCAGGTTTCGTTAGGCCGCCATGCCTTGGCTTTATCCTTTGTTATATGGTTTGGGGGCACCTTTCCCTTGTTTTTGATTCGCAGATCCAAAGTCTCGCTTCTTCTGTTTGAATTTCTTCTCAATCTTGGCAGCACACTGATATGCCGTACCAAGTGAGGAGATGTCGAGGAACTCCATTGCCTCTTGAATGTATCTGTGCAGACAACCGCGATACTTTAGCACCAAATGTTTCTCTAAATTAAATATTTTATACCCAACTTTGTGCGCAGGGTATGGAACAAATTCATTAGCTCATGTACATCTTGATCCCTTTATTACCGCAACGTGGTCCATTGAATGTACTTGTCCTCATAGCTCCCCACGAGATAGTGTTGTTCCTTGATGGCATCTCATAAATAATTCCAAGTGGGTACGACTGAAAACAGAGAGGGTTTTGTCTCATCCTTTTTCTCACAGTAGGTTTCTGACCAGTCCTTGACATGGGGGGTAGCTTTGAGGAGTGAAAAAATAATCTTCTCCCGGTCGGAAAAGTCATGAACCGAGAAATATCCTTCTAATAGATTCAACCATATATCTACGACATATGCATCTATTTTACCCTCAAATATGGGAATGTCAATGTTTACTTGTACCTTAAAGGGAGTCGCGCCTCCAGAGTGGCTGCTGGATGCAGATGCGCCGCTGGTGGGCAGTCGTTGAAGGATCTAGGAAAATTTATCCATCATTGCGTTCCTTTGTTTTTCGAGGGCCTCCTTGAGCAATATTTTGATAGGATCTCCTGCTCCCTCATCTTTCTTTTCGTCCCCCATGGGCGTCCATTGGGGTTTGCGAGGCTGGTCTTGCAAAGGTTCCACAAGATCGAGCCCTAACTCCTTATACCCCGACCTCAGCTCCTTATACCCCGACCTCATTGGGGACATGCAAAGAAGGATCGAGAAAAAGCAGATGGCTTTGATACCACTGATCCGGATTTATGCAGGAACATAACAGAATATAGAAATAACCATAAACATAGAAACATAGCAGAAATAAGGCTTCATTTCAGTAATATCAAATCACATAAATATGCTTACAAACATGATGGAAATAAAATAGTTAGGGTGTTGGTAGCGAATCTCTGAGAAGAGATGTGGTGGCTATATACCTCTGAACAGTGTTACAATGAGGCTCGAGGGCCTATTTATTATGGAGAAACAATGGAGAACTCTAAACGTCCAAAAACCTAACCCTAGGAGATGAAGCGCCAAAAATATGGGCCCCGTTTGGGTAAATTGGTGTTTCAACTTCCTGGGGAACTAACTTCAGCATACTATCTCCATTTGGGGCTTCAAAACAGCTCCGAAAGTTCAGGACCTGAAAAAATGCTAAAAATAGAAAGTTGTGAAAAAAACTAAAAGAGACAATGGTGGGTCCCCAACTGGAATAGGCAGGTGGCCACCAATATCCACCTGGGTCAGGAATTTTAAACAAGCTCCACACAACATTCACTTTATTCAACAAAATCAAACTATATATCAAGTAGTGGCATTTAAACTTGAAACATTTTCAGTTCTATTTTTCTTTTATTTTTCATGGGGTTTTCATCTTTATTTTTATTCTTTCTCTATTTTTTTTCTTTTCTTTTTATTTTTTTTCTTTTATTTTAATTCCAATACCCTCTTTTCATTTTTATTTTATGTTTTTTTTTGGAAATAATTTTCGAATTGAAATATTATTTACAATGTCATTTAACTGAGATAAAATATCGAATCACCTTGTGATCTTATAAATTATAGGACCCTAACATGTTGGAAATTGATGATCAAGTTACAGAGGATACTCAAGTCGAAATTCCCTCACAAGGCAATCAACAACAAATGAAAGTTGGTTGTGGAAGTTTTACTTTGATGGAGCCTACTCCAAGGAAGCAAATGGAGCAAGAATATTAATGAAATCCCTTTAAGGTAACATCAATACTCTTTCATATAAGTTGGAATTTGATACTACTAATAACATTGATGAATATGAGGCATTGGTATTGGGCCTATAGGTTGCTAGAGATTTTAAAATTGAATGTTTGACGATTTTTGGATATTATGAGCTGATTGTGAAGAAAATTAAGAATCAATGCCAGACCAGGAACCATGGGGTGAAATATTAAAAAAAAAAGTGTGGTATATAGTTGAGAATTAATTTTTGACATTTAATATTAAATTTTTTCCTAGAGATCAAAATAGAATGGCATATTCTTTGGCAACAACAGCTAGCACTTTCAAACTCCCACAAAATCCCCTACTAAGGTATGAATTTAAAGTTAGGAACAAACCCTCAGTGTCCGACAATGTAAAATACTGACAAGTGCTTGTAGATGAATATCAGATAAAAAGGTTTATGGAGGTGATTAGTGAGTTTTATAGCATTGTAATAGACCAATATGGTGAATATTGTGAGGTAATTGAAGCAGCTAACAACAAGTGCATTGGGAGGAATCTGTGTCCAGACAAAAAATTATGTATTTGAAGGGAAACATAATTGTAAAGGGGGTGGTTCCATTACAAAGGTTGTTTGATGTTAATGATGTGGTTGTCAAACCACACAAGAAGGATTCTAAAGAGGATACAGAGGGTTGTAATACTGGTACAGAAAAACAACCCAAATTTATTAAGTTGGCCAAAGGTATTCCAGGGATATCCAAGCAGAATTACCTCGACCTTTTCAGAAAGTATGATGATATTTTTTCTTCATATTATGGTGAACTGAAGACTTATGATATTAGTATCATTCAACATAAGATTCATTTGAAGTATGAAATTACCTCACAAACATAAGCTGGGGCAAATAAATCCCCTGCTTCTCCTTTTGATAGAGAAGAAAACCAGAAAGAGCTCTACGCCAAAATCATTGTACCCTCGAGGTATTCAGATTGGGTGGCTAATATAGTCCCTATCAAAAATAAGAGTAGAGAAATCAGGATGTGTGTGTATTTAAAAATCTGAACATGGCCTCCCTAAAAGATAAGTATCCCTAACCCAGGA
Source organism: Pinus albicaulis (assembly GCA_034641835.2). NCBI lineage: Eukaryota > Viridiplantae > Streptophyta > Pinopsida > Pinales > Pinaceae > Pinus > Pinus albicaulis. The sequence continues at coordinate 7,052 of JAXQQM020058779.1, forward strand.
TGGATTATATTTTACAAAAGGTGGTGGGGTCATCAAGGTTGTCTATGATTGATGAGTTCTTTGGGCACAACCAAATTGTTGTACATTGTGAAGATAATAATAAGACAAATTTCGCCACTCCTTGGGGAACATTCATGTATGCCCAAATTCCTTTCAGTCTCATGAATGTTGGAGCCATTTTTTAAAGGGCCATGGACATAGCATTTGCTAGGGAGAAAGACAAATTTGTGGTGATTTATGTAAATGACATAATTTTGTTCTCAAAATATAAGGAAGAACATTTGCAAAACCTACAACACACCTTTGATAAATGAAGAAAGCATGGTTTATCCTTAAACCCAAAGAAATCTTAATTTTCTCTCAGAGAATGCAAGTTGTTGGGACATATAGTCTCAAGGGAGGGATTGAGAATTGACCCCAAAAGGGTAGAAGCAATCAGTACCATCCCCTTGCCAATAAAAAAAATGGATATATAAGTCTTCTTAGAGAGGATAAAATTCTTGAGGAGGTTTGTGCCCCAATTATGCCGAAATTGTGAAGGAGATTATGAACATGCTAAAAAAGGACACGGAGGTCAAATGGATTGCTGAGGCTAGAGATTCTTTTTTTAGGATTAAGAATTTATTTGGGGAAGCTCTGGAATTGGCTATCCCTTATTACCAAAATTCATTTCTTATCTTTTCCTTTGCGTCCCCTAACACCATTGCAACTATTCTATTGCAAAATACTGAAGAAGAGAAAGAAAAACCAGAAGAATTTTTCAGCCAAGTACTGAGGGACGTTGAGTTGAAGTACAAAATATTGGACAAACAAGATTATACTCTGGTCAAGGCTGTGAAATATTTTAGGACCTATAATTTATAGTCTAAAATCATTGCATATGTTCCTATAACGGCTATGAAGGACATTATCACACAAGGGGTCAACGAATGAAAAATGGGCAAATGGATAGGTAAAATTCAGGAGTATGATATGGAAATCAATCCAAGTAAAATAATAAAGGGGAAGGGTCTAGCCAAGATCTTATCAAAAGAAAAATGTCAAGAAATGAGAATATATTTTTTGGTTGAAGCTTCAACACCAAATGTTGTAAGCAGGGAGAACCAATCTAGCAAACAAGATAACTTAATTTCTTATAAATACCTTTTCTTAGATTGGTACAAAGGTATTGACCATTATCTATTGTTCCTTAGCTCCCCAGCTGGTTTTGATAGAAAAAAATATAGGGCTATGAAAATGAAAGCCCAAAAGTACGTAATCACAAATGGTTAGTTGTATTGGAAGGATCTTGTTGGTATATTGTTGCTATACTTAACCGAAGATGAAATTCTTGAGGTTATTAATGAATATCACAGTTTTTCTTGCGGAGGCCATTATAGTTGGAAGGTTACAATGCAAAAGATCTTGAAGGATGGTTTTTACTGTCCTACCTTGTTTTTTGATATGTATAAGTTGGTGAGAGGCTACAGGGAATGTTAGATTTTTGCAAAGGGAAGAAGCTAGCTCCATTTCCATTGATCCCATTTTTCATAGAGGAACCTTTCAAGCAGCGGGGATTGGATTTTATAGGACAGATTCACCCACCTTCGAGTGGGAAGCATAAATCAATTTTGAAAGCTACTAACTACTGTACAAAGTGGTCGAAATCCATTCCTACCCAGACTGCAACCGAATCAGTGGTCATAATTTTTTTGGAAGAAAATATTTTTTCCATATTTGGGTGTCCGAGGAAGATATTGACTGATAATGCCCAAGTTCTTAAGTCTGCAAGACTCACGTGGGCTTCACTGGGGGAGAAATACCATACCACGTTCATTCATATGGGGGGATATATATTGAGGAAAAAATGGCATAATATATTGGGCATATAATAGGGGGTTAAGGATTTTTATATTAACAGGTATAAAAAATGGGGCTCAAAATTAATGAAAAAATGGATACCCACAATATCTAGTAAGAGTAGGGATTTTTTAAATTGGGAATGTGTATTCGGTTGATATTTATAGGGGGTTAAATAATGTAGTTTTTAGAGTTATTTTCCAATATGCATTCAAATTAGGGGTGTGTTTTAGTATGCCATGACTGCACGTGATATGTCAGAGGTTCATTGAGTGAAGCCCCTGTGGAAAGACTCATCAATTTCTTCCAGAATTATAATTTCATACTTCCTCACTCCACCACCTATTATCCTTAGGGTAATGGGTTGGTCAAGTCATCAAAAAAGACTTTGGTGAGAGTTTTAAAGAAAATAATTGCAGGAAATAAGAAAACCGAGAATCCCAACACAAATTTTCTCTTTGGGAAGACTAGCTCACAACAAAGAGATCCATTAGGAAATATCCATTTTAATTGGTGTATGGAACCGCAATGTTGTTTCCTAGTCAATTGGCTATGCCAGTGACTAATTTAATTCAAGATTCTAAGGAGGATCCCAATCCATTGACTAGGAGGATAAACTAGTTGGTTGAATTTCAAGAGAATAGAGAGTAGGTGGCTCAAAATTTTCTGAAGTATCAAGATAAGATGAAGGCCTCGTTTGAAAAAAAGGCCAAAGACAATATTTTCTAGCCAGGTGACCTTGTGCTTAAATTGGATGTAAGTAGAGAAGACAAAGGAAAGCATGGGAAATTTGGTCCTTTGTGGTTTGGGCCATTCAAGGTAGATAAAGAAAAAGGTAACAACACATTATTGGTGGAAAATCTGGATGGTGAAGTGTTTGAACTTCTTGTAAAAATGAAGTACCTCAAGCACTACTTTTAGTACTAAAGTTAGGTATCTGACATATATATATATATATATATATATATATATATATATATATATATATATATATATATATATATATATATATTTGACACCTTTTCGAATAAAAGGCTACTAGTCTATAGTTTCTCAATGCCTTGCCCACAAGACGCTATCCGCAGTTGGAGTTGATGTTGCACCCTACTCTTATGTTTTCTTAAACTTCATATAACTAATATGTTGAGGTGCAAACCATAACATATTTTGGAGCCATTTTCATAAAAGAAAATGAGCTCAAAGACCATATTAGACCCACTCAATTAGAAAGTGCTCTAGAACAAATTTCCAATGATATAAATATGTCTGAAAGGGAAGTAAAAGTTGGGCCCAGGAAAGTCAAAATCAATGAGACCCCGTGACCTCGAAATCCTACAACTCATTATAAAATCAAATTCGAAAATATTAGGGGACCAGGGATTAGGGATCCATCAACTATCAGAGCCAGTCTCATCTACTGACAAAACCTCATAACAGTAATTGGAGGCGTAGACCCCGCAAACTCGGAACCCCGTAATCTTTGGTTAAATGAATTCACAAAGGCGCAGGGATCAAACCGCTTGCAAATGTATAACTTACATAACAAAGGATCAAGGAAAATTTTAGGGGGTTAATATTCATAGGTGGGCTAATTTTCCATGTTTTTTCCAAAAAAAAGATTCACCAATTTCTGTTTTTTTGAAAATTTATTCACCCAAATTTTATAGTATAAAATTATTATACCCTAAAAATCACCAAAATTTTATATATAATAATATAAAATAATTAGAAACATAAATATTTTTACAAAAATATCATCAAAAATTTTACAATTTACATAATGGTGACTAGTAAGATTCGCCAAAGTTTCTAAACTTTAAGATAAACTTGCATCCTTAAAATTTTCCCTGCAAAGGACCAAGGAACCTTCTATCTCCTCTAAATGGATAGGTGGCAACATATCATTGGTAAAATCAACGTCAAAACCACCCACTGGGAGGTGGACGCATGATAGGAAATTTTTAAATTTTAAGGTACCCAAAGGACCCATATATAGATGACACATGGACTCATCATTAGATGACACATAGCTTGGTTTACATCAACATGAAATCATCCCTGCAACATACCCCAAAGGGTCAGAACCTTGTAACAATTCCCAATTATATTTTGAAAGGAGTCGGGCTTCTAGGGACCAGGGGATTAGAGCTTCGGGACATCCGGGTTCCAGCTCAGCAATAAGCCTAGTGCCATTTTTAGCACAGAGGATTCATCAAGTGGCGGTGGGCCTTTCCCCATTTCTCAAATGAAAATGATTAAAAGAGTGACGACCTGTGCAGTGGATCACCATCCATATTATAGTGGCCTCATCCAGGAAGAGCTCTTGTGGGAACGAGCCCTACAATTAAGCCTGCACTTTACCTTAGTAGGTCAAAGTCAATAAAGTAACATTTGCAAATCGATGGTTTTGATTTATTTTTGGGGATTAACCATTGCATCCAACTCCATCCAGGCACCCTTCTGGAGGAAATAAAATGGGTATGGAACTTATCAAGCCAGCGTAATGACCACGTCATCCACTGGGAGCATTATTAGGCGAGTGTATCAAGTGATCGTGGAAAGCGAGCACGAGATTGAATTGATATATCATCCTCCTCCCCTGCCCTCCATCTAATCCAAATCTTCCATGTGCCTTCCTCTACACCATATCCTCACTCTTCCCGCTTGATTCGCAAACTGACTGTTGCTCCCCACATGCTGAATGTTACAATTTAAAACTTTCCTACTAGGCATTCACAAGTTACCTCTGACTGATGGCCCACCAGCTTAAGGACCTCATCATACCCTCAACATCTAGGATCCTTCACTTGCCAGGTAATTCGAAGCCCCCCTCTGCCTTTCTCAAATTAAAAAATGGCTCGTCAAAAGCCCCCAAGAAACAACAACCAAAACCCTTGATCCACATCGAACTCCTCATGGACACTGAGGGGGAAATTCATGATTTTGTTTACCCTTTCAACCTATTTGACCTTCGTTTTGACTTCTATGACTGCTACCTAGACAATGAATACCCCTTCTGATTTTTTGAGATAGTACTATAGCACTTAGTCTATTGGTTATGGAGGCTAATTATATTCTTGATTCATAGGTCTCAGCCTTGTTGGACCCAAGTTCCTAAAAGGGCTGGAAATTTTGCTAGTAAGATACCCGTCGAGGGGGTCCAGGGGGGGCAAAAATGAATTTTAAAGAGACCCCTCTCCCTAGCAGGGGTTTTGGGGCAGCACCCCCTAAGCTAAAAATAGATGAAAATTTTCATTGTAAAGTATTTTAATTTCCTAGTCAATATAGTCTGTTCATTAGGAGAATGATATGATGGTAGAATTTATGTTAATTTAGGGTTTTTTCCAGAATTTAGCCCTTGATTTATATGAGGGAATTTTATTGCAAATGTGTATTATTATTATTCTGAGCGAGAGAGAGAGGAGGAGGTTATCTGAGAGTGAAGAGAAAATTACAGGAGATCTGTTGCAGGTTGTGTCTCTTCATTTTGCTAGATAATATAAAAGGAAGAACTAGATGTTTCTCTATGGATGTAGCCCAAATTGGATGAACCACATATATTTTTATCTCTCTTGTTTTATGTGTTTTCTGTGTTTTTGTTTCCATAATATTTTATGTGTTCCATTTCATTGTAATATATAATTTTCTAACAACTGGTATCAGATTCGAAGGTCTATTTGGTTGATAAACTCACAGGAGAGAATGCTTCTTAGTTCGAGTGAGAGAAATGGAAAAATATGGTAGGTTTCGGGTTGAGAAATTCAAAGCCAAAACTACATGTTGTGGAAGTTGCAGATGGACGTTTATATGTATCAGAAAGATATGTATCTTCCATTTAGCAGAAAATCAAGGAAGCTGACAAGTATGACAAACGTAGAATGCGATATTCTCGACAGAAAGAAACTTGGAAAAATACAGTTGTGTTTGGAAGTGTTAGTGGCATTCAAAATTTCAAAGGAAACAAGAACATAGGGTTTAATTATGGCATTGTACAAAATATACGAAAAAACCTCAGCCTTAATAAGGTATTTCTTATTAAGCGTCTATTTAATATGAAGATGTTGGAAGGTGGACCTATTGTTGATCATTTAAATGAATTTAATACAGTTACCAATCAGTTAAGTTATTTTGGGGTAAATTTTGACGATGAAATTAGGGCTTTGTTATTTCTCTTCTCATTGCGAGAAATTCAAAATGGTTTAGTTATGGCCATTAATAACTCTATCTATATATCTAGTACTTTAAAGTTTGATGATGTCGTTGGTGCTATCCTTAGCGAGGAAATGCAATGGGAAATATCTGCTGAGACATCAGGTAATGCTTTGACTAAGGAGACAAGGGGAAGAAAAATGGAAGGGGGAAAGCACCCAAAAAATTGTAGTAATTGAAGAAAAGGAAGATCCAAGTCTATATCTAGGATAATGTGCTTGAAATGCAAGACTAAAGGACACCTGAAGAAGGACTGTAAGTCACGAAAGGGAAAAAAGGAGATGGACAATAAAATAACAAGCATGAAGAGAATGTGACAGGTGATGTGTTCCAAGATGCTTTGAATCTTTCTTTATAAAATATTCTTGATGCCTGGGTGGTTTATTCAAGGGCCTCATTTTATGCCACACTTGATAGGAAACATTTTCATGACTATGTTTAAGGATATTTTTCATAATTTTTTATGGGTGATGATAAACCCTATAAAATCATTGGAATGGGTAAGTTTTTTATAAAACAACAGAATGTAAACCAATGGCTATTGAAGGAGGTAAGACGTGTTCGAGATCTAAAGAAAAATATAATTTCAACAGGGAAGTTAGGTGGTGGATATTGTGTGACTACTTTTACGGATAAAAGATGGAAGGTCACTAAAGGAGCTCTGGTAATAGAAATTGGAGAAAATGTTGGTACATTGTATTTATGCAATGGAATTTATAATTTTTTTAATGATTTAACCTCCATGGGATCATTTAAAATATTATGGCATCATAGGCTTGGGAACATGAGTGAAAAGGAGATCCAGACTCTTCACTCAAGAAATGTTTTGCCAGGTTTTAAGCATGTCGATTTGGATTTCTATGAAAATTGTGATTATGGAAAACATAAGAGAATCACATTTCTCAGAGTTGGGAAGGAAAACAAGAGAAAAAAAATTAGATCTCATGTATATAGATGTATGGCTACCTTCTCAGGTATCATCTCTCGGTGGCTCTCACGATTATGTTATTTGTATTGATGATGAAACTAAGAAAATTTGGTTTTATTGTATTCGAAATAAATTTTATGTATTTGATACTTTCAAGAAATGGAAAGCTTTGGTTGAGAATGAGACGATAAATAAGTTGAATTTTATTGATTCAATAAATGGAGGTGAATAATGCAACAAAGATTTTGATAAGTATTGTTCATAGCATGGAATTCACAGAGAGAATATAGTTCTAGTAACACCACAGACAAATATTGTGTCAGAAAGGATGAACAGGACAATCATGAAGCATGCAAGGTGCATGAGATTACATGCAAGATTCCCTTTACAATTTTAGGGAGATCTTGTAGATGTTATTGTTTATCTAATAAACCGAGGGCCTTCAAGATCCTTGGGCAATGGTATTCCATAGGATCCATGGAGAAGTAAAAAGGTAAACTACTCATTTTTAAAGACTTTCAGTTGTGAAGCCTTTGTCCACATTAATAAATAAAATAGAATATAGCTTGACTCAAAATCAAAGAAATGTACGTTTGTTGGATATGGTGTTAATTATTTTGGTTATCTATTATATGATTATGAAAATCAAAAAATCATTAAGAGTAGAGATGTCATATTCAATGAAAAGGTCTTGTATAAGGATCATATGCAGGATGAGATCACAAAAAAATAAAGGTGTCTAAAAATCATAATGATCAACAACCACAACAACAAAAAATACCAAAATAAAAACATGCATCTCAAATACCTGAAAGTGGTGTCAGAATATCTACCATGACAAGTAGAGCCCCTAAATGTGTTGGCATTATTGTCATTTATCGAAAAAGACCAACAAGAGCAACAAAAAAGACAAAATGAAACAAATGTAAAGGATCATCAAAAGACCAACAAAGGCATATGAGAAGTGCAAGATCAGCAAGGCAAGGAGCAACAACAAAGTGTTGGGGAGCAAGGAACAAAGGAGCAACAACAAGGCAAAGAATAAAAAGTATGCGATGCCAAAGGAGAAACAAGGCAAGAGTAGTAACAGGGTCAGTAAAGGGCATAAGTAGAATATCATGATCAACAAAGGTATGCAGGAGAAACAACAAGGAAAATAAAGAAAAATTGCAATGAAAAGGAAAAAAAGAAGCAAATATGTGATCGACAAGGAGCACTAAGTAGAAAAAGAAAGAAAAGGAGCTAGAAGCAACAAAATATGAAATGTAAAGGAGTAGTGGCAAGGAACAATGAAGGAGAAACAATAGGAAATGGAGAGAAAACATGTAAAGGAGAAACAACACGGAAATGTATACACTAATGAAAAATATCAGCAATGCAAAGGAGCTAAAGAAGCAGGAGGATTTGTGATACATTGAAATGTTTTGATAATGTTGCAAATATTTCTATATTGAATAATTTGTTGTAATGTGAAATTGTTGATTGAGATGAATTGTTGTGATGTAAAGACAAGACTCTAAGGCAAAGAAAACAATATTGAAAAGAATGTTGTGATGTATTAATGATAAATATTGTTATTTTATATTGGCATTAGGTTGAGGTGTTTAATCATTACATGTGGCTGAAATTAATATTGGATGGATGTTTGGAAAAGAATGAGTGGAAGGAAAAGATTCAATCCTATTCACTTCATTTTCCTATGTGGAACACAAACAACCATCTTTATAAAAGATGTAATTTTGGAGGGAAAAAAGAGGTTAGAGAGTGGGAGTGTTGAAATGGAACCAATAAATGGCACCCAAGGGGGCTTCTGATTTAATTTTTCCTTAATTAAATTGGAAGAGAAATTGCAATTTCATCTCATGACAACTTCTATTAGTTAGCTGAGTCAGGAAGACTTACATAGCTTAAGAAATTCAAGTTGAGGGTATGAGAGGAGGCATGTCAGTTACAGTTATTTGTGAGATGTAATTAGTTAACTCAATTAATTGAGTTAAAATCAGTTTAACTAGTTCTAACTGATAGATGAGCTAGCGAGAGGTATGGTGAATTAAATCTGATTTAATTCACATGCAGTGTTCAATCAAATAGCTGATAATTCACTATAACTAGTTTTTTAATGTTTGTTCTAAGGAAGACCTAGTTGAGACTAATTTTAAAGGGATGATAACTATCAATTATATAATTATAAAATTTTACAGGTCAATTATAGAGTCATCAGGATGCCTTGAAGAAATTGTTCAATCAATTCTTGGGAATTTACTATTTAATAAGGAGATAATTCCTCCAATAATATGTGAGAAAAGCTGGTTAGACAGAGGCTAATAATTGGTTAAGTATTTCACCGATTCTGCCTAGATCAAAGTGAGACAATCAACAGAGTCAAAAAGTTTCTATGTGAGAGAAAAGCATTGTATTTTTTTGTGGTATTGACTTTATACAATATACATATAGTGGGGTTTTGATCAGTGTGCTTTCCCTAGATACATCTTGTGTTGTGCGATTTATTGTTTCTTTCTCTTATTTGTTATGTGATTGTGCGATCATGTTTGGTTTCCGAAAATTGTAGAAGGATTTCGTATTTTGTTTTAGTAAATTAAAATACCAGATTCAATCCCATTGATAGATTTTCTACATGGTATCTGAGCACTAAGAATCACAATAGAAGAGAAGAACCAGAGTTTGTTTTGAATAGGTACAACAAATTTGTAGATTTATTCTTCAGGACCCAACAACAGATCAAGATGCCTTTGAATGGCTTGAGACTCAAATATTCCCTTGAGGGAAATTTGAATTACATAGCATTTAGGGATGAGATGGAGGCAGTGCTCAAGGAAAATGTACTAGAGGCATTCATTGACAATGACATTCCCCATTCCGTAGTAGCAGATGCTCCACAACTTGATGCAGGGAAGAAGAAAGTATCAAAGGCGAGAAGGATCTTGTTAGAGGGAGTTCGAGATCATATTGTCTCGAGTTTCCATGGAAAGGAAAATATATATGCTATGTGGAATGCCTTAACATATATATTTTATAATAGCAGTGACCACATGAAGTTGGCATTAAATGACAAGCTCACAAATATCAAGATGGAGAAGGGTGACACGATCCAAAAATACTTGACGAATTTCACTCAATGTAGAGATGAGCTTGGAAGTGTTGGGATAGGATTTTCTGAGGATGATTTGGTGAGCCTAGATCTTTTATGCCTTCCCAAGAGTTGGCATAGATACCAGGACCCCGTGAATGGGAGGGAGAAGCTACCAGAATGGGAGCGATTATGGTTTTACTTGGTACAAGAAGACTTTCGGCAGAGCACCAGAGATGGATCCTCATAAAATAATGATGATGAGAAGAACTATGCATTGGCTAGAAAGGTGAAGAAAGGAAAAGGGAAGGCATTCCATTCCAAATCAAAGTCTGGAAAGGTAGGCAATAAGCGAGACTTTTCAAAGGTAAAATGTTTCAATTGTCATGAGGATGGACACTATGCCACAAATTATCCATAAAATAAGACTAACAAGAAGGCCTCAGGAGGAGAAGCAGGTGAAGAACTTTATTCACAGTTCAAGTTGGATTTCACTCTCATCACATGAATGGTGTCATCAGTGATGGTTCTATGTGGTACTTGGATAGTGAAGATTTGTTCCATATGACTAGAAACAAATAATTATTCAGTATCTTGGAGGAGACGAATCTCCAAATGCACATCGAGATGGGTGATGAAGGGAGGTATAGTGCTACCAGTGTAGGTACAACTAAATTTCAAAGGGAGTCAGGTAATCCACTCACATTAAAATATGTCATGTATGTTCCTGGTTTAAAGAAGAATTTGGTTTATGTTGTTATGTTGGAAGATCGTGGCTATGATGTGATCTTCAGTGAAGGAAAGGCATTCCTTCATCACAAAACCATGGAACAGGTGAAAAATATTGGGGTTTGAGTAAAGAACCTAGACAAAATGGATGTAGAATATTTTTTTTCCTTGAGCATGAAAGTAGAGAAGGTGGAGAGTTGAGACATCAGTGAGTTATGGCACAGGAAATTGGGCCATCTACACCACAATGCTTTGAAGATCATGCAACAGATTTATACAGGACTTCCAAAGGATGTAATTGCAGAGAGAGATACATGAAAAGGGTTTACATTGGGGAAGTATTCCAAATCCACCTTTCATTATAAGGAAATACTTGACAGAGTTCACTCAAACATGTGTGGACCGTTATCGAAAACTTCCACAAAAAATCACAGGTATTATGTGATTTTTGTTGATGATTTTTCAAGAAAGTGTTGGATTTTCTTCATGCAGAAGAAATATCAGATGTTATCCAAGTTTTGTGAGTTCAAGGAACTTGTCGAAAAAGATACAGGGAATAAGGTGAAGGCTTTAAGGAGTGACAATAGTGGAGAATACATCTCTAATGAATTCAAGAAATTTTGTGCCTAAGAAATAATTCGAAGAGGATTGATAACACCTCATAACCCACAACAAAATGGGGTTGTAGAAAGTAAAAACAAAACTATTGTTGGAGCAGCACAAGCTATGTTGCATGATCAGGGCCTACCATTGCATCTATGGGTGGAAGCATGCAATACAACAATATTTTTGCAAAACATAAGTCCTCATTGGATACTTGGGATGAGTACACATTAGGGGAATTTTGAGGTCTAAAATGGGCCTCCTAAGTAAATTATAAAATAATAGTGGAAATAATAAAATAAGATTTGATTACATCATCAAATTTTAGAGGGAGAAAAAGAAAAAACTACTTTTTCAACTCTTAGTTTCAACTTATCTCCCAAAAGTTTTATTCAAATTTCTAGCGGGAGCACTCGTTGGATGAAAAAATTAATTTCTCATCCAAGGAGTACCCATGTTCCATACTTTCAATGGATCATGCTACGTGAAAATTGATAAATACATGAAAAATGTGATTACAATCACATTTTTTCATGTATTTCTCATTTTTCATGTAGCAGGGCCCATCAAAAGTATGCAACATGCATACTCCTTGGATGAAGAATTAAATTTTGCATCCAACGAGTACTCCCTCTCGAAATGCAAGTAAAAAAATTTGGAGATAAGTTGAAAAAGTAGTTTTATTATTTTATTATTTTTTAATATTTTTACCCTCTTACTTAAAATATAGTGAATCATCCCCCATGGTTGACATCATCATCTTGAATCCTATTCTTTCTTATAAATTTTTATTTTGGTTGTAATTTTTTCTTAGGAGGCCCATTTTAGACCTCAAAATTCCCCTAATGCTAGAGGAATATTTTTTAGGTAAGCCTACCAAATGTGTTGTATTTTAAAAATTTTGGTTCATTTGTTTACTTCCATGTGACCAAAGATGCCAGGAAGAATCTAGAGCCAAAAAAATAGTTGGGGATATTTTTGGGGTACACTGATACACCTCACAACTATCAGGTGTACTTTCCAGCACACAGAATGATAATGGTCAGAAGAGATGTGAAATTGATGAAGAGAAAGCCATGTGAATTTCCCTTGAGAGGGAGCTTGAGTTGCATGTATTTTAGGAGCTCTTGGCTCCAAAATAATAACCTTGGGATGTGGAGCAGCTAGAAGCAGAGGAACAAAGAGTGGTAGAAACCACTCATGCAGAGCCATCCACCAGAGATGGAGGGAAGCGCAATAGAGAGGATAACAGATTGTTGCTAGATGTGAGAGAGAATGTGGGGGCAACCACATCACAACACAGGGAGAGAAGATTACCAGAGCGGTACACTGGATACATGGCTCTTGTTGTATCTTAAGAGACAATTCCTTGGCTGTGGAAAGAAATCAGTGCTTAAGAAATTTTTAGAAATGTGTCACAAAATAATTATATCAAGTGGTCTTCGTTTAATCCCTTTGGAAACTAATTCTTTAAAACCCTTAATAATCGGTATAATGAATGAATCTACAATGCCATTAATTGTTGATATCTGAATGGAAAAGAATAACTGCAGAAGAAACTCAAAATGATATGATGTAACACAGAATCTATCACTCTAAATTTCAAAATGAATTTATGTAGAGAGAGGGAACTCAAAATAATATGTTGTAAACACAAAATCTATTACTTCTAAGTTCCGGAGAGAATTTCTGAAGAGAGAGGAGTTGGAGTGAAGGAGCGCAAATTAAGGTTATTTAACTCTTACTCACATATGTAATTAAGAGACTGATAGCTACTTTACTTCACTTCATTCCAAGAAGAAGGAACACAAAATGGCATAGGAAAAACGAATCACCACCAATAGTTGCAAGAAAATTGATGCTTCTTTCATTAATTCCTCATAAAATTAAGTACCACAGTTTTAGTCTTCCAAAGGTCCAAAACTCGGAACCCTTCTTCTTTCTCTCTATATTTCTTAAATAAATAAAAAACAGATCGTAACTGCTAAAACTTCTTGAAACTACTTCGACTACCTAAACTTTTAAAACTACTTATTACATTGCAATTAAGGACATCACTATAGCTTCGATATTAACATACAAAGAAAACAAATTAAACTTGAAATATCATTCTTTTTGTTGAATCTAATTTTTTGCTGATGCGTCTCCTTGAAGTGTTGATTTGTCTCCCTAACAGATCAGAAATCCTTTCCCTGCATCTCTTCCAGAGTTCATTTTTTGTCTTTTATGCCTGTTGTCATGTCTTTTCTTTTTCTAATACGGTATATGAACAGTTCTGCTAGAACACCTCTTTTCCTGACTTGACCTAGTTGTTGTGCTTCCAACAATGCCACTATATGCTCCTTTGTGTGACTCTGCCTATGCCTCTCTGCTTCAAACCATGTTATCCTATCCCCTTCTGCCCAACTCTGCCTCTTCTGCTCGTGCCTGCAGTGTTTAGTCTTCCATTTATTTACAAGGCGCCACCGCATACAACACTGTTCTATACGGGGTCAGGCGTTACCCAAGTCTACTGCCCACGTTTATGTTTATTCATGAAATGACACAACTACAAATAATCCTAGACTTCAAATAAATTTAAATTAACCTTTGGAAGGTATCATGTCTGCTTTTCCATCGCACTTCAGATTTCCACGTTGCTCTGTTATAAGCCTCCTCTAACCCTCGAAGTGATTTCTCAAAGGAAAGGCTCTTATTTCTAGATTTGAAATCCTCTGCAATTTAATTCAGAAGCTATTTCACATCTGACCATCATCAAATTTCAGCCTTCGACGTTTTATAACATATTATCTTAGCACCTTTCCTCCCAATATTGCGATGTGCGATGTACGATGTACAAGAGGGATGAGGTGGCAAGCGGAGGTGGGGCCAATCACAAATCGCAATCGACGAAGTGAAACTTTACTGCACTTTGCACTTCGACATTCATAACATATTCCCTTAGCGCCTTTCCTCCTGAACTTGCAATGTGTGATATGCGATCGCATCACATCTCAATATCGTAAGTTTAACCATATTTCAAACTTGTATCATTTACCAAATGCGATATGCGATGGAACCTATGGCCAACACGTGGCTTCTCTTCACAACCTCCGATCCATTAACTCTCTTGCATATTTATTTGCGATATCCATTCTTGACCACTTATCTCTAACTTAGATCTCACTATTTAATCTTGTCCGTCCCTCTGAATTTTATTTCTATGCTATGATCTCTGAAGTCCATCTCTCTACTTCAATTCTGCACTTTGATCTTGACCATCTACTTTCCCCTTTGCACCTCCTCCCAAAATCTTAAGTTTTTACAGAAAATGCAAATAAGCCCCACTCGACCCTGACCTGTGTGAAATGTTCTGAGCGCATCAATCAACCCAAATCTTGAACTGTTCTGCACGCGAATGAGCCCGACTCGACCCGCCTTCACATCTGCACACATAATTTTAATATTCCAACATATAAATCTAAATTCCTTTTCGACATACAAAAATTTTACATTTTCTAAGATATATGCCTTTTTTTGTGTTTCGGGAAATATTTAAAAATTAAATGCAAATGAGCCAAAACATCTGGCTCCACTTGGGCATAGTGATTTTTTCCATGAAAGCTCTAAGAACCACAGATTAGTGCCTTATCCATTGGGTATGGAGTCAAATATTGCAAGTGACATATGAAAAATGAGCAATCCAATATTTACAATGGTGAAATGTTGAACTTTAGTGCTGGAAATAATGCTTCAGATACTGCCCATTCACAAGCAGCTGTAGTGATTCTCCATATAAATCTTCTAGGATGAAAGTATTGCTTGATCTGGCTTAAAAAATTCTACACGGACCACACCAGAGAGGGTCAAAATTTCCATGCTTTCCTTTGTCCGCCCTTCTAGCGTCCCATCTTAATACTAAATCTCCTGCTTGGAAGAGGAATTCTTTTGATTTTCTGTCAAATATGGACTTCATCTTTTCTTGATAATAAATAAAGTTATCTCTAACTTTGTTTCTGTCTTCACTTGATTTAGTCACTTTGTTCAATCTTCTCATTAGAGCATCAGGTTCTTCCTAAGCTTCTTGAAGGAAATAAATCACTGGTTCGTCCAACTGAGTAGGAAATAGTGCCTGAGTTCCATAAGCCAACTCATAGGGTGACTTGCCAGTAGAGCTCCTAGTGGTTACTCATACTGCCCAAAGAGAAAACTTCAACTTTGAATCCTAGTCTTTCTTATTTTCAGTGATTTTCTTTTTTCAGAATCCTGACCAATGTCTTGTTTAAAGACTCTACTAATCAATTCCCTTGTGGATGGTAGGTTGTGGAATGTCATAAAATTAAATTATATGTTTGAAAGAAATTAATGAATCGAGCAGAATTAAATGCCTGAGCATTATCAGTTACAATCTTAACTCGACATCCAAACCTACTGAAGATGTGCTCCTCCAGAAACTTCATCACCAGTTGGTCATTTTCTTTCTTGGTGGGGATTGCTTCAACCCACTTTGTGAAGTAATCAGTAGTAGTTAGAATCCATTTGAACTACCCACTTGATGGTGGATTGATCTCTCTAATAAATTCCAATCCGCACTGCCTGAAATTTTCTTCTATGAATACTGGAATGAGAGGCAACAGAGCAAGTCTCTTCTTTTCTGCAAACAATTGACACTTCTAACAACTTCTGACCAGTCTGTATACATCAACAAATGGTGTAGGCTAATAAAAACCTGACTTGAGGATTTTATTTGTTGTGAACTTCCAACTATAATGTTGTCCACATAGATTTTCATGATATTCCTTGATAACCTCAATGGATTCAACTTCAGTTAAACACAACAACAAAGTACCAGCAGGATCTTTCTAGTACAACTTTGCTTCTACTATGACATATGGCTGAGATTTAAGCTTGAGAGCTTTGTATTTGGTTCTATTCAGGGAAGATGGACAAGACAAGAAACATAGGTAATGAAAAACATCTTTATACCAATCTGAACACAAACATTTATATTGAATCCCTGTTTTTGGCTTATTCTGACCTTCTTTAGTCTTAGCTTCATCCACTGGTGCCAAGAGATTAATTCCCAATGCTTGAAAAAATGTTTCTATTAGCAAATTTTCTAAACCCTGCCCTTTGATTAACTTGGTGGGTTTAATGTCCAAATCATACTCCTGGATTTTAGCTATCCATTTCCCTCTTTTTCCTTCAACATCACTTTGAACCAGCACGTCCTTGATGAAAAAATTAGGTACATAAGCAATTATTTGGGATTGTAGCACATAATTCCTAAAGGCTTTGAGTGCTTTAACCAATGTGTACACTTATCTCTCCAAAATGTTATATTTGAGCTCAACATCTCTGAGAACTTTGTTGAAGAATGCCACTGGCTGCTCCTTGCTATCCTCATTTTCCTGCAGTAACAAAACAACAATAGTAGTCGGGGAAGCAAATAAAAATATTTGAAATACCTTTTGGTAATCAGGACTTATTAAAACAGGAGCTTCCTAGAGTGCTTCTTTTATTCTAGAAAATTCTTCTATTGCTTCTTTATCCCACCTCACTTATGCATTTTTCTTTAGCATATCCGTTATATTTCTCACAATCTCAACATAATTTGGTACAAATCTTCTTAGAAATTTTATTTTTCCCAAAACTCTTTGAATATATTTCTTGCTTCTGGGTAAAGGAATGGTGTGAATTGCCTCCACCCTTGCTGGATCAATCTTTACCCCTTGTTTTCAAACTATGTGACCCAATAATTTACCTTCCTCCAAGGCAAGCAAAGATTTTTTGGGATTTGGTGACAAACCATACTTCCTGCACTTTTTGAAATTCCTTTGCAGATGTTCTAGGTGTTCATCATCTAATCCTAAAAAAAAATTACATCATCCAAATATATAACCACACACTGGTCACCGACAAACACTATGTCCATGGCCCTCTAAAAGGTTGCACCTGCATTCATGAGACCGAATGGCATCCTTGCATACATGAAGGTGCCCCAAGTGGTTGTGAAAGTTGTCTTCTTCTGATATTCTTTATCAACTTGCACTTGATTATACCCAAATAATATATCAACCATAGACATCCTGGAAGCCCCTGTCACCTTTTGTAAGACATAATCCATTTTAGGCAAAGGATAATTATCCTTTAGAGATGCTCTATTCAAATTCCTGAAGTCCACACACAATATTATCTCTCAAATTTTCTTCCTCACAAGAACCAGATTAGAAACCCAATCAGAATATCTGTGAGGAACTATGATTTTTGCTTGCAGCAATTTCTTCACTTCCTTTTCAATTAGAGCTAAAAGTAATGGATTAATCTATCTAATATTTTTTCTGTGTGGTTTAATTCCTTCTTTCAATGGGATATTATGCTATATTATGCTTTTATCATACATTTTCAAGTCTTCATATGACCAAGAAAACACATCCATATACTTCTTACAAATATCAATGTATATTTCTTTATAATTTTTGGGAACACCCTTGAATAACTTCACCATTTTTAGCTCCTGCTCTTCCATCTCTTCTTGATGTGTTTTCTTTGAATCAACAACAACATCATTAGAATCCAATAATCTCTCTAGGGGAACCAAACCTTTAGGGAGCACATTATCTTTCAATTAGATAATATTTTGATCGCTTATTGATTGCTTAAGGTTTCTTATCTATGCTTTCTGCTCTGCTTGTTCCTCTTCTTGATCTATCTCATCATCTTCAAAGTTTCCAATCATTGTCATGAACTGATTTATCTGTTCATCATCTTCAAACACCTAAAATTGTTTCACATTGTGAGGGACAAAAGGTCTATGTATAATTTCAGTTTCATACCTTAGCCTTGGATTTATTGGAGGCTTGAAGGTGCTGGCTGCCACTGATAAAGAATTTTCCAATCTATTCTCCTCCCTTAGAATGAACTGAAGATTGAAGGCTTCAAAATATTTTTCTATCTGATCCAAAACTTCATTCTTGTATGCTCTTAATCTCGAATTCTTGGTTTGACAATGATTTTTAATCTGCCTTATTATCAATTTAGAGTCACAAAAAATTGAAATACATTGAACTCCCATATGTTTAGCAACTTGAAGGCTTAAAATTAAGGCCTCATACTCAGCCACATTTTTTGTTGAATCAAACTCTAATTTAAAATAAAAAGGCATGAGGTTAACTTCTGGTGATATTAGCAAGAATCCAACTCCTGTGCCTTCCTTGGAGTAGGCACCATCAAAGTAGCATTTCAAAATATTTTTTGAGCGCAGCTCATTATTTACCACTATTGAAGAGAGTTTCTTCCCTATGTCTTCAGCAAATTCTGCATCTTCAAACAACATGAAACATGAAATATCTTATGTTTCTCAACTATAAATAGGGAATTTCTTGCATCTTTCCTGTTAGTGGTCTTCACGAACCTTGTTTCTCTATATAATCTCCTTTCTTCCCCATTGAAAATAGGAATGATAGCATAAGTGAAATCAAATTTTAGAACACCTCCCAACCTTACTCCCCAAGATCTTGATAGGAGCATTCCAAACCTAGATGGAATGTCAACAACAACTACATCGATGACTATACCCTCTGTAGGAATTTGTGCCAAAGAAATTACTACATATTTAATTAACCCAACACATTTCACCCTTTTGGAATCAAATTAATATAGATATCTGTAAGGTTTGGTCATCTGCAAGTTTAGTTCCTTCATAAGACAATGGCATGAGATTATGGAATGCTCTTGAGTCCAGCATACAATTATGGAGTGTAAAATCATGAAGCAAAAGAGAGATATAGAATGGTGGAAAAAAACGATCTACTTCTTCTACATGAGGACCAAAGGTGACCACTGACTTCTCTTCTTGTAAGTTCACATTGTCACTTATATCTTCAATCTGTGTGAGATTAATATATCCTGAAATTTCTTTCTTGTAGACTGGTATTTTAGCTAATTCTAGAAGAGGTATCTGAATTTTTACCCTCTCCAACTCTTTTTTCAAACTGAAAGGATGAGTTTGTTTAACATCATTTTTAGGTTCTTCTTCACTCTTTCTATAATTTTCTTCTTGTTCAGGTACATGAACAACTCTCTCCAAAATATTAGTATCAACTGATTTTCTCTGGGAAGGTTCACCCTGCTGCACATCTGTTCTATTAATTGAATTTACAGGTCGCTTCCCATCACTGACTTGTTTTATATGGTCATTTTGTTGTGGAGTCACCATTGGAGGAGGAATAAAATATTGTTGTTCACCTTCATTATCCTGCACTCTAGATCTCTTTCTAGACCATAAATCATACTTTTTATGCAACTCGGCTTACATGAAATCTGTGAATTGCCTACAGTATTCATCCATTTCATCTTGGTCAAAAGATACTTCAGCTTCAACCTACTCTCCCTCAAAATCCTCCTCTTCATCATCTTCTATTGTGTACATAGCAGATATTTGATCTTCAGCCTCCCTTTGGTCATCTTCTATAGACTCTTCGGGTGTTGCTTCTATATATAATGGTGCTTGAACCTAGTCTTGATATTTTCTTTCCCTCTGCAAAATTTGCAGGGGATGTATGATGAATTGAGGGTTAAATCCCCCTCAGATTTTTTTTACTTTTATTTGGGAGTTTTTACTTTCCAATTCCATCTTAACTAGCTTATTTGATAAATTTTTTATCACCTTTATCATATACTCAATTCTTTGATCTTGTGATGATTCTTATTTTGCTTTCCCCTTCACTTGGACTATCTGTTTCCCTTTCGCCTTTCCAGCTGCACTCATATTAGCTTCAATCTATAAAAAATTTGTCTGTATCTTCTCTGGAGTAGGGAATCTCCTTTCTCTAAGCGTGAAACTAAAATCGGCTTAAAAAGCCCCGGCAAAAACCACCTTTTCTCCAAAAGGAGGGGGCTTCATTTCTACAAGACAAACTGTTATACAACTTATTGATTCTTTTGATAAAATCTGATATATTCTCATCTGGTTTTCTTTTGATTGCATTAAATTCTTTTAGTGAATATCCATGATCCATTTTTTCACCCCATCTCTGAGTGAATTGATTTTCTAGTTCTTCCCATGTATTAATGGAATTATTTGGCAATCCATTAAACCACTTTCTAGCCTCTCCATCCAGAGACTGAAAAAAAAAAGCCTCATTACAACATCAAGATATTCTACTTTCAGATTTTCAGCAAAATTACAAAACATAGGCAAGTGTTGTTCTGTAGTTATTTCATCTTCTCTAGTAAAACATGGTAGTAATTTACGATACTCTTGAGGCATTGCATTCAGTGGTTGTGGAAGGTTAAGTGGACCATATCTATTCAACAAAAAGGATGGTGCTGTCATGTTTGCACCTTGATTTATTGTTCCTTGGTTAGATGCAGTCGACGAACCTGTTGTGAAAATGAACGGAGGTGGAGGTAAAACTGATATGGGGGTGGGTTGATGGAGAATAGCAGAGGGACCAGCAACTGGAGTTTTTTGAGCTTGAATAAAATTAAAAGAAACTGACTCAAAGGAGTGTTGTTCCAACTTAGGTTCTTGAAAATAAAGTGGTGTGAAAGGTGAATCTTGTTCCAAGAAATGAAGTACTTCAGAGATGTCTTCCAACAAAGGATTACTAGAACTACTGCCAAAAGCTGACAGTGTAGGACTAGGTGGTGAGGGGGTTTTGGGTTTCTGAACCCTTTTAGAAACCAATATTTCAGGGTCTAACAAAGCATGGAATTTCTGCTGTGAGGTATCCGACGAGGTCTTTTGTGAGACAGAATTTTGAGAATAAAAAACACATCCAAATATTTCCTCCTCACTGAACAACCAAAGGAAATAATATGAAAAGCCTAGGGAAAATAAACTTCGTTTCTTCGATCCCTGACAACGGCGCTAGAAAATGTTGTATCTTAAGAGACAAATCCTTGGCTATGGAAAGGAATCAGTGCTTAAGACATTTTTAGAAATGTGTCACAAAATAATTATATCAAGTGGTCTTCATTCAATCCCTTTGGAAACTAATTATTTAAACCCTTAATAATTGGTATAATGAAAGAATCTACAATGACATTAACTGTTAATATCTGAATGGAAAAGAAGAACTACAGAAGAAACTCAAAATGATATGTTGTAACATAGAATCTATCACTCTAAATTTTAGAATGAATTTATGGAGAGAGAGGGAACTCAAAATAATATTTTGTAAACACAAAATCTATTACTTCTAAGTTCCAAAGAGAATTTGTGAAGAGAGAGGAGTTGGAGTGAAGGAGCACAAATTGAGGTTATTTAAATCTTACTCATAGATGTAATTAAGAGACTGGTAGCTACTTTACTTCACTTCATTCCAGGAAGAAGGAACACAAAATGGCACAGGAAAAATGAATCACCATCAACAGTTGCAGGAAACTTGATGCTTCTTTCATTAATTCCTCATAAAATTAAGTACCACATTTTTAGTCTTCCAGAGGTCCAAAACTTGAAACCCTTCTTATTTCTCTCTATATTGCTTAAATACATCAAAAACATTTCGCAACTACTAAAAATTCTTGAAACTAATTCGACTACCTAAACTGTTAAAACTACTTATTACATTACAATTGAGGACACCATTATAGGTTCAATCTAAACATACAAAGAAAAAAAATTAAAACTTGAAATATTATTCTTTTTGTTGATTCTGATTTGTTGTTGATGCATCTCCTTAAAGTGCTGATGTGTCTCCCTGACAGATCAGACATCCTTGCCCTGCATCTCTTCCAGAGTTCATTGTTTGTCTTTTCTTCTTACTGTCATGTCTTTTCTTTTTTTGATGCGGTATCTAAATAGTTTTGTAATAACACCTTTTTGCCCAACTTGACCCAGCTGTTGTGCTTCCAACAATGCCACCATATGATCCTTTTACTGACTCTACCTATGCCTCTGCGCTTCAAACCATGTTATCTTGTCCCCTTCTACCCGACTCTGCCTCTTCTGCTCGTGCCTGCAGAATTCAGTTTTCAATTTATTTAAAAGGCGCCATGAAATACAACATTGTTCTGCACAAGGTCAAGCATTACCCAAGTCTACTGCCCACTTTCATGTTTCTTCATGAAATGACACAACTACAAATAATCCTAGACTTCAAATAAATTTAAATTAACCTTTGGAAGGTATTGTGTATGCTTTTCCGTTGCACTTCGGCTTTCCACGTTGCTCCATTATAAGCCTCCTCTAACCTCTGATGCAATTTCTCAAAGGAAAGGCTCTTACTTCCAGATTTGAAATCCTCTGCAATTTAACTCTAAAGTTATTTCACATTCGACCCTCATCGCATTTTGGCCTTCGGCATTTTATAACATATTCCCTTAGCTCCTTTCCTCTCAAACTTGCGATTTGTGATGTGCGATGTATGAGAGGGATGACGTGGCAAGCGGAGGTGGGGACAATCACAATTCACAATGCCTTTCCTCTTGAACTTGCGACGTGTGATATGCGATCGCATCACATAGCAATATCACAAGTTTAACCATATTTCAAACTTGTATCCTTTACCAAATGCGATATGTGATGGAACCTATGGCCGACACATGGCTTCTCTTCACAACCTCTGAGCCATTAACTCTCTTGCATCTTTATTTGTGATATCCATTCTCGACCGCATATCTCTAACTTAGATCTCATGATTTAATCTTGTCCGTCCATTTGACTTTCATTTCTAAGCTATGATCTCTGTCGTCCATCTCTCTGCTTCAATTCTACGCTTTGATCCTGACCATCTATTTTCCCCTTTACGCCTCCTCCCAAACTCTTAAGTTTTTAGGGAAAATGTGAATAAGCCCAAATTGACCCTGACCTGTGTGCAATGTTCTGAACACATCAATCAGCCCGACTCTTGAACTGTTCTACACGTGAATAAGCCCGACTGGAACTGCCTTCACTTCTCCACACATAATGTTAATACACCAGAATATAAATCAAAATTATTTTTCGACATACAATAATTTTACATTTTCTAAAATATATGTTTTTTTGGTGTTTTGAGAAATATTTAAAAAGTAAATGCAAATGAGCCACAATAGCTCTTATGAATGAAGGTGTAGAGATAGAACCATCTTCTTTTGAGGAAGTACTGCAACAGCTAGTGTGGGCTAATGCCATGGTTTAGGAGTATGAATCCATCATTAGAAATAATGCATGGGAAGTTGTCCCAAGACCAATGGGGAAGTCAGTTGTAGGATAAGGGTAGGTCTATAAGGCGAAGCAAAGAGCAAATGGGATTGTGGAGAAGCACAAGGCCAAATTTGTGGTAAGAGGGTTCTCTCAAGTGGAGGGGATTGACTATGATGAGACTTTTTCACTAGTCGCAAGGTAATCATCTATCAGATCAATCCTTGCACTTTTTATGCAAATGGGATGGAAGATAAATTAGATGAATCTAAAGGTAGGCTTTCTCAATGGAGTTATTAAGGAAGAGGTGTACATTGAGCAGACAAATCTTTTGAGACATTAGACATGGAGTCACATGTGTGTAGACTCAAGAGAGCATCATATGGGCTAAATTAAGCACCTCGTGCTTGGTACACCAGGATTGACAACTATTTCACTGGGTTGGGCTTCACCAAGAGTGAATCAGATGCGAACCTTTATCATAAAATGGTAGATGGTAAGATTTTTATTATTGAAATTTATATTGATTATCTGATATTGATAGGTGATGAGTATCTCATCAAGTCTTGCAAAGAGGATCTTGCAAGAGAATTTGAGATGAAGGACATGGGTCTCTTGCACTATTTCCTGGGATTGGAATTATGGAAAATAGATGGGGAGCTATTTGTATCTCAAGGAAATTATGCCAATGAGATCCTCAAGAAGTTACACATGGAGGGAAGCTAACCCATGGAGATTCCTCTAGTAGGAAACTGGAGGAAGGAGGATGCTACTTCAGGCGAAGTAGTAGATGCTACTGTTTACAGGCATCTTGTGGATTCATTCTTGTATTTTGTGAACACACAACCAGACATATGCCACACAGTTAACCATCTTAGTCAAGCTATGATTAAGCCTACCATGATCTTTTGGAAGGCAGGAAAGCATGTGTTGAGATACCTAAGAGGCATTACAGAGTATGGGATATGGAGAAAACGAAAAGAGGGAGTGAAGCTTCAAGGATTCACCAATTCAGATTGGGTAGGGAGTCCATTTGACAAGAAGAGAACATCAGGGGGCATCTTCAACATAGGATCAATAGCATTTTCCTAGTATAGAAAGAAACAGAGATCAGTTGTGTTGTAGCTCCTAGAGATAGCCTTGAGTTGCAAAATATGAATTCCTAGGACATCTTAAAATCAGAGGTTAAATTTGGAAAATTGTATAAATTCCTCTGACAGGATATGGATCAAGAGAAATAATGGTTTTGGTGGTTCAAGAACGCAGAAGATATTTGAGTCTGCTCCTTGTGAATTACCCTATACTATGAGAGGGCTCAAGAGGCTGGATGGCTGAATGGATTTCAAATGGGCCAAGCATGAAACCATGAGCAGAAGCTTTCAAATTATGTAGAGGTGTTGAGGAAGAACAGAGGAGGAATCTGCAAAATATAGGCTTAAAATCCTTAAGAATATGTCTCCCATGAGCTCAAAAGAAGTGGGTGTAAGTGAAATATGACTAACAGTAGAGATTCATGGAGCACCCGTTAAGGAAGTGCAATAAGTTTAACACATAAGCGTTATACATAAAACTAATTCATGAATAAAAATGCACACCATCGGCAGCTACATTACATGAATCATCCATAGCAGCAGAGCATGAAAAGATAATTATACATAAATAGGAGATTAATGATAAAAAAAGGGAATACATATACATACTACTCATTGCCCCATCTGGAATCCAAATAAACAACGTTGTATCAGATTAAGTTCTAACGGCTCTCCCAAATATGTATCTCAGAGCACAAGGATCACAATCATACCAAACTACAACAAAATTCTCCAAAATTTAGAACCTTTCTTTCATCTCTGAAACTCCCTACATATAGAGTTTTGCTTGAGGGTCTACGATCCTAGAACATTTATGATCGACCCATACCTGTGAAATCAAAATATCCTACCTAACCTACAGAGCGTACATCAAGCAATTACATCTTTACTCAGAAAATCAAAATAGGAATGGGTGAAATTGAGATTTCACGATCAAAATTGTAAAAATAAAAGACATG
Organism: Pinus albicaulis; assembly: GCA_034641835.2. NCBI lineage: Eukaryota > Viridiplantae > Streptophyta > Pinopsida > Pinales > Pinaceae > Pinus > Pinus albicaulis. The sequence goes on from JAXQQM020058779.1 coordinate 32,607, forward strand.
GTTGACCATGGAGGCCAAAACTGGGAGCCTTCAAATGGTGTGGCTAGGAGTGTCCATGAATAGGTGGTCAGGCTAGCTATTATCATATGATTCCACCTACTATTTGAAAGCCTCCACTCCCTCATTCGCATTATTTCCACTTAATCAATTGTGAAATGGTCAGTTGTATTACGTTTGCCTGCCTCTTTAGTAGATATTTCATGAGCAAACTGAATAAACCATAACTGTGTGCCCCACCCAAAATCCCATGTTGTGTTTGAATTGCAAACAAAAAACTAGATTTCAAAGGAGGGCATGGGCAGTTTGTGATATTGGATGGGGGGGTGCGAAATCACTGTGGGCCAACACGTAGCAGTGGAGGCTGTTTCCCAAACTAGCCATTTCGGACCCCCCCCCCCCTCCAAGTGTTATCTTTCGAAAGGTGAGGGGGGTGCTGAAATAGATCATGAGCTGTTGGATGCATGATATGGAGTAGAGATGAGGGGAGGATGGCAGAAGAGAAAGTGGAGTTATCAGGGCTAATTAACACTAAAAAGAGCATAACAAAGGCTATGGAAAGGTTATTGATGACGTGGCAGGAAGGTGGGACAACCCGCACATCACGAATCGCAATATTTGCATATGAGCAATGAAGGGTAAAATTTATAACATGTGATGTGTGAAGCACGATGGGTGGAGGATGTGACGTGGTAGAGGTGTGATGGCCTGCAAAATCGTAATCGGGGAAGTTTTGGCATAAGGAGTGGGGGTAAGAGTTATGACTTGTAATGGGTGATGTGTGATGTGAGGAGGATGATGTGTCAAGGAAGGGGGTCCATCCATAGACCGCAATCCGCAATATTTTCATGGAAGCAACAAGGGGTAAAGGTTATATTCTGCAGAGTGCGAAATGCAATGAGTGGAGAGGTTAAGGGCGTAAGAAAGAAAATGGAAAGCTTCTTCCTCTTTTGACTGCAAGGCGTCCTTTTGACCCGCGCTTGAAAAGATGGGCCTTCATATTTACTGCTTCAACTCCTCATTTGATTGAATCTCATGCTATTTTATTAGTTCAAAATAAACACAAGCCAACAAGTTGCACTCAGTGCAGCATAGGCAGAGTACATGGAGGTCAGTCAGGTAGCATGTGAGGCCATCTGGATGAGGAAGATACTTGTTGGTTTGTTTGGTCAATAGATGGATCTCAAGGTGATACATTGTGATAACTAGAGTTGCATCAAACTCTCTACTAATCTTGTTTTTCACAATAGGTCCAAGCATATTGATATCCGGTATCAACATCTCAGAAATTGTGTGCAGTGGCTAATTATGTCATTAGATTACATTCCCACGAAGGAGCAGGATTCAGACATCTTGACGAAGGCACTAGAAATAATCAAATTCAAATTCCATAGAGATAGGATTGAGGTAGAAAATAATCCCCTTCTTGTTGAGAGGGAGTGTTGAAATGGCACCCAAGGGGGATTTTGATTTAATTTTCCCTTAACTAAATTGGAAGAGACATTGTAATTTCATCTCATGACAACTTGTATTAGTTAATTGAGTCAGGAAGACTTAGTTATCTTACGAAATTCGAGTTGAGGGTTTGAGAGGAGGCATGTAGAGTTATCCTGTGATTTTAGGGGGTCTAGTTACAGTTATTTGTGAGTTGTAATTATTTAACTCAATTAATTGAGTTAAAATCAATTTAACTAGTTCTAAATGAGAGATGAGCTAGTGAGAAGTCCAATGAATTAAATATGATTTAATTTAGATGCAATGATCAATCAAATAACTAATATTTCACTATAAATAGTTGTTGCATGTAAGTTCTAAGGAAGGCCCAGTTGAGACTGAGGTTAAAGGGATGATAACTATCAATTGTATGGTTAGAAAATTGTATAGGTCAGTTATAGAGTCATCAGGATACCTTGAAGGAATTGCTCAATAATTCTTGGGATTTTCCTATTTAATATTGTGACAATTCCTCCAGGAATGTGTAAGAAAGGTTGGTCAAATAGAGGTTGAAAATTGGTTAAGTATTTGAATGATATTTCCTAGATCAAAGTGAGACAGTCAATAGAGTGCATAAGTTTCTTAGTGAGAGAAAAAAATTGTATTGTTTCATGGTCTTGAATTTATACAATATATAGATAGTGGAGTTTTGAGAAGTGTGCTTTCCCCATATACATCTTGTGTTGTGTGATTGATTGTTTCTTTCTCTTACTTGTTATGTGCTTGTGCGATTGTGTTTTGTTTCCACAAATTTTGAAGGATTCAATATTTTGTTTAGTATATTACAAGATCAGATTGAATCTTGTTGATATATTTTCTACAGGGAGAATGTGTGAGAACAGTAACACCCTCTTCCCACATCTACCCAAGTAACCGACCAACTAGGGTAAACATGCAAAGAGAGGCTATTAATATGAGATTTAACCTCCTAGATGACCTTAAGTAAGTGGAACTGACAGAAACAAGATAAACACACCTTACACAACATCCAAAATATCCACATGAGGTAACCCAACCTTCCAGGCCCCTGAACCTTGAGGGAGAATGAAGTTTTCAATAATTTGAGCCTTAGCTATGTCCATGCCAAGGAAAGGTAGCAGATAAAAGACTATAGCCATGGGCATTCCAAGGCAAGGTAGCGCCCAAGGCCCAGTTTGGTTAGTTTTGTGCCTGCAACTCCGGGATTTGTGACACATTTTTAGCCCCAGAGCCCAGGTCACTACCGAGAACTTCATGAAACTACAGGGGATGATGAGTAACATTAAGAAAAAGGTATGGAAGAAATCAAATCATCAGGAAATCATCTGGACCCCTCCTAGCCATGACAGGAATTTCATCAAACATGTCACAAACATTGCATCTACAGGTATAAACATCAGATTTAAACATGGATGTTTCTTACTTATCTGAGAATCACTAAGAAGCATTTCTCCCCAACATCATAGCCTGTGATACATTATATTTGACCATAGATACATTGTGTATCAATTTACATGTAAAAACATAGATAGAGTCATACATCATCACTGATCAAATACATTATTACAACTAGCATAATAACAAAAAAAATATAATGGATAGAACAACAATAAAAATCCATAAATAAAACAGTACAATTTCATACCAAATACCAACGGAATGAGTTCTTCATTATTGAATGTAAAAAACAACCGGGTATGGGACTTCCATGTTCCAATCAACCATAGATTAGTTGATCTAGGTATCACTTCAACCAATCACCCCCGTGCCATATTCCAAACATGAATTTGGGATCTCATCAAACACATCAATCACAACCAATCCAAGGATTCCAGAGGCTAAACCACCTCAACCATCAACCACTGATTCCACCTCACAGTCAGACATCACAAGCATCATGGATTGGTCTTTATCCAAGTTGTCCAGGACTCCATAGAATTTGTTCCAACCAAAGATCCAGGACTAGTAACTCAACCCCAGTTGTTCCCAGGCTCTCGAGTGTTTTTCCAACCAAGGAACCAGGACTAGTAACTCAACCCACCTAGGGATCCATATTGTTTATCCAACCAAGGCTCCAAGACTAGTAACTCAACCCAATAGCTATCCTTTCAGCTCCAAAGAATTTTTCCAACCAAGGCTCCATGAACTAATAACTCAACCCACAATTATAGGAACATAAGAACCAACCACAAAACAATCAATGGAAATAAACCCACAATACCATGGTTGTCCAGGAAATGGAAAGGCTAGGAAAATCTACATGCATACACCATGCATGCTAAAACTAGTGAGCAACATACATCCAACTCGGTACATGCAATCAAACACCATTGTAGCTATTGATCCTGATGTTCACTTGCACTTTCCTACTCTTTTTTTTCCTTCTTGCTCTAAATCACCAAGTATCCACACTCTCCAAAAGTAATCCAAGAAACATCTAAGTATCCAAGAGTATGAGAGAGAGAGAGAGAGAGAGAGAGAGAGATAATAATGAGAGCTCCAAAACTAAACTAACCAAAAGCTTACCAACTGATCCTCATAAACATTTTTATTAATGAGGCCTCTATTTTATTCATTTTCCTTCATTTTCCTTCTCACATGCAACTTGTGACCTTTCACCTTCCTTTTCTCCTATTTTCTATTATTTTCATAAATTAATGGCAATAAATGCCACTTTTCCTTTCTAAAGCCTTTTCCATTACCTTTTCCAATTTCCTTAGCCATAATAAACCGAAGTGAAAACCCACTAGGATGTTTTTCCCAACAGTCATCTTGGCATAAGTGTCCCATCAACCATGGTTATTTTTTTTCCATGGATTTTTTGCCAGGGCTATTACAGAACCCTCCCCCTCGGGGGAACACTATCAGTATTCAATGACACCTACAAACTAGCAAACTGCTAAAAACAAAACATACTCCCTAAGATCTGTATAACATATCTTGTTGTAGTATTTACAATGACCACTAATAAAAACATGAAAAACATATTGTTTACTAGAGATTTATAACACAACTCATTACAATATTTACAATAACAACCACATTTGCGTCAACCAAAAAATAATCATATTGTCTATGGAACTTTATAAATCCAACTCGATAAATTATTTACAATAATATACACATATACACATATACACATTTTCTCAACCAGTAAATAATATGATATGATGCATGTATCAATCAATCAATGGAATCCATAGGCTCAGACCTCCACCCTCAAAAGTAGTACCATGATTCACCTCCTTCCCAGGAAGTCCATAATCCACTGTCAAATTCAAAGTTGCATCCAATGTCCATCACTACAATCCCGCGCCACTTGTCCTCTCAGTGAACAATTACCGACTCATTGTTCCACGACACACTCCCAATGTGAATTTGATTCCATATGGAAATTATAATGACCAAAAAATATACATCCCCAACCTTCCCTTCTCTTCTACACAGTCCCTCGGGAAATCTGGTCACCCCCGTCCGTGTAGTCACTCACCTTCCAAGTTCCACTAGCACCCCCATCTCGGGCAGTCCATCCCTTGGCAAGGCTTCCTCGCATCAAAATTTCAAACAAAATTGGAATATACATACCTTAAAACCATCATATCGGTCATAGCATGCTCATGGAAATAAATGGACACTATTGGGTACCAGTGTCCCACAATGGCCCTGCTCCTGAAGTGCTTTAGCAACATACTGCTAAATGTTCCAATTCCTTTGTCGATGCTGCTAATTCTTGCAATCAATTTCAACCATCCCAAACAGGACATTTCATTATTTCCTGTACCAAGCACATATTTTCCATTATATTCAAAATAAATTGAAATAACTTCAAATCCTACCTCATTGGTAGATTGTCAATAAGGTGTACTTGCAATCTTGTTTACTTCCTATCACACAAATCAAACTAGTTGTTTGATCAAATCATCATGTATAAACATATCACATCTAGTTAGCTCAAAACACAACCATCGTAAGTTAGAATCATAGATCACATGCATAATAAAACTTAAATCAAATATTGATACTTATTCTTCATCGGTCCTTACTTCTGCTTTTGTTCTTTTGTACACACACCAGATTGAATTTTCTTATCTTCAATCAATTACACATACACATAGTGTACATGACAAACATACATCCACAGAAAATACATGCAATACCATACAATACATGCACCTATTCTCGATGTACAATACAACACAATACATACACCCATACCAACATACAACACATACACCTACACCCAGTGTACAATACAACACAATACATACACCTGCATATGGTATACATCACAACACCATACATATACACATACAGAGTACAAAACAATGAATACACATGTCATGATACTATAACTACACCATGCACATACATAGTATCACATGCCCACAACACAACATGTACAACATGCACACAATACCACATGTATACCAGTACCATATGCACAACACGTAAAAAGTACCACCTGTACACAACACTAATTGTACAACATGTGCACAACATTACATGTACATGAAACCACCTACACAATGCCAAATGTACACCATACCACCTGTACAATGTGTACACAATACCACATATACAAAACACCACATGCACAACATGTACATGACACCACATGTACACAATGCTACGCACGACATGTAGATGACACCATCTACATGCAACACCACATGTACAAGATGTAGAGAGCACCACATGCACACAACACCATATGTACATAGCACCATATGTACAACATGCAAACAACACCATATATTGTACATAACATTGCATATGCAATATACACACAATACCATATATATAACAGACACACAATATCATATGTACACAATGCTACATATGAAACATTACACATCACCAAATGTACAACCATTGAATATACAACATGCATAACATATACTAAATAGTATCACTACAAATCGATATACCACACACGGACCCCTCAAGCGACCTTGCTTCTAGTGTCTTTCCATTATTCATGCTTATCCTAGCATGTCATAGATCACACTACTTTCACTTCATTGATTTACCCCTCAGCATTGCTTGTCCATAACATAAACATAGGCATAGTACAAGCATATAATATCAATTCATGTCCACATGATACTAACCTCATAGGTCTTTCAGAGTTACTCTTCCCACTTGATTCCTCGTAAGACCAAGAACCTCTTCATGCCATTCACCTGCATAAGCAATCATTCCTCCACGAGAATGATCATTCAAAACTCTGTCATACAATGAAATAGATACATAGATACATACATATATATAATCATTAGCATAAAAAAATCATGATCCTATCAGACAACGTCATACATACATACATATATACATATAAACCATCAACATAAAACCATCAAGATCCATGATGACCATGTCAATCAACGACATACATACATACATACATATATACATATATAAACATCAACAAAAAGTAATCATGATCTCATAAGATACCGACATACATACATGCATATATAAATATATAGACGTCATCATAATTATGATCACAACATGATTACTAGAGATTATAAGGTCTAGGTTGAGAGAAATTCCTTTATTTGTCATGCACAATATGCACAATATTGAGAACAACAGTTCCCAACATAGCCAAGGAATCTGATATCTCAGATCCATTTAATTTACCTTTCTCATGACTGTCCTGCCACCGTCAATTTACCACAATGGACTCAACCAATACATCCAGTTGTCATATTCTTACCTTCTGTTGTGCTTACTCATGCACTAAGCTCCATTCAGGCCTTACATTACCTATTGGATTTCAATCAGCTCTTCCCGAGCTCCATTAAATTCTTCTTTCCCCAAAAAATTCCCAAGAATATCAAAACATAAAAGGAAATCACAAGAAACAAACAAGAAATATGACACTGCAACAAAGTGGCAAGGCCTTGCACTGGTAATTAAAAAATTGCAAATTAAGCACAAACAAATCATAAAATATCAAAAGCACAAGACTAGCAAAAAACACCATGACTCAATCCCCATGTCTTCCCAACACTTCCAAAGGAATTCTCATCCCAATACTTCTTCAATATTTCATCACAGTCTCTTGCCATGTTACTTGCATCATACTACCATAACCACATAACTATTAGTGCATAAATAAACATAACAACAAGTTAGTTACCATACCTTGTTGGGCCAATCATGTTGCCTTGTAACTGAACACACACATATAATTCACGTGTCCCAAATATCAAGACAACATATCTATTAATTCGAAATAAACTTTTACCAAGACTAAAAACCATGTCATAATAAAAAATCAGCCGCATTCATCGATCAAAATACATAAAGCTACAACTATCACCTACTTGCACTCAAGTACATATCAATTATCTTAACACAGACATGTTGTTACAACTATTATTAAAACAAGATCATTAATTCATGCAATCTTATAAATACAACCTCATATCATGTGATTAATCAAACATTCAACAATAAATAGACGACATAATAGACACCAGTACTCAAACACCAAATAGATGACATAATCAAACATTCAAGTACAAAGTATATGACACAGGCAAACTCATACCTTAATGTATCTTAGGGGAGGCTATGTTGTTTGCACAATCAATCCAGATTAGCACGAAATAACTTCACACCATATCACTCAAACATAAATAAGATCATGATATACGTAATAATAACTAAATAACATGCTAACATCATAAACTCATAAATAATTTTCATTCATGCATAACAATCACATAAGCATAGTTAGTCTAGATTAATACAACACAATGTCACAAATAATTCAACTCATACATAAATGTCATAACCCTAACCACATGCCTAGGCCAATCCAAAGCAATATGATGCATATAACATCAAGATCTTAATGAAATAACCCTAATCATCAAGTTACTAGCATATAAAAACAACAAGCTATATATCATGCTCATCAACAACATGTAACCTAATCATCATGCTAAATATCATACAAAAACAACAAGTTAACCTATATCATACTCATCAACAACATATAACATAACTAACATAAAACAACAATAGTAGTGCATACCACCACAGGTTGCTATCATTCATGACTATGTGACACATGTACATATAACCACACTAATCCATTATAATATATAATGTATGTAACCATAACATAAATATAATGAAAGGAATACTCATAACCATAATGAATATAATAATCCTTAACCTACATACCAACATGCCCAACATCCAAACCTGTATGACAACATGTTCTTACCTTGAGGTCCAATTCTGCAAAATCACTTTGATGGTCTGCATCTCTTTCTCTATCTTAGCCAACACATTAGCATCATAACATACCAATATCAACATGATGACCTAATTGCATACCATAACCTAATGTGTGACAACCTTAGCCATTAGAATTCAAACTTGACCATATGCACCAACTTGACCTATATAACCAAACATGAATGACCAATGCATGTTCAACATGTAGCATCATGCAATCAAGCATACATAGAAAATAAACAAGAATGACCAATATGTAACCTAGCATAAACAAGAAATGCATGCACAATATGTAACAATATGTAAGAAATCATGCACGGACAATACAAAAGCATGAGCAACACATAACCAGTCATACACTTATGACAACATGTTGAAAACAACACCATCATCCATTCCATGGCAACACCACTTCCACCATGGCCAAAAAATCATGGATGCAACAAGCATATACACCATAGGTATGAGAAACACATATGCAACCAACATAAAAGAATGACCAACACACCACCCATCTAGTCCAAGGGTTGAACCATGCTCTGATACAACTCTATAACACCCTCTTCTCACATCTACCCAAGTAACTAGCCAAAAGGGGTAAAACGCAATGAGAGGCTACTAATATGAGATTTAACTTCCCAGATTACCTTAAGGAAGTGGAACCGACGAAAACAAGACAAACACACCTTACACAACATCAAAAACATCCTTAGGAAGTAACCCAACCTTCCAGGCTCCTGAACCCTGAGGGAGACTAACTTTTTAACCAATTTAAGCCTTATCCGCGGGCATGAAAATGAAAGGTAACATATAAAATCCTATAGCCATGGGCATGCCAAGGCAAGGTAGCAGGTAGGGCTTGGTTTGGTAAGTTTTGTGCCTGCAACTCCAAGATTTGTGCCACATTTTTAGGCCCAGAGCCTAGGTCACTACCCATAACTTCATGAAAATGTAGGGGATGATGAATAACATTAAAAAAAGGGTATGAAAGAAATCACATCATCAGGAACTCATTTCAACCCCTCTTAGCCATGACAAGAATTTCATCAAACATGTTACAAACATTGCATCTACAGGTATAAACAACAGATTTAAACATGGGGGTCTCTTACTTATCTGAGAATCTCTAAGAAGCATTTGATCATAGATACACTATGTTTTCATTTATAGGTAAAATCATAGATAGATTCATACATCATCACCGATCAAATACATGCTTATAACTAACATAATAACAACATAAATATAATGGATACAACAACAATAAAATCCACACATAAACCAATACACTTGCATACCAAATAACAAAGGAATGAGTTCTTCGTTATTAAATGTAAAAGCCAACTAGAGATGGGACTTCTACATTCCACTCGAGGTCCATAGATTGTCTGAGCCATGTCTCACTTCATCCAATCACCCCCGTGCAATATTCCAAGCATGAATGTGGGATATCATCAGCCAAGGCTTCTAGAGACTAAACCACCTCAACCAGTGATTCCACCTCATGGTCGGACATCACAACCATCATAGATTGGTCTCTATCCAAGTTTTCTAGGGCTCCAGAGAATTTTTTCCAACCAAGGCTCCAGGACTAGTAACCAACCCCAATTTTTCTGAGGTTCATGAGCATTTTTCCAACCAAGGATCTAGGACTAGTAACTCAACCCACCTAGGGCTCTAGAGAATTTTTCCAACCAAGGCTCGAGGACTACTAACTCAACCCAACAATTGTCTGTCAAAATTTAGAGTGTTCGTCAAACCAAGGCTCTAGGAACTAATAACTCAAACCACAACTATAGGAACATGAGAACCAACCGGAAAATAATCAATGGAAATAAACCCATAATATCCTGGTTGTCTAGGAAATGGCATGGTTAGGAAAATCCACATGCATACACCATGCATGCCAAAACTAGTGAGGAAAACATACATGAAACTCGGTACCTGTAATTAAATGTCATTGTATTTGTTTATTCTGATGTCCATTTTCAATTTCCTGCTCTTCTTTGGCCTTCTTGCTCCAAATCACCAAGTATCCACGCTCTCCAAAAGTGCTCCCAGAAAACTCTGAGTATCCAGAGTATGAGAAAGAGAGAGAGAATAATGAGAGCTCCAAAAATGAACTAGCCAGAAGCTTACAAACTGATCCTCAGAAGCTTTTTTATTAATGAGGTCTCTATTTTCTTCATTTTCCAATATTTTCCTTCATTTTCCTCCTCACATGCAACCTCTGACCTTTCACTTTCATTTTCTCCTATTTTCCATTATTTTCATAATTAAATGCCAATAAATTCCACTTTGGCTTTCTAAAGCCTTTGCCATTTCCTTTTCCAATTTTCTTAGACATAATAAACCAAAGTGAACACCCATTAGGACGTTTTTCCCAAAATTCAACTTGGAACACATGTCCCGTCAACAGTGGTTATTATTTTTTACATGGATTTTTTGCCAAGGCTGTTACAAGAGTTGATTTAGGTGTTATGCATGAGATTACCTTACACACATGAAGCTGATATAAAACAAATTTGAAGAGGAGAAGAGGCAGAAATAAATATGGAAGTATGCAGAATTTATGACCAAGTAAATCAACGTATTGTTTTCATTGTTGTATTAGGGGATTGTGGTCTCCTTTCAAGTTGTGGCTTGATAAATATTCATATGGAGTTGGTTGAGGTAGGAGCCTCATGTGGGTTGTAGCCTACAGAAAACAAATGGGAGTTGGAGCTTCCTTGCATAGTGTAGCTTGTAAACAATTGAGGTAGTATCCTCCTGTATGTTGGAGCCTATAGAAAATCAGATGTAATAAGGAGTATGAGCTTTCCTTTGCATCAAAACAATAATAAAATCATGGTTTTCTCCCTTATGGGTTTCCATTTATATTTGGTGTCAATATGTGTTGTTATTATGTGCTGATGTGATGTGTTGGTCTGATTATTACTTGATGTTCACATATTCAATTTTCTAGTCATTATTTTGTTAAGCTACCCATGTAATGTTTCAGGTTAATGAGTTTAATGAAAATAATGTCCATGAATGGACTAAAATTATTCACCCCCCCCCCTCTCAGTTTAGTGAAGCTTTCATCAATTGGGATCAGAGCGGTTTCCTTTGGTGTAAGCCTAATATCTTGAAGGTAGATATGCTTGATTCATGGAACATCAAAGTGTACATGTGTTGAGTGCAAAAAAATTTCATGAACCGAGAGATTAGGTAAAATTTGAATCGATAACTTATGGACATGGTGTGTGGAAACTAGTATGTGATGACTACTATAAATACCCCCTCTCTGTGCAAGAGCAACAGTGGAATGCTAAGGAAACATATGGTATGTTTACTAATATTCATAATAATGATATTGATACTGTAATAGACTTAAATTATGTAAAAGAAATATTGGATAGGTTGCATCTCATGCATGAAGGAGACACTAGTACCTGCACTGTCAAGAAGGAGAAGATAAAGAAGAAAAATAAAAATTCCTGTCAAATGGAAAGTATTCAATCAAATGAGGTCTCTGCTAGTGTGAATGGACCTTATTGCCATGAAGAAAAGACAGCTGAAAAAAAAATCCAAGCTCTACATAGCCTTGATTGAAATCAAAATATTGAATAAGGAAAACAAATATACAAAGAAATTGGTGCAAATATGTGATGAGAGAGAGCATAAGTAGAAGGAGAAAATTGTCGGTTTTAAGAAAAAACTTGAAGAAGCAAGGAGAATAGAAGGGATGATGAATAAACAACTAAAGGAGAAAGAGATACAATGTGAAAGACTATAGTCTGAGATTTTTTTAGCTAGAAGATAGTTGGATGAAAATAACAAGTTGTGTAAGTAGCTAGAAGAGGAGGTTGCCTCCATGAAGTACTCAGAAAGGGAAGACATTAAAGATGATAATGAATATTTCGTAAAAAGACTCGTAGGAGAAAGGACAAGCACCATGATTAATAAAGAATAAAAAATAAAAATAAAAGCAATATCAAATGCCAATGAATAAGACGAAGAAGGGGTTCACTGCAAGAAGATCATTCTCTCCTGAAATCGAGTTGAACAAATTCAGAAGATATGAAATGAGATTCTTTTCTCCTTCGAAAAACATCACATGTTTTCTTGCCATGAACATGGACATGTGGCAGCAGATTGTAAGAAAAAACAAACCAAGAATATTTAGCAGAAGATGCAGCAAATGAGAAGGCTCCCTCAAGCAATCAAACAAAGAAGACATTCATTCACTAGGTACACAAATCATTTCTATGGTTAATGTTATCTATGCAATGAATTTGGACATAGAGCTATTGAATGCAAAAAGTATGTAAATAAAAATAGAAATGACTCAAGAAATCACACATCATCGGTTTCATTTCTCGACTATATAGAATGTTATTTATGTGGCAACTTTTGCCACAAAGCCAAAGAATGCAATTTTCCAAAATATCCTAAAGGAATCTAGACATATGAAAAAAGCTAATCAAATAAAACCAAACAATGGATCAAAAAGAAATGGAGACACTAGAAAGCAACCTACTAAAGTATGGAAAAGGAAGAAAAATGAGCATCTTGTTACATCAATGACATGAACATGTCATCATGGTTTCAGGTGGAGCTTCTCTAAGCAGCAAAGAAATCATCCCATCAGTGATAAAAGAGAGCAACCCTAATAACATTAGTTTTGAAGGTTGTTATTTCTTGCAAATATTTCGTTGAAGATGTAAGATGAGATCTCAATAAAATGAAAGGAATGGAAACATATGATGAGATATTGAAAGAAACATCCTTTTGTACATAGAAGAGAAGGCATCAAGAGGGAATGAATGCAATCATCTAGTCAATAATAGAAAAGAAGTAATATCTCAAGGGCAGAGTAGCTCCAACAGTTCCTTGAAAATATAATATGCATTTTGAAGTTTCTCTACAATAAAATCTTGATGGAAAGAATGACTATGTTCAATTTCAATTTCAAAAATTTTGCGAAAGTGTTGCACAACTGCAGCGCAAACGCTGCGGAAGTGTTGCACAAATGTAAAAAGTCCTGTAAAAGTGTTGATTGTAGTTCTAAGTGACATTGAAGGAAATTATTCAAGCCACATTGATGGTGTACTGTAAAAGAGTTATAAAATATGCATAATCTAGGGAAATATTCCTTGTGGTGCTTTGAGTACTATTAAGAATCAAAGTGACAATGACGGATATAACAAGTCTTAAGAATCTTCACCGTGTGAAGGATGGATGGCTTTGATTACTCTACTTCTAAATTCACTTGTTTACACAGATTACTCTTATCAAGAGCTAGACTACTTTATGGAGCAAGAGATTTTTTGTTGAAATTCATAGAAAGTGGCCAAAGGATTATATGGAAACATAATAGGGAACAAAGCCAGGAAGCTTGCCATTGGAGAAAATTTCCAACAAGAATGAAATCATGTTGCAGAAATATACAAGTCTGCAAAGATATACATGTTCATCGGCAGAGCATGAATTTCAAATTTGACCTAATTAGAAAAATATACAAACAAATCGAAGTGTATAATTACAAGATAGTGACATGAAAGGATGTTCCATATGCATTAGTAATTTCATGATTTTCTAAGCACTTTGTTGTATTCAAATTTTCTCTTTTTTGGAGAGCGTTGGGCAGAAAAATTTATGCTACAAACAAATTGCACATTACATCAATTTAAAATTTATGCTACAAACAAACTGCACACTACATATATTCGAATATCAAAGCACCGTTTGGATAATTTCCACAAGCATAGAACTGTTGATTTCCTCCTTTGTGATATTCTCAATGTTTTTGGAATCCTAAGGAGTAAGAAAAAGGAGATTGAAGTGTTAGGGTCTTATAATAATAGGGTTCATAATTTTTGAATTGACTACGATTAGTCTTGTAAATATGTACATACCTTGCTTTCTGCAATTTGTTTTCCCATATTTGAAAATAATAAAAAAATGAGAAGAGGGTAAAAGTCCTAAAAGAAATATCAAAGGACTTGAAAAGAAAAGATAAAAAAGAATTAAAAATGGACCCCAAAAGAAGAAAGAGATAAGAATAAGACATGAAAGTGAGCAAGTCAAAATGTCACTACTATTTACTTTTACTGCAAGAATAATGATTATGTGCAGCTTGTTCAAAATGCCATAATCCATGATCAGTTAAATAGTTGAGCGAGTTGTGTGGGAGTTGGAAGGAGGCACAATCAAAGCCTTGAGAAATGGATGGTGGGTACAAGATGTCAAGCCAATTTGGAGCTCCATGCAGGTAACTCAATGTAGCGAGCATTATATATATATATCTATATATATATATATATATATATATATATATATATATATATATATAAGTTTTTTTAATATTTAATTATTTTAATTATCACTTTATTTGTTTTTCTTTTTTAAAGAAGGAAAAAAGGAAAGCAAAATCTACATAGTAATTGCTTTGAGATATTTTTTACGAAAACGATGATTTTTCAAAAGTTATCAAGATTATCTGTTCTCCTTAGTCCTAACCTACATGTTTCGTCATGGTTTTAAATTCTCCCGTTTTTTCTTTCTTTGGTCACACTCATACGACTACCTTATTGATGTCGTGGTGTGGTTTGTCCCAATTAGAACTTGTGTTGGCCTTCTCTAACTATGGTCTTCATTTTTTTCTTTGGCCTCTTTTAATTGTACTAATTTGTGAGACTTGGCACAAGAACATTATAGCATATCTATATGAGTGTGACTATCTATATCTTGGATTCGGAATTAAACCATGCAGTTATTATGTCAAAGATTGGAATTGGCTTATTGACAAATTCAAATTAAAAGTATCAAAGTGGACCCACAAGTGGTTGTCACTTGGGGGTCAATATGTTCTAATTCAGGCAGTTCTGGCTCAGCTCATTGTCTACTGGGGTCATCTTTTCTATCTACTAGAGAACATCGTCTCTCAAATCAATTCCATCATTGCACAATTTTTATGGGGCGGGGCTAACATGTCAAAGAAGTATCATTTGTGCAAATTAGAAACTCTGTTTTGCCCGAAAAATGTGGGTGGCTGGGGTATACTAAATGCCTGGGCTTTCAACTCAGCTCTGCTCACTAAGTCTCTTTGGCGTGCTTTAAACCACTGTGGAATATGGTTTAAAATCATTGCCTGCAAGTACACTTCGGGGGATCCTATGCGCCTTATATATGGCCAACAATTTTTATATCCTTGTTCCATGTCTGCTATCTGGCTTAGTTTGCAGAATATTATGCATATATTTGCAGATGGCCTGGCTTGGCGTTTTGGGAATGGACAGTCGATTCTTTTAAATGGTGACAAAATTTGTGGATTGTCAGAAACGCTGTTCTTTTCGCCTCGGTTGCTACACCGGTTGACACACAGAGGGATCTTTTACCTCTCTCAGGTTATTCTCTACTAGGAACACAGTGCGTCGGTTATTATGTTGGCTACTCAGATGAGCCTCTCAGGCCAGGATGCTCGGGAATGGAAATAATTCAGAGAAAAGGTTCAGTTGGTGGGCATAAGCTATATGTAGGAGGGGGACAAAATTGTTTGGGCCGACAAATACAAAAATGGAGTCTCGATGGTAAAAAACATATATCTTAACATTAACATCTTTTCCATTTTAGAGCTCACATCCTCTGGTTTTGAATGTTTCTGGTATAGAAATATACCAACCAAAATCCTACTTTTCGGATGGATGGTCTGGAAATACAAGATTCTCACATGGGATGGTCTAAACAGAAGGGGTATATCCGGGCCAGGTAGGTGTGTCCTTTGTCTACATGAAAATGAAATGATGGACCATTTATTTTTTACATGTTCCAAATTCTCCCACATTTGGAATCTTTTCAGCCCTTTTCATTTTAAGGCTGCTTGGACACTGGTGAATTTTCTGGATGTTGCAAATAGATGGGTGCTTGTGGAAGGAAAGTTCCAATAACTTCTTGTTTTCTTCATTTGGGAAATATGGCATGCTAGGAACCAGGCCATTTTTGAAGATAAGCCCATCTTCATCGCCCATATCTATGATGCTATTATGAGATGGATTTATGACAAAGAACCTACCAAGATTACAATTTGTGATGGATCTAGAAGGATCTGACCTCATCCCCTCTCCCTTCCGACAATTTTTTTTTATGGTTCTTGTTTGGATGGGGTGATGGGTTGTGGGTCGTGGATCAAAATTTCTCAATCCGAGAGAATCCATATCTAGTGGAATGGGGGTTTGGGTACAAATAATATGGCAGAGCTGATGGCTCTGTGGAGCGGTTTATGGGTTGCTACAAACCTGGGTTTGGTGGGGGTCCATATCTATGGGAACTCCAAAATTATTATCGATACCATCTTGGGTCGCTCCTCCCTCACCTTCCTCAGATGTCAGGGGTGGCTAATGAGAACTAAACATTTGTGGACCCTGCTAGACTCCCCTCCTATTCTTCATATCTACAGGGAAAACAATACAAGAGCTGATGGGCTCTCAAAACAAGGTATAGGTATGGTTTTTGGTATACTACAGGTGACATAGTATAAAGACAGTAAGATTATATGGGCCAATCAAATTCCCATCCCTTGAAGCTGTGGTATTTCGGTCCTTATCTGCTTCTGTTGGCAAGCGAGCTTGCTCCCCTGTTATGGCTTTTCGAATTTTTTCGAGCCTTGTCAAGCGAGCCTGATTTTTGATCAAGCGAGCCTGTAATTTGGTGGCAGGAGATTATTGGTGCTCCTTTTTGGTGTTTAGAATCTTTCGGCACCATGTTTCTATCTCGGCGCCCTCCGCCCTACTGGTGCAGACTTTTATATTTCTTGGGTTCTTATCACGTCAGCCTTCTCCTCTGTTTGGGTATTGGGCTCTTTTTTACATGAATGTATTTGGTTTCCTGCCATTATTGTAGCGCAACGTTTCAATTCGCTGCTCAGCTCTTTTTGACATGTATGTATTTGGTTTACTTGCCAATATTGTTGTGCAGCGTTTATCTTTGCTGCTCACAATGCTGAACAATGTTGCGATGAGCTATTATTAGCTTTCATTTGTGTTATGATGCACTGTTTTGAATATTATATATATAACACCATTTTTTTCTTTCTAAAAATAAAATAAAAAAATGAGTGTGACTAAAGAAAAAAGGCACATGTAAAGATGATAGTTATATGGAAATCAATATTTCTTGAGTTATCTATCCATTAATGCACGAGGTAATATATGTTATTTGTTAGATTTTTTACTTGCTTAAATCCAAGAAATGACATATACCACCCATACATTAATAAATAAATAACTCAAAAAATATTGATAGCCTAACTAAATGGGTATCACAAAACAAGAAAAAACTAACACCTTGACAAGTTGGCTTTAGTAATATGAGAATGATAGAAAAAAAAAACACGAAAATTTAAAACCATGAAGGCACATGTAGGCCAGCAGTACACGTGATCTTAATTGCCTTTGGAAAATTAAATTTCTGATTGGGCGCAGATTTGAATTGCACTAATACTTTACAGAAATGTACAATTTCATTAAAGGATTATTGTTTAAGATGAAAATCATGTAAACCCACCTTTTTTCTCTCTTTATTTTATCAAGCGAGGAATTAAGGTTTTACTAAATTGACACGACATTGCATAAAGTTGTAAAGGAATTCAAGATAACTCAAAGGAAACGGTATTTAAAATCAATATTTTTTTTTGTGTGGAGTGGAAGCTTCAACTTCCCAAAAAACCCTAATAAAAATGAAATGACATGTGTGGAGGTTGGTTGGATAGTAAGAGGAGTTATAAAGTGATTAAGATAAAAAGTGAAAGAAGTAAATGAAATGTTTTTATTTTAATATTAAGTTGACTTTAATTGTTGTAAGAATAAACATTGTTGGAAGAACATTTTGTGTAAATGTAAGATGTTCATATTAGGATTGTGTGAGATTTATTGAGTTTAGATAAAAAAAAATTGTGATAATGTAACTTTTAAATTGATTTTTATATTATTATTATTATTATTATTTTAAGAGATTTAAAGTCAAGATATAATGACGACTAAATTTCACACAAATCAAGTTTCAAAGTATATTTATATAATCACTTAACAGCATAATTCAATAATGAAAGAATTATTAATATAGAAAATAGTTATGTCTGAGTAATTCCCATGGAAGAATCATTGTTATGGAGAAAATTATGACCATTGAAAAGATGAATGTGGAAAAATCTAATAATAGGATAAGTGGTGATAACTACATAATTAGAATAAGTAGGAATTATATATTTGTGCTCTCTTTTATATATATATATATATATATATATATATATATAAAACATTTTCTATACAAAAAAAACTTTTTACATGATACTTTGAATGAAATATTTTCAGCTAAAAAGTAGTAGAACTTATTTAAAAAATTTCATAGCACTACTAAATAAATATAGTATTATATAACTAGAGTGTAAAATCTCCAAATTCAACTAATAGTTTGTGTTCTTAACAAATACTCTTAATCTATACTTTATTTATCTAAAAGAAAAAATATCATATATATTTAAAAATATCTATATAAACTAACCAAACTATCTTCACATTCAAATTATACATCCATGCATTACAAAACAAAAACTTACTTCTTATTATAATTGTTTTTCAACATTTACAATACTTAACATTCTTCACAAATGAGTTAAATAAATCGTTTTTCTCAAGGATCTTTTCTTTTTTAGTGCAAAACCTTTATTTATATTTTTTAATCACTTATCTAGGGCATTGTCTAACTATTATAGGCTTTAGAGTTTTTGTTTACAATCTTACGTTTTTTTTTTTTTGGTGAAATCCTCATTTTTGTTGTTTAAAAGGGATTTTGACTATATATATGGATTTAGCACCCTAAAAAACCCTTGGGGTACTCAAGTTGTAGAGAATTCACAATTCAAACTTGTAATACCAATAAATCCATGTGGAATTATGGGAAGCTTAGACTTGAAAATATATTAGAAAAAACTCCAAAATGTATAACAAGTAGACTACATGTTTATTTGGAAATTAGTTAATTACTTGTAACCATTGAAAAGGGTATATTCATCAAAATTTGTGTCATAAATACATAGATGGTTCAATCGCTCGTAACCATTGAAAATGTATATTCATCAAAATTTGTGTCATGAATACATCCAAAAGTGTTAATTCAACACTTGTTTAAAATTTGAGAACCTTCTTGTTACCATGCACTTCATCAACCACAATTTGTCAATTCATACTTCACCTTATCTAAGTGAGTTATGTGTTTTATTTAATTAATCATGCCTACATATCCTTTTTTTGTCTAATCAGCTCTACCTTAGTTTACTTTCTTAGTTAACTTGGACTTAGCATATTCTTATTCACCATTTTTTTTAAACCATGGTGAATCGGTAACTCGTTGGAGTAATATGGATGAGGCCCAAGGTCAAACCTAGCAGTCACCACTATAACACTAAAAGTATATCCAACAACCCATAATCTAGATATATTAGGAATTTACAACTTAGCAAGAGCTGAGACTCCACGAGGGTGGGGGAGCCTTCTCCTTGAGCCTTATCACAAGGCGCCAAAGAAGTCCCTTGGTGCGATTTGAAACTAGGTGGAGGGGATAACATCACATTGTGCCAACCACTTGATTGTCCCACGAGGATACATATCAATGCATGAGGCTTTACACCAAGGCACATGTGCCCTCCAAAATGGATATTTATCCCACAAAAATAGTACAATGCTAGTTTTTAGGTTTTAGGGAGATAAGGAAAAGTTTCATGGGAAAGTGACAGCTTCTAGGCCAAACTTTAGGGACCTGGTGTATAACTAATGCTTTTATCTTTACTCATGGGGCATGCACTTATGCGTAGAAGTACTTCAAATATGATATAGTTGGAAAATTTGGTCTTTAGTATAGATATGGGCTTAATTTGAGATTTCATCCTAGCAAGGATGAGTTTGGTGGCCTAGGCCATTATTTTGGGTAAAAAACTAATAACTTATTCCCTAATCAATTCTTCAAGCTTGAAGGGAAATGCATCTAGTCATGATAAAAGTACTGTAAATATGGAATTTTGAGTTTTTATTATGCTATATATGGATCATATTTCCCAAGCCATGGTTTGGGATAAAAACTAAAGGATTAATCCATAACCAATGCATTTAGGGTTCATGCTCCTTGCATCAAGACTTGTGCTAACATACAAGCCCTACATATGATATTATTGGATTATGAGAGAAAATATGATCCCAAATTTGATGTAGCCCAACCCATTGTTTGGAAATGAAAACCCTGGACTATTCTTTTAATTAATTCTTCTAGGGCTAGTAGAGCATGAATAGGGCCTTAAACCATAATAAAGACATATGTATCACATCCTTGTATTGCAAAACAAATAGAAGCTTTATTTTTTTTTGTTAACAAAAAATATGGATTTCATGAAATGGACTAATGCATGGTTTGAGATAGAAAACAAGTGATTTACTTGCTACCCAATACTTTTAATTCTCATGTACCATGCAAGATTCAAAAACATGATACATGCTCTACATAAGGTATCTTTGACCTTCGAGAAAAAGCAGGGAGCCTGAAACGCAACTACCTCTGGGGGCTATGATATGTCCTCTAGGTCACAACATGGAGATTTGAACCTAGGTCTTTCAAGTTACAACAATTTCACATTTCTCTGATTAACCAATTGAGCTGCCAGATAAACACAAAAATACATCATATTAATACAACTACAATTCAATTTTTAAAAAACTATATCATATTATAGTTAATATTATAGTTAATGTGTTGTATATGTATATAGACATATGCACTTTATTTTATACAAAATATTGGATGAAAGAATCCTTGAATGTGCAATGCAGTAGCAGTCATCTACTTGTAATGCTTGATATTTTCAATCATACATTATAGTGTTTGTCGAAGTGTGTCGATTTATTTGGTCATAATAATCATGTAAATGAACTGTGTCTATTTTTTCGGTCGTTGCTTCTTCCTCTTTAATTGAACCGAGACAAGATGGAGGCGCCTTTACAGAGAGCCCACATGGGACTGTGAACACAGACGATCGTGACGGGAAGCTCACATTTGGAAAAAAAAACATTGACAACTGGCGAAGTTTTGATGGATAACCGGATAAGTTCACGTGGTACCGGGAAATGTTCATCTATGGAAATGTATGTTGGACAGACAAAATTCAATAATGGAGGACTGATCGTGGAAAATCTATGGAAATGTATGTTGTACAGACCATTTTCTTCGATGGAAATTGCTTGCTGGTCATGAAGAAAGTTGTATCCATTGAGAAGATGGTTGTGGAAAAGTAAGGACGGAGAGTACAATGCCCAAACTTCAATTCTTGAAGATAGTGCCAGTAGGAATCGAGAAGCGAATTTAAGAGATATAGAAATTGAGAAAGATCCATTCAGGCGGATCATAACATAAAAATCAGCTTAGAAGAAAAGATCAAATTGATCAAATTATTTTAGAATATCATGATAATTATTATAGAATATCATTTTAAATGTTATTAATAGTAAATGTAATATAAGGATGTCATATGTAAATTAATGGTAAAAGAAAGAACTATTATTACAGCCAAGTTATTTCTGGCCTGAAATATATTCCATTTTACAATGATTCATTATGTTATTAAAAAAAAAAAAATCATCTTTACAGTTTTTTATTTAAAATTTTAATAAATATTTTTATATTATATTTTATATTAAATTTTTTTTACTTGATTAGATAATTTAATAAAATAGTTTAATTATTTTATATCTAAATTATATTATAATTTTATATAAATTATATTTTTTTTATTAAATTTTTTTTATACTAATTAATATTTTCTAAAATTATTTTTCATTTTTAAAATAAGTTATTAACTGAATAAAAATGATTTTATTTATTTATGAGGATTTATTTAATATAAATTGGGAGAGGAATAAATATTTCGAAATGAAATTTAATGTGAATTTAAATCTTGTACAATGCATCTATATTTAGATGTGTTATTTGCATATAAGAATTTATTTAATATAGAATGCCAGAGTAATTAATATTTGGAAAGGAAATTGGATTCAAATCTTTATATGTAAAATATAAAGAACATATTTATATTTAATAATTTTTAAAATTTATTAAGAGACAAATTTGTTTATATTTAATAATTTTTAAAATTTAGTAAGAGATAATTACTTTTAAATTAGATTTATGATTTTGATACATTAAAATAATGATGAAAATTTTTGAATTTTAATAAAGTGATGTATTAAAAATATAATTTTTTATATTCTAATTTAAAATGTTGATGATTTTATATTCTTAATTTTATTTAAATAATAGTTAAAAGGATTTACCTCAGATGTGGGTGATAGCAGGAGTACGAATGACAATCATATCTCCCACGCCCAAGAGAATGAAGATCTGCAGCGTAGGTCCTCACTTGATATGGATCCTCAAAATGGTAACCATCCACACGAAATGAATGAGATAAGATATGATGAAGATACGCTTGGACAACGTCACCCCGCTCTATGGAACCTCTCTACAACAATCATCCTAAATGATTACCTAGACTGATATGCATATTAGCCATAAATCCTCACCTGAGCTCGCTCAGGAAAACAGTTATGGCACGCAGCTGTGTGCGAGGCTCAATCATGACCTACCTCTTCGCATGTGTCACAAACCTTTTAAAAGGAAGGCCCCTCAACACAAAGATACACACAATCAGTTCCTTCAATTCTACTTGTTGTTTATGTTTTTGCTCTCCTGCGCCACTAGCCCGCTGCATAGCCTTCTTCCTAGAGATGTGTTGTACAAAAATCTCTGGGTTGGGATTTATCTAGCGTATGCTTCTTATCCCAGCTCCATCTGTCCCTCCAGTCTCTATAGTTTGAGCGCTCCCATTACCCCGCTTCCGTGGACGTGCTTCCCCGCTTATCGTTCCCCTTGTCCACTTGTTTTCCCCTTGCTTCATTCTTCCCCCCTGCTGTGCATTCTTCCATCTCTATTACTCCTCCGTTTCAGCAGGCCATGGCTCCTAGGTTGCACCAAAGAACCATCTGTGGAGGGCAGAGAGGGGCACTCCCCAGTTGTTACCACCGTGGGATGGACAACTGTCTGGAGTCTGTGGAAGGCTCCTCTTCAGGCAATTACGCTAGACAGAGCTCTGATTCGGATCAGGAAGAGGAGGTCACTGCGCAAGCTCCGCAGATAGGTAGATGTGGCCCTCGAAAGTCTACCATTGCACATCAGGCACACCTCCCACCTCACAAGACCGAATCTTTGCCGGTGCAGGAGGAGGAGGGTGATGATACAATGTATGGATTATGGATTTTGAAGGTACATGGACGTGCGTCCCTGATGCAGAATATCCGATGGCTCCCATCCTCTGTGCACTGGTTCTCAAACCTATGCGTCCACCCATTGATATAGAGGAAGCGGTTGCGCAGGCGTACGCTTGCCCCATAGTGGAGGAAGAGCCAGATAGTATTGATGAAGCTAAAGACTAAGGACTGCGAAGCTGCTCAGTTCTTCCTTGTTTTTTGTCATGCTATCTCAATTTATACTTATGCTTCCATATATTTTGTAATTTCTGGATACACCAGCGCAACTGCGCATTTTGTAATTTCCTACTTCAAGTATTTTTCGAGTTGGTTTCCTCTGTGGAGGCAACCCATAATTCGCGCAACTAAGGCTGGGATTGGTTAAGCGCAGCTTAGCGACCTAGCCTATAGCATATATAATGTTTCTCTTTTCGAATTAATATAGATTAGCCTAATTTACCAAAAAAAAATAGTCAAAAGGATTTATCTCAAGTGGTATGGTTCATGATTAGTGTGGTATGGTTCATGATTAGTGTTCCAAGTACTATGGGTTCAAGTCTCCAAAGACATGTTAGCCCTTTAGCAATTCTTTTTGGCATCTACATGTATTTCTAGTGTTTTCTCATTTCATTTTCCAAGTTTGTAAATAATTTAAATGAATGAAGTGAGACATTCAACTTCATCACTAAAGAAGTCACTTTATGCTAAGCCTTTCAAAGGTGAAAATAATGTACCTATTTGTATCATGTTATGTCTATATAGTGGCAAGAAACAATTGAAGATAGGTTAATTTTACAACATCCAATCTAAAAGTTAGAAAATGATTATGAAACTATACTAATTTATCAATATGAAATACAATATTAAGTTGGATATATAAACCAAAACTTCAAATATTTTTTAAGTTCCATTAAATAATGAGATCTATCTATGTATTTTTGCTCATAATAGGAATTTCAAAGTTGATGGATCAATAGGAGGAACTCTAGTTTCTTAGATATACTTGTAACAATAATGTAAGTTGTTCACCAAATTCAATGTCATGGCCTACATACAACCCTATCTAAAAAAATCTTTTTTTTTTTTTTTTTTGTATAAACCTTATATACTATTAAGTTGCATTCATAACTACCAACAAAATAACATCTTGATTATATTTCACTTATCTAAGCATATATCTCACAGCTTATTTCCCAAGTTTTCTATTGTATGTCTTCTTCATTTTCTTTCCTTTATTTATAACAATATTTATGGCCTTAAATTTTATTTGAATAGAACAAGGCGCTTTTGGCTAAATGAAAAGTGGTAATGAAATGAACAACATTTGACATTTTTAAGCCATCAAGTACCAAGTGCTATTCTTGAGGAACAAGAGGATAATCCACATTGAAATGGTATTTTGCATTAGAAAAGATGGTATGAATAGGTCATTATGTTGCTTTTTTAAATGCTAATATCTTTGAATTATATATAACTATAGTAATAGTATAAGTGAACTATAATTTTATTCAATATAGAAAATCCTTGTTTAGTGACTTTCCCCTTAGTTGACATTTCATTAAGATACTCAAGAAAAAATTCCCAGTATTATGAGTAGGATATATAAGTAAGATACAATAACACTACACGAGGGAATATCAAGGTGGTTTGTTAATGAATTTGAATCAATACTTGAATTTTATTAGGCAATGGGCATAACACGTCGCATGAGAAGGTAAACATGTGTACATTTCAGGTATTTTACACATGGTAACAAAACCCTTAGTTCTCTTAAAAACCACCATTGCATCATTGCTAATTCATCTATTCCCCTCCACATTTGTAGTAAATTAATTATCATTATGCATGCATGGAGATAGTGTATAAATATGCATATAAACTTTTTGAAAGTTACAAACAACATAATTAGGAAGATGGAAGAAATGCTCACACAAATAAAATCACACTAGACTAACTTGGGATCTCATAGGAGTTCTCACAACCCATTCTCACTCTTCTATATTAAAAAATTCCAACGCAACATGAAGGCCATTTTGAAGTTATTGATTCATAGAATTTTTTCCACACTAACATCTGCTATTACACCCTATCATGTCTATTGTGAGCCACCCACACTGCAACAATAAAAAATATGTAGAGAATATTTATGTAATAATGTAAAAGTGTGATTTTCCATTCTTAAAAAAACAATTTTTAGTGGAAGTTAATTTTCTCAAAGAAATCTAAAATTAAAAAATGTAGCTAGCATATTCAATTTAAAAAAAAAAAATCTTAATTCAACCAAACATATCTCAACAAAACATATGTAATGTACATTGATACATACATACATATATCAATGAAATATATATCCCAAAAGCATGGACACATCTATTTTAGGTACGCTTAATAGAGAAAAATAGGTCCTTGGAATGGTTAGGATGTACTATACCATATTTTAATATTAAAGAAAAGCCCCATGCAAGATTCTTAAAAAATAAAAAAATGGGGCATTTAAACCCTCATATACATATATAAACACAACTCTTGTTGATCTTTTCTCATCATTGATGAATAAAGAAAGAAAACTTGTTTTAGATACTTAATTTTATATATGAGCACTTAATAGTGATCATTGTACTAAATCAAGTCGACGAGAGATATCTTTTACAAATGGTTTGTTTGTGAGCACTTGAAAGAGTTTATATTTACATGTAACTTCGTAGATGGATAGTGTGTGTGAGCACTTGAAAGAGTTGATATTTACATGTAACTTTGTAGATGGATAGTGTGTGTGAGCACTTCAAAGAGTTGATATTTACAAATAACTTTGTGGATGGATAGGGTGTAAGTATTCGTGAAAGCTTATTTTATTTACATGTGGGGGGACTCATTGGTATTTTTTGCCCCTCTGTGCGAGATGATGCAAACCAAGTTGATTTCTTCATGTAGGTAATGCTAAGAGAGACATGTTGGAAATTGAGATATAGCTTAGATCACTAGCACACCATTTTCATGAAGATACTAGTAGTTGTCTTATATCTGAGCAAGGTGATTTTTTTCTCATCATTTTAGTGCTTTATTAGTCCCTGCCTTGCAGGACTATAGTGATCGTTTGGTCGTTGACCGAGAATTAAAACATTTTTTGACCAAAATGTTTTCGTCCTTATCTTGATTTAACCAAATTTTAAAAGTTTTAGATTGACAATTGAAATTTTAACCAAAGTTTTTGGGTGCAAAAACTTCAACCTCTTATTGGGAACGTCATGTGAGTTCCAGCAGCTACAATTACATGATTGAGGAAAGAAACACATATGAAAATGGTAAAAAAATGTAGAAACACATACTCCACATATTAGCGCTCGGAATCACCAAAAGCTTCTGTATTAATATTTTAGAACAACATACATGTCATAACACCTCAGAACTCATCCCCCCGTTCAAGCCAATTCCTAAGAAAGATCTTCACATCTGGCAAGGAATCTTTGGGACAGATGGAGATGATATTTTATTCAAGTAAGTAACCATTAATGGATGCCACCAGGGCATTTGGCATCTCACACACATCACTAATGAGTTTTTTAACCGATCGTATCTGGACTTTCTATCCCTTAAGGATAACTGATTTATGCATTGCCTCAATTTTAGGAAAGTCAAATTTCCTCCCCTCAACACTGTCTTTCCATTCTAGCGTCTCATTAAAGTCCTTATTGGCTTCGGCAAAACATGATATCATGTCCATTATCTCATGATTCAGTCAGAGAATTACCCAACCTACATTTTTCCTTAATCAAATTTGACTTCTCACAGAAAGATCGTTGCTACCTATGTAGCTACACATTCAAGTCGCGAGCCTCTTGCTTGAAATCCTTTAGCTGAAGGGTTCCCCCCTGTAATTATGTTATATTTTGTTGGGATTATAGGAGTTGTTTATCCACTATATTGATCTCCTCTACATGTTGAATTTAAATGGAATTTAATTGTTCTTGTAACTTCGCTAGTGGAGTATCTTTCTGATATAACTGAGCTTACCATCATGTTCCAGAGAGGAAATCTTCTCATATTTCTCCCTTAATAACTCTTGCACTTAAACAACCTTGCCCATGTGGTGGAAGAATAAGAACCCGTGAACTGAGTTCACTCATATGTGTGTGGACCATTCTCTACAACTTCAAAAGCAAAGCACAGGTATTATGTGATCTTTGTTGATGATTTTTTCTAGAAAGTGTTGGATCTAATTCCTGCAGAAGAAATATCAGGCGTTCTCAAAATTTTGTGAGTTCAAAGCATTGGTTGATAAAGACACGGGGAAGCATGTGAAGGCTCTTAGGAGTAACAAAGGTGGTGAGTACATCTCCAATGAATTCAAGAAATTCTATAGCAAAGAAGGAATTTAGAGAGAGTTCATTGTGCCTCATAACCCACAACAGAATGGGGTTGCAGAAAGAAAGAACAAAACAATTGTGGGTGCGACATGAGCAATGTTACATGATTATGGCCTACCATTGCATCTGGGGGAAGAGGCATGCAACACAACGGTATTTGTGCAAAACTGTAGTCCTCATCGGATACTTGTCATGAGTACACTAGAGGAGGCTTTTTCTGGTAAGAAACCTGATGTTTCATATTTTAAATTTTTGTCTCTCTATTTCCATGTGACCAAAGATTCCAGGAAGAAGCTAGAACCAACAACTGAGATTGGGATATTTTTGAGGTACACTGATACTCCCCACAACTATAGGGTGTATTTCCCAAACAATAGAATGACTATTGTGAGACAGGATATAAAATTTGATGAGGAGAAAGCCATGTCATTGTCCGTTGAGAGGGAGCTTGATTTGAATACAGCTGAGGAATTCTTGGTTCTAAGGGATGAACCTCAAGATGTGGAGCAACCACATGCGAAGGATCATGGAGTGGAAGAAACCACTCATGCAGATCCATCCACCAGAAATGGTAGAAGGTGCACCACCGAAGCTAACAGATTGAGACTTGATGCAGAAGAACATGTAGGAGCACCTACTTCACTGCATAGAAAGAGATAGACTCCAGACAATTTTACTGGATACATGACTCTTATGAGCAAGTGTATTGTGAAAGAACCATCCTCCTTTGAGGAAGCAGTGCAAAAACCAATTTGAGTTGACACCATGGTTAAGGAGTATGAATCCATCGTCAAGAACAATGCATGGGAAGTTGTCCCAAGACCAATCGAAAAATCAGTGGTTGGATCTAGATGGATCTATAAGGTGAAGAAAGCAGTAGATGGGAGTGTGGAGAAGTACAAGGCTATATTTGTAGCTCGAGGATTCTCACAAGTTGAGGGGATTGACTATGAGGATAATTTTTCATCGGTTGCGAGGTAGTCATCGATTAGATCTATCCTTGCACTCTCAGCATAGATGGGGTGGTAGATACATCATATGGATGTGAAAACTATGTTTCTCAATGGAGGTATTGAGGAAGAAGTGTACATAGAGCATCCATAAGGTTTTGAGATCTTTGACAATGAGTCACATGTGTGAAGACTCAAGAGAGAACTATATAGGCTAAAGCAAGCATCTCGTGCTTGGTACACCAAGATTGACAACTATTTCATCGGGTTGGGCTTCACGAAGAGTGAAGCGGATGCAAACCTGTACCAGATTTTGGTTGATGGTAAGATTTTGATTATCGTATTTTATGTTGATGATCTTATTTTGACAGGTGATGATCAACTCATAATTTCTTGCAAAGAGGATCTTGCAAGAGAGTTTGAGATGAAGGACATGGGACTCCTTCACTATCTCCTTGGTTTGGAAATATGGCAGCGTGATGGTGAGCTATTTGTTTCTCAAGGCAGGTATGCCAAAGAGATTATGACTAAGTTTAACATGGAGAGTTGTAAACCCATGGAGACTCCTCTTGCAAGAAACTGGAGGAAGGAGGATGCTACTTCAGGTGAGGTAGTGGACGCTACTGTTTATAGGCAGATTGTGGGTTCACTAATGTCCTTGGTGAACACCAGACCAGACATTTGCTATGCAGTTAACCAGTTTAGTCAAGTCATGGTTAATCCAACCAAGCTCTTTTGAAAGGAGGCGAAGCATGTCTTCAGATATCATAGGGGCACTGCAGAGTATGGATTATGGTACAGACAGACAGAGGGAGTGAAGCTTCAAGACTTCAATGATGTATATTGGGCAGGCAGTCCATCAAATAGAAAGAGCACATCAAGAGGGATCTTTAGCATAGGATCGATAATAGTTTCTTGGTACAACAGGAAGCATAGATTTTTGGCACTCAGTTCAGCTGAGGCAGAGTACATGGAAACTAGTTAGGCTGCATGTGAGGCCATCTGGATGAGGAAGAATATGGTTGGTTTTTTTGGTCATCAGATGCATCTGACGATGATAAATTGTGATAACCAGAGTTGCATTAAACTCTTAGTTAATCTGGTATTCCATGGTAGGTCCAAGCATATAGAAATCTGGTACCACCATCTCAGAGATTGTGTTCAAAGACACATTATGTTACTTCAGTACATTCCCACGAAAGATCAGGATGCAGATATTCTGACGAAGGCGCTCGCGAGGAGAAAATTTGAATACCATAGAGGCAGGATTGGGGTAGCTGATAATCCCTTTCTTGTTGAGAGGGAGTGTTGAAAAGTCAACAAGAAATGTGTGTCTAATTTAATTTTCCCTTAATTAAATTCGACAATAATATGTAATCTTATCTCATAATCACTTTTAATAGTTAACTGAGTGTGATAAACTCAGTTAGCTCATGAATTTAGAGTTGAGGGTGGTTGTTGAGGCATGCAAAGTGATTCTATTAGTTTTTGAGTCCAAGTTGTAGTTAGTGCACTAGTTTAATGCAAGAGAAATAATTTAACTCAATTAATTGATGAGTTGAAATCAGTTTAACTAGTTGTAATTGTTTTTGCACTAGTGAGAGGTCAAGTGAATTAAATCAGATTTAATTCACATGTAGTGATATGTCATGTAATTGATGATTTACTATTAATAACTGCATGCATGTCAGTTCTGATGAAGAACCAGTTCAGACATAGGTTAAAGGGATGTTAACTATCAATTGTATTATTAGTGGTTTCCCACATGCAGTAAAACACCCATAGTATTGCCCATGAGAATTGTGCATTTTTGGAAGGTTGAAATTCCTCAGGAATAGGGATTGCATTCCACATGAATTCTGCAAGAAAGGCAGGTTGAGCATAGGCTGAAAATTGGCTAAGTGCTGGTCGATTTTGTCTGGATCAGTGTGAGACAGTTGTGGGAGTTCAGGAGACTCTTGTGAGAAGAGTGCATTATAATTATTTCATGATTCCTTGGTGAATATACAATAGAAGATATAGGGGTTTTGAGCAGCAAGCTTTCCCTGGGAAAATATTTGTGTTGTGGTTTGATTTTCTTCTTTCTTTACTTGTTGTGATTTGTGATCATGTTTATTTTCCGCAATTAATTTGTAGAAGGATTCAATACCTTGCTTTAGCATATCACATGATCGGATTGAATCCATTGGTATACATATTGTTTGTATAATTTCTACATGATTGTCCCACGAGGATACATACCAATGCATGAGGCTTTACACCAAGGCACATGTGCCCTCCAAAATGGATATTTATCCTACAAGAATAGTACAATGCTAGTTTTTAGATTTTAGGGAAATAAGGAGGAGTTTCATGGGCAAGTTACAACTTCTAGGCCAAACTGTAGGGACTTGTTATATAACTAATGCTTTTAGCTTTACTCATGGGGCATGCACTTGTGCTTAGAAACACTTCAAATATGATATAGTAGGAACATTTGGTCTTTAGTATAGATATGGGTTTAATTTTAGATTTCATCCTAGCAAGGATGAGTTTGGTGGCCTAGGCCATTATTTTGGGTAAAAAAACTAATAGCTTATTCCCTAATAATTTCTTCAATCTTGAAGGGAAATGCATCTGGTTTTTGGTCATGATAAAAGTACTGTAAATACGGAATTTTGATTTTTGATTATGCTATATATGGATCATATTTCCCAAACCATGGTTTGGGATAAAAACTAAAGGATTAATCCATAACCAATGCATTTAGGGTTCATGCTCCATGCATCAAGCCTTGTGCTAACATACATGCCCTACATATGATATATTGGATTATGAGAGAAAATATGATCCCAAATTTGATGTATAGTTGTATCAAGGATAAGCCTCATAGCCCAACCCATTGTTTAGAAATGAAAACCCTAGACTATTTTTTTAATTAATTCTTCTAAGGCTAGTAGAGCATGAATAGGGCCTTAAACCATAGAAAAGACATATGTAACACATACTTGTACTACAAAACAAATAGAAGCGTAATTTTTTTTGTTTGTTAACAAAAAATATGGATTTCATGAAATGGACTGATGCATGGTTCAAGATAGAAAACAAGTGATTTACTTGCTACCCAATGCTTTTAGTTCTCATGTGCCATGCAAGGTTCAAAAAAATGATACATGCTCTACATAAGGTATCTTTGGCCTTTGATAAAAATGAATGCCTAATTCCATGACCAAAACCATGGTTCATAGTTGAAAATTGAGGACATATCCGTAGTCCATATATTTAGGTGCAAACTAAATATATTAATACAACTTAATTATATTTTTAAGTATTAATTCGAAATCATAAATACATAAATATATTTGATTGGTATAAAGACATCAAAACATGTTGCATATGTATACATTTCAAATCATATTTATAAGGTTAATTATACTGACAGGTGTGTGTCTATTTTAGAATAAGGCTTCCAAAATTTCAGTTTATTTATGAAATTATCACTTCTCACATTGCCTACCAACATTTTCCAACCATGTCATTTATATAACCAATAAACAAATATAAAAATATCATTAAAATAATCAAAAAATACGCCTCATATTAATACAACTACATCAACTCAATTTTTAATAAAAACCTATATCATAAATTTTTTTAATAGAAACCTATATCATAATTTAGGTTTTAATGTGTTGCACGTATACATATATATGCATTTTATTTTATACAAAATATAGGATGTAAGAATCCTTGAATGTGCAATGCAGTAGTGGTCATCTACTTGCAATGCTTGGTATTTTCAATCATACATTATAGTCTTTCTCGAAGTGTGTCGATTTATTTGGTCATAATAATCGGAATAGTCTAGCTAGGCGGAGAAATTACCCAGATTCCTTCACTAGTCAGAGAACCTTCCGGCTCGGGCCAGGAATTCCTCCAAACTCCAATGCATAGTCTACTGTCAGAATTGAATCCGACAGCATCTGAAAACGTATCGACCCACCCCAGATGTGACTCGCTCTCCTTCCATTTAGTTAATGTGAGGCAGGTGAAGGAACAATTCCAGTTCAAATCACTGCCAAATCAAAACGTCACGCCCTCCTGATCCTCTTCTGCTCATTGCTCCCTTACCCCTGCAAAACCAGAGACTACTTCAACACTCAACTACAAAATGAAGCTCAAAAACGCCCTTGTCCTAGTAAGTAGCGCCAATACTGTTATCAACTCGAGCAATATGTCTTCGCCTGCAATTTTCACATGTGTTCACATGCCTAACATTAGATTTACTTGAACTCTATCTCAATATGTAATTTTCTCAACGAATTTGGCTATTTCAGCAATTGATCATTTGCTATTTTTCTCTGAACCTGGGCAGATTCAATCTTAACAACCCAAATATGTAAACCCGTTAATAATAGTTTTTATGTTAGGAAACAAATCCATTAAATTCAGGATTTTTGACCGTGTCAATCTTAACAATCCAAATCTGCAAACTCGTTAACCATACACTGCTGTAAAAACATTCAAGTAAAGATTTTGAAAGGAGGTGGGTGCTAGTATACAAAAACCCACTCGTTCGTAGAAGGTGACGAGATTAGAAAGTCCCATGCTTGAAGTCTAGGTGCTCATGGGTTATCTGTTGATTGCCTTTATATTAGAAGTTGCTACAAAGGATTTTATTAAATTTTCTCAAACCTCATGCTGACTAAAAACATCATCTTCACCTACAAGTAAAGTAAAAGCAAGACAGGTTTAGTGTCTTCATGCACTTGTTTTCTCCAATCCATTTTTTTATGTAAACATAATTCAACGAGTATGACTACAAGGAACATTTTTTGGATTGTAAACAACATATTCATTATAATCCAGAGGATTGTCTTTGTATCCAGAAGGAATCAGATACCCAAATGGAACCCTAATTTTATATTTCCAGGTGAAATGTTCATTCTCATTTTTTGTTTTTCTACCTAATCCCTTGACACCCATACCATTATCCTCTAATTCCTTTGTATCCTGCATCAATTTCTGATCATATTAACCATAGAAGATAATTATAGAAAAATCAACCATCTAAATCAATTTATGGGGAGTTACCATAATTTCAGTACCTCTGGGCACTTCGATATCTCATTAACCTTCTTTTCCGATGATGTCACTGCAAGTATGAGAAACCCTTGTGGTTTGTCCAAACAATCGAATGCATACTGTGCTGCTTTTGTAGCAACGTCTGAGCAATATATGCCTCTACCAAACTGCACCCTAAATAAATATGTAGAAGCTACTCCATATATATATATATATATATATATATATATATATATATATATATATGTTAACATTCTTTGCCATGCATAATTAATAAGAAAACTACAAACCATGTATCTAGGTGCAGGGGTAGAAACTATTGCATGGAGCAAGCCATTCTTCAAATTTCTTACAAGGTTGGATGTCCTAGTTCTTGCAAAATATCAGTTTAATATTCTGATTATAGTGACTAGTCTAGTGTTATCATATTTTCACTCGCAAGGAAATCCATAGATGATTCCTTACATTGGTGGATGAGATCTGATGAGATCCTTTATAAACCTGGAACTGTGACACTCTACATATTCATTTTATATAAAATCAAGAGGAAAGAATGTGCATACCACACCACAACAAGACCTTGTTAGGAAACTTTATAACTTCCTTGTAGGTAGGTTCAGAACCTTGAAGAGCATAGATATTATGCACATTAACGCAAAAAGGCTGAAAGAAAACTTAACCTACAGGCTCAGCATCTAATTGAGAGAAAAAGTTCAATCGAGTGAGCAAAAAAAAATACAGGTAGAAGCAGAATTGGGTACAGGGCATAATGGATTAAATCACCTCACTTTTTATTTTGATTGGCTTGTAATTCTTCTTTGTGTCAAGTTATTATTATCATGTAAACATTGAATCTTGGAGGAAAATAAGTGAAAGTGAAACTTCAATATTCTATCATGAGATTTATAGTCAAAGAATCAATTATAATATTCTCCTTCTTGTTTCTTTCATTCATGCATTACTGTAACAATGTGTAGATTAGTTAATTTGTATGTGTTTGGTTTTTTTCAACAATGTGTAAATTAGTTAATTTGTATGTGTTTGTTTTTTTTTGTAAAAATGTGTAAATTAGTTAATCTATATGTATTTGGTTTTTTATTAAATCTCAGGTTCAAAATTTATAGAGAAATAGATTATGAGTCAATTATTATGAGATGTGTGATCTCTCCTGAGTCTTGCACAATCCTCATTACTATCTCACAAGGCAGATAGTAACAAGGCATATAGTCTCCACTAACAATTCAAATGATAACATCCTAAGTAGATTTTTTCCATCAACATTAAAGAAAACCCTAATGCCAACTCAATCATATAAAACACAACCGCTCTTTTCACTCTTTTTCTACCTGTATCAATATCCTGAATAAATTCAAAATTGCCTTAAACCCTGAGGGCAACTCCACTCCATGATAAAAACTTGAATCATACTAAAACTACACCCCATTTTTTTAGCTTACTCCAAACATAATTTTCCCAATACAAAGAATGATTTTGAGTACTAGCTATCTATCACCCTATAGCTATAGATATAGCCAGGCAAATGTAGATTTCTTTGCTACAACACCATAAGTAGAACACACATTATTAACGTTCTAGAGGCAGAGGATGGACATCAACCAAACATTAAAATAAAGTAACCTGATATTTATGGAGGTCTTCATACACAGACATAGAACATGTAGGGAACTAAAGTCCATTGAATAATAAGCTCCTGAATTTAGTTTTTCTGAAGTGATTATTTCTGCAAGTTTATGGGCTTAAAAAAGGTTTTGACATGACCACTGTATCCATTGATTATCATAACAATTAAAACAGAACTTGCTACAACATTATACATCTTAATGAGCATGTCTGACTAATGGATATTGTTTAGACAAGAGTTCTTCCACCATTAGGAAACAACATCATAGTAATTGTGACTACATCTCCATCCCTATTACCAACAAAGCCACAAAATTGAAACCTATTTCTAAAACAGAGATAACAACTGATGATAAATACTATCATATGAAATTTATACACATGGCCAACCTTATGGTCTTCAATTTATTTTTCCCTAAACCATTTCCCCAAATAAACTGTTGTAAAGATGCAATAACGAAAATGAAAAATCTAGTTTTTAAAGGAGCTTTTAGTTCCAAATGGTTTCTACCACCATCCATGTCCTCTCATACCTCTTCCAAGAATGTAGCTTGTATCCTAAATGTGCAGTGTAACTTCCGAAGAACTAATTTTGGACAAGATTGTTTCATCTTTCTAAACTACTCAACCCTATTTCACTCTGTTGCAGTCCTTGCACGAAGAGGTTCCAAATTTGTGCCTCCTCCCCCCAAAGTTCCAGACTATCTGATATTTTCCATCTTTGGTTCCAAATTGAGGAAAAATCTGGGTCTGTTACATCTTTTGTTTAAAATTGAGGAAACATCTGGTTCTGTTACATCTCCCAAAAATTGGATACCCTACTTATTCAAATTAATAATCATAGGGTGAGGTAATCTATGATCTCCAATAAAACCCACTCAACGGTGCCTTCTTATCATAAATTTCCCTTTTTATAAATAATTTCCAAAAAAAAAGATGCTTGTTGTGTCGTTGTGATGTTGGTTGTGCGTTATGATATTTTAAAGTTGTTTTTCCTTATCCTAATATTTGAAAGGCATAAAAGAAAATAAGAATGAAATGGTTTATGGTTGTTCAATTAATTAGCAGTTGGTGGAATATATTAGGAATAGATAACTGATTTTTTCAATTATATATCACTGAATAACATGTTGAGTATTAAGAAATAGATAGCTGCCTACTTGTCTAATATGAATTTATTGTTATCTTATTTTTTTCAGATCTTCTAAGGGTAAAAAATCGTGCAAAAGTGGTGTTTATGCATTGAAGTGTCATGATTTCAAAATCCATGTCAAGGAGTTGTGAAATTTTCCCTTCAAAACATAGCAACAAATAATTTGCTCCATAGAAAGAAAGAAGTTGTTGGCGAAAAATCAGGTCTCGCGGACAAGACCCAGGTTCAAGAGTTGTGGCCAACAAGGGGTCCAGTGTAGTCTACGAACACGCCGGCATTTTCACCCTGCTCCGGAGAGCAGTGCGTCTCACCCGAGGCGTGCCGCAACCACATGCATAAGGGGATGAGATCAATGATAGTTAACAAACCCGCAACCAAAGAAATAAAGTGCATCCATTACATATACCGAATTACTCATGCAAGATCACTTACTAAGTATTCAGATAGTCGCAACTTAAAATTTTAAATTAGCATAAGCACATTACAGCACATGCACAACTCATTGAGACAGCAATCTTCCCTTATATTATTCTCCTGGCAGAACACATGATTACATAGCTTTCTCACCGATAGCTCACAAGTCTGTTACAGATGGATCTTAGAACAGAAAGGAAGAGCATAGAAAGGAAGAAACCATAGGAAGAACAAGCATGATTCTTTCGCCGCTGCTCTGTGTGTCCTCTCCTACCTCAAGCCTCGCGTCTTCTTCTGTGTGCATGCAATCTTTTCTTTCTTTCCAGTCGGGTGATCGTTACTTATTCACCCGCTCCTCGTGACTAGCAGCTTCTCTGTGTCTTCACTTTGGCTTTTCCCAGCTTCTCTTCTGATGTCCGCGTCTTCCACTTTCTGTTTCCTGCTGCATTTCTTTCATCTGCACTTATCTCTGTTCGATCTCCAACTATCGAGTGCTTCCGTGCCACCTTGGTATCTCCGCGACTTCTGGTAGTTGCGGCGTGGTCGCGGTTGCCATGTGTATTTATTCCGCAACTCAAAAAGAGTCAAAGTTCAAAATGTCTTGGCCAAGAGTTCAAAACTTAAACAAAAACAAGGGCCCCAACAGGCCCCGACCACAATTCTTTGACTCATCTGCGAGTCAATCACAAATAACAGTTTCTATTTCCATTGCCCCGCTGGCGCCCGTACTCTGCTCTGTTGTGCCTTCCTCCTACGCCCTTTCCTGTTGTGCTTCGCCACTTGCTGGTTCAAACAAGGGCCCCAACTCCGGGACCCGGCGGAGTGCTGAATCTCTAAGCTCTGTGAAGTTCGCCACTGCTTGCTGCCATTCCTGCATAAGCAAGTCGGCGTCTTGAGAGATGCGGTTGGCGGCTGCTTCGTCTATGGGCGTCGGGGCAGCCCCGAACAGCATGGCGAGCTGGGACTCGGCCTTGGCATCCAGCTAGTGCATAGCGTCAGCATGGGTGCGAAGGGGCGGACGAATCTCCCGGATGACGTGTTTGGCCGCTGCTGATTCGGCCTCAGTCTGCTGCATGTGAAGTTCCAGCTCGTCCGACTGGGCGTAGAGCTGATCTAACCTTGCCGGGTCCGTAGTTGCCTGAATGTCCCGGGCAATCTGTTGCAGCTGGGCAGCAATAGGCTGCGTCTTGACCGTTAGCGCGAGGGAGAACTCCTGCAAACTTCGCAGAAAGGCAGAAGCTGCGGCTGCAGTGGAATGAAGAGTGGCTTGCATACTAACTGCCTGCGTCTGTTTGGCAGTTACCTGTCCTGAATGGTCGGCGGGTGGATCTGGAAGGGTAGGCCGTGCAGCTAACGCCTCTTGGAGTTCCTGGTTCTCCCTGCAAACAGTAGTGAGAACTTCCCTGAGGTGGTGAGCCTGTAGAGCTAGACTGTCCTCCTCGATACGAGTAGGGAGTGGGGCATAGTGAGCCCTTGCAGTGGGCCATACGCTGGAGAGCGCCTGAATAACAATGTTGGCCTGCTCCTGGAGGTAGGTCTTCTGCCGCAGCAGCTGATCGCGCTGTTCAGTAAGCGTTGTGATCTGATTCTGCTGCTCGGTGCACCGTTGCTGTAGTTTTGTGTGAATCTGCTCAGCCTTGAGGGCCGCCCACTGAATGAGCAGGTACAGCTGTGCTGGGCTTAATTGTGCTGTAGTGGTCGTGCCGGGGGCACCCTGCTCTGGCGTCTGTTCCTGCGAGGATTGGGGGCTGGCCGCTGCTCAGCTGGAAGTTTCTGGAGGATGGACCGGCATCTGCTACTGCACTGAAGTGGTCATCTCGGACTCCGGCCGGTCCTGCTGCGTGGTCTGCTCTAGGGGAGGGGCAGCCGAATCAGCCCCCCCATTTGTGAACTGGCTAGATATAGTAGCAAGAGGATCCGAGGCCATGGCCACGGGGTCAACCGGTGGTACTACAGCTGCAGTACTAGAGGTGACCTCCGCCCCGTGGTCACCGCCGAAGAGTTCCCGGATCAACGAATCTGACACAGTAGCTGATGAGGTGGACAGATCGGGGGAGGTGGCAGGTGGTCGGCTGGTGGAGGGGGCGGTGGATGGAGTGAAAGAAGTGGGAGGGAGACGAAGGTTGAGGAAATCAGCCGGATCAATCAGCGGTTCCTCCGGAATCAAAGTTGCTGTGGGCGGAGTGGCTGGCGGATCATCCTCCGTAAGATCCACCACTGGATCTATGACCGTAGTGCGGGCCCTTTTGGATGGAGGTGGGCCGGAGGAATCCGGTTCGGGGCCCGGTTCACTCATTGGTGTGATGAGGGGGGTGGCAGAAGTGAACAGGTTAGTGGGAATGGGGGAAATGAGGGGGGCGGTGTTGGAGGGACCACGGGACCGATTAATATGAAATTCAGTAAAAGAGGGAAATATAGGGGCACCACTTGAAGCAACCTGGGTTGCCACATTAAGGCGTCGTACCTAGTCGTTGAGGTGCTCGACGATCGGAACCAGCACTTCAGGTAGAGTCGGTGCGGTCCCAGCTGCATCTGTTGGTGTCTCCACCGCAACTTGCGAAGATCCCCTCGCGCCGGTCGCGGCAGGCTGCTGTGCGGACCTCATCCCCTCAAAATTGTAGCAGATGATCCCGTCGCGGACGTGCTGAACAACCCCCGGCCACGCCGAGACCTCCCTGTGGAAAATATTGTCGTTCAGCTGGAAGCGAAGGGGTGCCATGTGAAAAGTGTGGTGAGGTACGTAGGTTGGCCGGATGAAAGTGTGGCTGTGGCTGACTCCGAACCACACCTGTTCACTGTACTCATCCAACAGGTTCCGGGGCACCCGTTGCTGGTGAGTGACCACATCGGTCATCATCCCATACCACGCCCGGAACGCCTCTGCGTTCACCTGCTTGCTGCTAGGGTCCGTGGACACCTGCCAGGGGGAGTACTTCATCGCGAGTGGCTGGCTCACGGTGAGCTCTGCCGGTGTCCGGACAGGAGGGAAGTGCCATTTCCACATGGCAAACGCCATGATCAAGTACCCATAAATAAAGCTGGTAGTCTGCTTGTAGTTCTCTTCGTAGGCCGCGAAGAGTTCCTTCAACACAAATGCGCTCCAATTCAACCTGGCGCCCTGGACACAGTGCTCTGCAATGGAAATTGTGTCCAGAGTGCACTCTCCTTTCGTGTAGTGGCGCATGGTCTTGCTAGCGATCAGGTAGCAAGCGAACCGGATTTCTGGGACGTTTATCAAGTCCATCTTGGCACCTTTGCCACCCCGGCGAGTGCCATACTTGGTGTAGAGGTCCAAGTCACCCGACTTCCAGGCGCGCTTGGAGGATGTCTGGCCCGCAGTGGAGACATCTGCCCCTGTCTGAGATAAACCTGTAAGCCGGTGAATATCTGCAGCATGAATCATAATTTCTTCATTAAGCCACAGGGACCCGTTCTGTACCCGGCTGAGGAGGAACCTGGTACATTGCAGAGCTGGTCCCGTGGTGCCGAAGACGGGAAGACTCCTCAAATTCATCAAAGTCGACTGCTGTAGGCCCCTGAATTCTTCCCGCATTCGACTGTTGGCGCTGCTACCTGGCGTATAATGGTGCTCCATGAACGTCTGCCAATGGAGGTGAGGGAACTCAGCCGGGTCGGACAAGTTGGCGTCCATACATGGTGCATTGTCATACTTGTCGACCAGCGACTCGACTCGGTGAATTCTGCTATCTAGCGCTGGTTCAGGGACTGAAAGGAGAGCTCTCGGCATCTTGGCGCGTCGCTGATAAACTTGGACGATGCTTCTGTAACTTCCTGTGAGGTGTTGTGTGCTCTGATACTGCGAATGCTCCAGAGTCGCTGCAACTTCCAAATTGAACTGGTCCGTCATCCTTGTGCAGATAGCCTTCATGCAAATTGGGCCATCTGCTGGCACGCGCGGAGTTGATGAGACTCCATAATGGAAATTAATTCTTGCTATCTTTCTTGCCTGCGATAATCGTGCGATCAATCGCAGACCTGTGTGTCGTCTGACAGTTGCTGACGGCATCATGGGGAGATGGGCGGACTCGGCGGCTGAGGGAACTGCGGGTGATGGAAAATGATTACGGTACGATTACTGTCTATTAAGGGAATTTATGAATAAATCTGAGCGATCCTATGGACTGACAAAAGTACTGACGGAAATGACCTGGACTGACACTGGCACGGGGACGGATCCTACGCGATCGACAGGCTGGAAGGACGTGGTGACACGCTGGACGGGCATGGTGACACGCTGGACTGGCCCGCCCCGACCACAGTCGGTTGCGGTGAGGTACCTGCAACTGACTAATTTATTTGACTGATTA
Organism: Pinus albicaulis; assembly: GCA_034641835.2. NCBI lineage: Eukaryota > Viridiplantae > Streptophyta > Pinopsida > Pinales > Pinaceae > Pinus > Pinus albicaulis. The sequence continues at coordinate 74,577 of JAXQQM020058779.1, forward strand.
CCTATGAATGGAAAATACTGCCTATGCTCATCCCGGTTGCGGGAGAGTTAATCAACTACGCTACTCTACGGGTGCTCTCGGTTGCGAGAGTTATTGATGAATTGGGAAAGGTACCTACTCCTGGTAGGGCTTCAGGCATGCGCCATTCACCCATTCCGGAAGAACTGTGCCGTCTAGTTGTGCCAAGAGAATGGCTCCTGAGTCGCGGATCTCGATGACAAAGTACGGTCCCAGCCAGTGCATCTGGAGCTTGCCTGGAAACTTCTGGAACCGGCTGTCGTATAAGAGAACCTTGCCGCCAACTTGGAAGGCTTTGGTTTTGATGTGGCGGTCGTGCCACGCTTTCTGCTGGGCCTTCTCAAACTTCTGGTGGAATTCTGCAAGGAATCGAGCCTCATCCAGCTCGTGTAGCTCCTGGAGGCATTCCCGAAGTGACGCCTCTTCTGAGAATTGAAGGGACGTTGCGATCAAAAGACTGGGTATAGTGAACCCAGCGGGGATCACAGCTTCCCGGCCGTACACCAACCGGAATGGCGTCTGGTTCGTCAAGCGCTTCACTGTGGTCCGGTAAGCCCATAATGCCGCTGAGAGACGCTCGTCCCAATCGTCCCGCTGAGCGTTGCAAATCTTCGTCAAGCCCTTCTCGAGAATCTTATTGAATGCTTCGACCGTACCATTGGCCTGCGGGTCATATGGGCTGCTTTTATGATGCTGAATCATAAAAGTGTCCAGTAATGACTTGACCATGTCATTAATGAAATGCGTACCCTGATCGCTGGTCAAGCTCCGTGGGCAGCCGAAACGGCTGATGATGTGTTCAAAGATGAACTGGGCAGCGGTCTCTGCCGAGCAGTCGCGTACCGCTGCCGCCTCAGCCCATCGTGTGAGGTAATCCGTTGCAGTAATGATGTACCGGGCTTTGGAATGTCGAGCGATTGGTGTGATGGGACCCACGAAATCAACAACCCACTTTTCGAACGGCCGCAACACATGCACTGGGTGTAGCGGAAGCTCGTCTCGGTGCGAGGGCCTCCCCGTCCGCTGGCAAACATCGCAACGCTTCACGTAGGCCTTACAGTCAGCATGTACCGTCGGCCACCATAGACCAGCTTGGAGTACCTTCCGTGCGGTGGGTTTCGCACCCACATGTCCTCCCGCAACACCGCTGTGGCATTCCCACATCACTGCCTCCCGTTCGTGGTCAAGAACACACCTGCGCAACACCTCATCCAGGCCCAATTTGTACAGCTGCCCCGCAATCAATTGATAGTCGGCCGCCTGGACAACCAAGTGGTGTTTCTGAAGCGGGGTGTACTCCTGAGGGCATTGTCCCGTAGTCAGGTAAGTGGCAATGTCAGCCAGGTAATCTGGTACGGCTTCTGTTCGGAAGAGGTCAGCATCTGGCAGCTGATCGTCCAATGGACCTTCATTCTCTCCCGTCTCCAACCTGGATAAGTGATCGGGACCAACATTCAACGTGCCAGGCTTGACGATCACCTCAAACGTGAACTCCTGAAAAAGTAGAAGCCATCGACAGATTCTTCCTTCCAACACAGGCTTATTGACCAGATATTTCAATGCAGAGTGGTCCGTGAAAAATGTAAATTTGCCACCCAGAAGATAGTGGCGGAACTTCTGGAGAGAGTATACCATCGCCAACGCCTCCCGCTCGGTCGTGGTATAATTCTTCTCCACATTTGATAACCGTCGGTTGGCGAAGTATACCGGGTGGTCAACTGTCGTTTCCCCGGGTTGCGCCAATACAGCTCCAAGTGCAATTCCGGACGCATCAATGTGCACATGGAACTGCTTATCCCAGTCGGGATGAACAAGTATGGGTGCCGTCGCCAACTTCTCCTTCAATGTGTCAAGTGCCTTCCTGCACTCCACCGTCCACTCAAACGCTTCTGATTTCCGCAACAGTTTCTCCAAAGGGGTCGTAATTTTGGCGTAGTTGCGGATAAACCGCCTGTAGTATCCTGTGTGCCCGAGCAGTGCCCACAACTGCTTCACGGTCTTGGGGGCCTCCATGTGGACGATGACCGCGACCTTGGCGGGGTCAACGCAGACCCCTTGCTTGCACACCATGTGACCCAAGAGTGTGCCGAATGGTACTACAAAAATACATTTCTTCAAGTTCAGGCAAAATCTCCAGCTGGCGACATCGGTCGAACATAACACGCAACAGGGAGGCGTGTTTCTTCAGTACGCTGTAAACAGTCCAGTCGTCCATATAGACTTCCAGGAACTTGTGAATGTACTCCCGGAAAGCAGCAATGACAATCCGGGAAAACACGGCCGGGGCGTTCTTCAGACCAAACGGCATAACGTGGTATGCGAATGATCCCCACTCAGTGGTGAATGTCGTCTTTGCTTTGTCTTCCTCGGCGATGCGCACCTGATGGTAACCCGAAAACCCATCAGTGAAGGAATAAGCTTCGTTTCCCGCGACGTGATCTAGAACTTCATCGCTGAAAGGGGTGGGAAACAGATCGTGGATGCAAGCATTATTCAGGCTCCGGTAATCTACACAGACACGGATTTACGCTTTGTCCTTCTTGTTCTAGATGACAATGGGACTAACCCACTCGGCTTCTTCTACTGGAAAGATGAGACCCGCAGCCAGCATCTTGTCAATCTCCATCTTGACCTTCTCTTTGATACGTGGGTTCAACCGGTAGGGTCGGTGCTTCACCGGCCTGGCTCCCGGTTTCAGTGTGATGCGCATTTCGCCCAGATTCCCCTTGATCCCCTTTAGGTCCGCAACTGATGACGGAAATAAATCTTCATACTCCCGGAGGAGGCTGAAAATTTCTCTTGTCGTCTCCTTGTCCCAGTAATCTCCCACTGTTGCCAGCTTGGGCTTCTCGTCCATTCCAATGTTCAGCTTCTTTGTCTTTAGGGGCTGCAAATGGACTCCTTCTGTCGTCGGCTCATCACGGATGCTCCGCTCGCCCTCCTTTTCGTCAAAATAGAGATTCCTAAGGTCCTCCAAACTATCATCCTCCGGATCACCATCAACCCGTCGGCAAACCAATTCGCGCCTGTCCTCAGGGCGTGACGCCACCGGGCCCTCACCGGGCTCCAGATGGCGGAAAAACAGAACCTCCTTGACGGCTTGTAGGGCTTGAGCTTCCTGCGCTATCTGTCCTTCGAACGAGAAGCTCTGGACGAACTTTTCCGCGACTGCCTGCCAGGAGCGGGTTCCCCGTTTCCGCTCTTCCTCCAGGTACCAGGCCTGGGGAATTGTACACAGGGAGTGGACAAACCTGTGGACCCACAACTCCTCAGGGTACCTGGCGCTACGCCACTGTTCCTCGCACGCCCGCAAATGCTGTCGCGGGTCGGAAGCTCCCTGATGTTTAAGTGTAATGCAGGGACCTTCATCCTCTTTGAAGCGTGCCCGCAGGGCATCCGCCACACGCTCCCATTGCAACAGAGTGTTGCGGTGATTGTTCCACCATCGTCCCGATGTTGACTTCAAGGCCACATCCAAAAGTGGTATCCGGCTTTCCTCTGGGACCCGGTCTTCCACTTTGGCAATAAAAGTATTCACTGCTTGCATGTTTGATAATGTGGGGTACCCCCGGATCTCAGTCCCTATCCACTGGACTTGAGCAATGGAGGAACATCTCCGCGTGGTGGTCTCATACCCCCCTTGCTGCTAGTCTTCCCACGCCAGCTCGGATCCGAGCTCCGAGCTCTGCACACTCCGCCAACTGATAGAGCCAGTTGCGGTCGGGTTAATATAATCGTCCTGCTTTCCTACGGTCATCTGATAGAGATGGTCCATCATCTGAGCATCCTCCCGACTATCCACTGTTTCTGTATATTGCGGACCCTGATACGGGTCAAGAGGCTGAGTGACCCGTACCTCCCCATCTTCGAATATCATCAGCTCCTTCTTAAGGTCAAAAGCCCAATCAATGCCGAGTAAAGCAAGATAGGGATCCTTGTCGCCCATGATATCAATAACCTCGAAATCAGTATATGTCTTCACCCCCGCAACATCAACCTCGACACCCTCGAGTCGGCCGATTGGCAGAATACAGTACTGGTTCGCCATCCTGAGTTGGATTGGAGAATAGGCGAGCCGTGGCTTTCCAAGAGCCTCCCACGTCTTTCGGGGTAGTATGTTAACATCCGACCCCAAGTCCAACATGGTGTCGCTGATTTGGAACCCTGCGACCTGCGTGTTAAGCCGGAATTATTTGCCTGTCCATTGCTTGCTCCGCTTGACGCGGCGCACGTATGGAGGGCCAGTGGGCACTGCGGTTCTAAGTTCCGTGCACCCCTGCAGTGCTCCGTCCAACGCATGCTTGAGATGCTGCCGCATCGCAGCGTTATCAACAATCCTGAGGAATAGCCGGAGCCAATCCTTGACCACAGTATCCGCGACATTCTGCGCCCCGGATTCCGGCCGCCAGGGCTTCTCCAGCCCTCCCTCGTTCCGCAACTGGGAGAATGCCTCAACCGCCTCCTGAAAATATTTCTTCTGGACTTCGGGCCTGATCAACTTCTTTGGGGATGCCGGCCGAACCACTCGTGTTGGCTCCTTCTCGTGGGCATCGTCTCCAGTCTTCTTTTCGCCCCGTGTTACTATCGCAACGTTCTACATGTCAAGGGTTGCGGCGCTGCGCGGTTCTGAGTTTATCAGATTCGCTCCCCTCTGCCTCACCCGCTCTTCCCACTTCTTGATGAGCTCCGGACAGTCTTCTGTAGCGTGGGTGTTGACCCGGCACTGGGAACACCAGGGTCATCGCGGGAGGGGACATTCTCGAGCCACGTGACCCTCCTGGTCACAGTTGTAGCATTTTACCGGACCGCGTCCTCCTGTTCGGCCTCCGCGCATGCCGCCACCTCTTCCCCTTGGCGCCTCGTTCACCCTGTACGAGGGCCGATCCAATCGATCCGCAAGTGTGTCAAGCGCCCTGCACTGCTCAGTGTTGTGAGTCGTAGACACACAGAATTCGCAGTATACATTATTCGGCACCGTGGAGTACTTCTGTAATATCGGGCACATCCGAGGAGGATGCCCCATCGTCCTGCAAATCTCACAGTACTCTGTGGTGGAGGACCCCGGTTGCGGTGGGAACCCCGCAAAGGTCTGTTGCGGCTGGTAGACTCCCTGCGGGTTCATCACCACGCCACCCCCTGGTGGTGGGCCCCCCTGAATCGCTGCAACTGAGGGTCCAACTCCTACGCCGCGCAACCGAGGACACTCGGTTGCGACGTGTCCCTCGACCAGGCAATGAGTACACCAAACATTCGGTCGCGCGGGTCTCGCTGGCTGAATTTCCTTGAGCTTTTCGGTCAAGCTGGCGATCTGGTGTTGCAACCCTATCAGAGAAGGGTCTTGAGGGGCCATCCCCCCCCTGTATTCCTGGGGGTATCCCGCCATGGCTTCAATCTTCATGGCCTGCTCCAAAGCGTCCTGCAGATTATCAATCTTCTGCTGAGTGAGAGGGGTTCGTGTGAAGGGGAGTAGAGCCTTGATGAATCAGTCCCTCTGGTGGTTTGGATCGATCGGGTAGCTGAGTTTCCCGATCGCATCCTTGAATCACCGCATCAACTCCCACGCGGTCTCTCCCTCCTTCTGCTTAATTTCCCACAGCTCTGACAGGCCCTGCTGGTCTGTCTGGGGAAGCTTGAATTCGCGGACAAAATCTCGCTTGACATCTGCAATTACAGGGTTGGGATGAGCCTCAGACCACTTGATAAACCATCTTAGAGCCCTCTCTCTGAGCGTGGTTTGTAATTCTATTAGCTTCCCTGCATCGAGCGTTTGGCGAGCCCTCCAGATGGCTTCGCACAGATACCAATGCTGTTCTACATCGTCGTTGCCCCGGCCAGAGAACTCTGGATACCGAGTGAAAGATCCAGCCATATGTACTTGCAGAGAATTAACCAGGATAAAACCTCCGGGTCCTAGTTGCGTAACGGTCCCACTAGGAAAACTACCACTACTAGTAACGCTGCTGCGCCTGGGCGTTACCGACGCTACGGAACTATTGTATGACTGACTCAATGCTTGTAACTGAACAAAAATATTACTTAAAGGTTGATACAGTACCAGGGGAAGGTTGGAATCCTAGCCATGCAGAAGGTGAAAAGCAGGGCTGCCTGGAGGGGATGGTGCTGTCTGGTCTTGAAACATTCGCTGCATTATGTCGTGCCATTCATTATCGGAACTCTCTTTGGGCTGCATCTTTTCATCATCTTCGCTGATCACGACTTCTCCTTCTCGCGTCGCTGGGCTTCCATGCACCCACTGCACTTCTGCTGTTGTCCCGTCTCCTTTCCGGGTATCCCGACCCATGGTTCTTGTCCTCTGAGGCGCCTCCTTCTGATTTTTCCGCTCGATCTCCCTTCTCTTCAAGTCTCTCATCACCCTTCTCCGCCACCTATCGGCGATCTGTGCCCGCCGATGCGCACGTAACTCCCGCAACTTGCATGCGGCCTCAGCATCCATTCCCCGCTCCCCACTTTCACATTCTACACCGCATCGGTCCCCTCAACCCTTCCCCCAGTACGGGTGGTTTACGCTTCCATACTCGTTTTGTGGAATTCAATCAACCCTTCGTCCACCATCAGGGCTTTGATCCACAGCGGAATCTCCTTCAACAGCTTTCCCCTTAGCCCCGAGTGGAAGACAACCTCCGCTTTCGAGAAGGACTGATAACACTCAGCAGCAAACTCCACAGTGTATCCTTCCAACGTGGTTCTTACCCAAAAATCCACCGCGCGGGTTAGTTCAGTGTCTACCCGATGCAGTGTCACCAGATCTTCGTGTGCCCACCTGCGGTTTATCTTCCGCGAGCCTTCTTGGGGCACCGTCGCTCGTAACCGCCGCAACCAATTGTAAAGGTCCGTAGGGAACCTTCCCCAGAAAATTTCGTACGTATCACTAGCTGAGTCAGAGAAAAGAAGAAGCTCCCTGATCGCCGCCTCCTTTTTCTTGGTTAGCTCCGTCTGCTGAGCAATGAATTGGTCAAGATGATCATCCCACCATCGCCGTATCGCTCCCTCGAAAATCCTTGAGACCATGATCTAGATCCCCTCAGAACATGCAGGTCCCGGAAACGCAACCATTTTTTGGCAAAAAATCAGGTCTCGCGGACAAGACCCAGGTTCAAGAGTTGTGGCCAACAAGGGGTCCGGTGTAGTCTAGGAACACGCCGGCATTTTCACCCTGCTCCGGAGAGCAGTGCGTCTCACCCGAGGCGTGCCGCAACCACATGCATAAGGGGATGAGATCAATGATAGTTAACAAACCCGCAACCAAAGAAAGAAAGTGCATCCATTACATATACCGAATTACTCATGCAAGATCACTTACTAAGTATTCAGATAGTCGCAACTTAAAATTTTAAATTAGCGTAAGCACATTACAGCACATGCACAACTCATTGAGACAGCAATCTTCCCTTATATTATTCTCCTGGCAGAACACATGATTACATAGCTTTCTCACCGATAGCTCACAAGTCTGTTACAGATGGATCTTAGAACAGAAAGGAAGAGCATAGAAAGGAAGAAACCATAGGAAGAACAAGCATGATTCTTTCGCCGCTGCTCTATGTGTCCTCTCCTACCTCAAGCCTCGCGTCTTCTTTTGTGTGCATGCAATCTTTTCTTTCTTTCTAGTCGGGTGATCGTTACTTATTCAACCGCTCCTCGCGACTAGCAGCTTCTCTGTGTCTTCACTTTGGCTTTTCCCAGCTTCTCTTCTGATGTCCGCGTGTTCCACTTTCTGTTTCCTGCTGCATTTCTTTCATCTGCACTTATCTCTGTTCGATCTCCAGCTATCGAGTGCTTCCGCGCCACCTTGGTATCTCTGCGACTTCTGGTAGTTGCGGCATGGTCGCGGTTGCCATGTGTATTTATTCCACAACTCAAAAAGAGTCAAAGTTCAAAATGTCTTGGCCAAGAGTTCAAAACTTAAACAAAAACAAGGGCCCCAACAGAAGTTCCTGGGAGAACAACAAACAATGAAGCATACCACATTGCCCTTGCTGAAAGGCTAAAAGTGGCAAAAAAATACGATGTCAATGATATTCAAGTATTCACCAACTCGGAGTTGATATGTAATCAGATGAAAGGAATCTATCGTGTTCGGAAGTGTTATCACCCAAAAAAAAATGAACCATCATTTTGACAAGGTCAAATAGGTTCATGTGTCAAAAATAGGGTTGTAAGATTCATTTTTAAGTTTGGTCAAGGGAAATATTAAATTTTTATTGTTTAAGTTTACCCAAAGGTCTAAACCCACTCATTTTTAAACTCCCTCATGTCACATCATTCATCATTTTCTGGTTGATTTCAATTTCCAAGGTTTTTGTACCAAAAGTGCCAATTTAGCTAGGTAACCACAATTTCGTAGCGAAATACATTGTGAAAAGTCAATTTTCGCTATGAAAATACTGATAGTTCCATACTGAAAACAACCAAATTAACACTAAAAATGCTACGAAAACATGGTTTTCTGTCTGTCTTGTCAATCTAGCTATTAGGTGTCAAAAAATTGTTGGAAATGAGTAGGTTAGATGCCATTTGAGTCATGGAGGGATAAATACAAGGTACATGTTGGGAAAAATACTGAGAGGGGGGGGGGGTGAATCAGTATTTACTGCATATTCAAAACTTTTTACCTTTTCACTTTCTAAAATCCATACGCTACTTTCCTGATACAGACTCACGTATATACGCGGATACCCTTTATGAAACTCGCGTATACACAGAGAACTAATTATGTCATTAATTCTTCACTTATATCATTCCATCATTTATTCATCAGATGTTCAATAAATAGTAAACATGTGCAGTAAGAACAGAATAAACCATCACACAAAGCAACACACATGAACACCAGGATTTTTAGGTGGAAACCCAAGTCGGGAGAAAACCACTGCTGCCGTTGCTCAGCCTTCAATATTTTATTATAGAGAAAACATCTTACAACATATGTGCTGGTGCAGACTCCTACCAGCACGCAGGCACCCACCTGCGCTCGTTTACTAGCCTCTCCTGGAAGGGAGCTCCAACCCCCTGACTCGTTTACAGCCTCTCCTGGAAGGGGCCCCTACGACCCCACATTCATTTGAAGCCTCACTGGAAGAGCTACAACCCCACAGTACAGAAGGCTACAACCCTTAGCATACATGGACCCCGTTTCATCAATTTTCCTGGATCCAAAAACTTTCTTCGGAACATAACACCCGGGCCACGTTTCATCATATTTTACCAGGAAGTGGACCCACTCATGCTGGCACGGTCAGCCGCAAACGGATACATATAACTCACTGACGGATATCGGTAAACCCAATGAGAACAGATCGGACATTTCTTACCAAAGACTTGACAAACCCTAGTTTGCATAGCACTTTACCAACGATGTCGGCATTGTATACGGCTTAGTTCTCACAAACCGGCCATATGCTTGCTTTACATATTAGATCCAATTTCATTGCGCATACGCGCTTTCTCTTCATCGAAGCCGCGTATATACGCGCTTCCTCTGCGATGAACTAGCGTATGGATATTTAACCATTACAGAGCTGCATACTTCTTTAGATCATATATTCAGTTCAGATTTACCCTTTTCTTCAGACAAATGTTTTCCTCATCTCAGATCTAATCATGTCATAAATAGATCTAGCATATACAAATACATTCCAGATCTAGATCCCTTCTTCATCATTTCTTCATTGGTGCATCACACATTCAGATTTATCATTCAAGTGTAACCCTTTCCATTCATATCCACTTCAAAGAAAAGTATTCATTCAAGCTCAGACATCTTGCACCCACACTTGTGATTTTCACAATGAATTTCTTCTCCTTATATAGGTTTATCCTTTTTTAATACCATGAGCCAAAACCACGTACTTCCAATCACATTCCTTGTGAGAGTCATTTAGATGAATCATTACCCAATACAATGGGTCAATACCATGGTGATTACCCCTGGTTTTGCACTTTTAGAGCGCTTTAGCCCATACGCTACTTGGCACGTTCTTTTCCACATGCATACGCGACTTCCCCTAGACATTTCCGCGTATACCTAGAGACATACTCTTTTCATCAAGATTTAGCACATGCTGACTTCTTTTCTTCACTGCCTTTTGTACACACTGTAGATACATCATAATTAGCTCATCAAGAACATATTCTAGCAAGCACAACTTCATCATGAAGTTGTCATCATCTTCATCAAGTGGGTTGCCTTTCAAGGACAACTCTTAGCATCATATCACATCAGATTTACATCATTTACCAAGTCCATCAAGTCAAGAATAACTTTATCGAATTGGATTTGCCATCAAGGACAACACATGTCAACGGTCACATGTCTTCATCTTCATTAGGTGGTTTGCCATCAAGGACAACACTCTGCATCATATTGCCAACAATCTCCCCCTTTGGACTTGATGGCAACCACGATGGTGTTTGATCACCACAACAGATAGGTACATTAAGAATACAATGACACCATGTCACTCTCTCCATTTTTGACACCATTCTCTTCATTCAAACATTATGTCACTCTCCCCCTTTGACATCAAGGGCAAAGGGTGGATCAAAACCAACATACTCTTCCTCTTTTCTCCTCATGTGGAAGAAGTGTTCTGCAGATCTGATATGTACTGAAGTGACCAAGCTCCCCCTGAGTTCATGCTGAATCTTCAAACATATTTTTCAATAAAGTACATGACTCTATGAACTTCCTATCACCAAAGACTCATACTTACATCAAATATCCAACCAAGTGGATTTACATATGAAACTTAAATACCCAACCAAGTGGGTTTACACATTTAATTCAACAACCCAACCAAGTGGGTTTACAAAATTTGACTCAGCTACCCAACCAAGTGGGTTTACAAAATTGACAAGTCCTTTACATGACTGAATATTACAATTTTACATCATGGGTCTGAACAAGACCTTTTCACCAAATTACAAAAAAAAATGACCATTCATGACCAACACCAGAAAGTCCTCAAGAAAGAAAGCATGTTTCAGAAGCATCATGATACCAACAATGCATTATACTCAGCAACGCTAATGCTCCCCCTGAATCTGTGCATCCAAACATCCTTTTCATATGGCTAAGGCTCCCCCTTAGTTTGTGCATCCTAAACACTTTCACCAACAAATCATCAAGGCATCTTCATCAAAATATTAGCAATAGAATTATGAGAGAGAGAACACCACTAGATATACCAAACAGTATCAGAGATACCAAGCAGCACTGCAGCTGTGCTGAAGAGAGCTGACTCCAACCAGAAAATTGTCAGCAATCAGACATACGCGGTTTTCTGTGTAGGAACTCGCGTATATACGCGACTGTGTTTCATGAAACCCGCGTATCCAATGCCATCCTCTAAATTTTATGTAGATTTGTTCTTTTGACTGGAAGAGAACACTCCCAGCTTCTGTCTTAGATACTCGAACGCTTCCCTGGGTAGAGGTTTGGTAAAGATATCAGCAACTTGTTCTTTGGAGGGAACACACTCCAACTTCACTTTTTGCTCAAGCACTTGTTCACGTAAGAAGTGATACTTGACGGGAATGTGCTTGGTCTTCGAATGCATAACAGGATTCTTTGAAATACTGATGGCACTTGTATTGTCACACTTAATGGGGACAAGAGGAGTACATTTGATTTGAAAATCTTGTAAGGTTTGCATCATCCAAAGAAGTTGAGTGCAACAAGATGCGGCAGCCACATATTCTGCTTCTACTGTAGATAAGGCAATAGAATTTTGCTTCTTGCTGAACCAAGATACTAACCGGGGTCCCATATAGAATGCACCACCACTAGTGCTTTTCCGATCATCAACACTTCCAGCCCAATCTGCATCAGTGTAAGCATGAAGAGTAAGATCGACATTCTTTGGATACCACAGACCAAAGTCTTGAGTTCCTTGTAGATATTTGAATATTCTTTTGACAGCCTGAAGGTGAGAATATTTTGGATTAGCTTGGAATCGTCCAACAATCCCAACTGCATGCATAATGTCTGGTCTAGTCCCAGTGAGATAAAGTAGACTTCCTATCATTGATCTATATTCTGGTTGATTCACCGGGGGAGAATCATCATGAGAACTGAGATTGCATCCGGTTATCATTGGTGTACTTACAGGTTTGCATTCTTCCATGCCATACTTCTTCAGAATTTGCTTAAGATATTTTTTTTGTGATAGGAATATACCATCTGCAGTTTGATGCACTTGTAAGCCAAGAAAGAATGTTAGTTCCCCAAGTAAGGACATTTCAAATTCTTGCTGCATGACAGAAGAAATTTTTTGACTCATAGATTCTTCGTTACTCCCAAAAATGATATCATCAACATATACAACCACAATCAATAGTTTATCATTTTCAACTTTTGTGTATAAGTTGCTATCAGCAGACCCCTTTGAAAATCCTTGTTGATGAAGATATTTGTCAAGACGATAATACCATGCCCTCGGAGCCTGTTTGAGACCATATAGAGCCTTTTCAAGTCTACAAACAAGATTTTCATCATTTCCCAAAATGAATCCTTCTGGTTGTTCTATATATACTTCTTCTTCTAGATCACCATTAAGAAAAGCAGATTTAACATCCATTTGATAAACTTTGATTTGTTGATAACTTGAAAAAGCAAGAAACATTCTTATGGCTTCAAGTCTAGCTACAGGAGCAAAAGTTTCTTCAAAATCTATACCTTCTTGTTGAGTATACCCTTTGCAAACCAGTCTAGCTTTGTTTCTTACAACATCCCCATTCTCATTTAACTTGTTCTTGAAAATCCATTTAGTTCCAATGACATTTTTATCATGTGGTCTTGGTACCAAATCCCAAGTGTCATTCTTTTCAATTTGATCAATCTCTTCATTCATGGCTTGGTTCCAACATTCATCTTGGCTAGCTTGATTGACATTGAGTGGTTCAATTGTGGATAAAAGTGCCAGATTACTAGAAGATCCCACAAGTGTTCTCCTTGTTTGTACACCTGATTCCTTGTCTCCCAAAATTTGAGATTCAGGATGATTCTTTTGAACATATCTGGATGGAGCCTTTTCAGATAAATCATTTTCAGGTTCTTCATTGGATCCACTGTCTATATCATTTATATTTGAAGTAGAAGGCCATAATTCATCATCATCTTCTTTTGTTGTTTGTTTTTCTTCTTTAGGAGCTGCAGGAGACTCATCAATAACAACATCAATACAATCAACAATCTTTTGAAGCCTTTCATTATAACATTTGTATGCTTTGCTTGGAGATGAGTATCCAAGAAAAATTCCTTTATCTGATCTAGGTTCAAACTTGCCAAGATTTTCATCATTATTTTTGATGAAGCATTTGTTAGCACTCAAATCTACCTCAGGCTGAAATGAAGTAAACTCAAGGCTACATCAAACCACGCTCAGCCTCGTAGCTAGCCCTACGAGGACAGGAGAGGGCTCTCTCCGTCAATCTCGAGAAAATGAGCAATAGGATGCGAGATGACTTACAATAAGAACTGATTTTAGGCTAGTAAAGAGATAGGTATGTTTGATTTTTTGGTTTTTGGGTTTTCGTTGGAGAAATGGGAAAACAGATTTTGGGTCCGGGGATAAGGTCAGACCTTTGCAGATTTCAAGTTGGGGCGAGGTAGGTGAATGTCTTGATGCTTTTGATTAGATATATGGACAGATTAGACCGACGAGGAGCTGAAGAGGGCAAAGAAGAACTTGGATCCTCTCCAAACAGCTGAAAACATATAGAACTAACTGAATTCAAAGGCCAAGCACTGTAAACAATGGATTCAACCTTATTCACTCATTCAAATTAGTTCAGAAGCATATGAAAGGATGGAATACATTAAACATGAAGAAACTTACAGTAAACAAAGAGGAAACACCATCAAGAACAGAACACCACAAGGATCCCAACAAGTGCCGCAAAACCCCTGATCTTTCCTTAGCCAAAATATGAAAAGTATGTACAATGATATCAAAAGTATCCCAAGAGTCCAACCTCTCCAACCTCTGAAAATGATTGAGAAATTACAATATATAGATCACTCTAACACCTTTCCCCACCTCTAGGGGTCGAATTCCCTCTTCGGGGATCAGTTTCAACCAATTCTAATCATGGAACTACAATCTAGGCAGCTAACAACTTGCCTCTAAAAGAGTGGAAACTGATCCATTACATGATTTTTTACCCTTTTGAGAGTGAATATTCTAGAAGAGATAAAAATAAGCCCAAAGTTACATGCCCAATATAAATTTACATCATAAAAACCCAAAAATTCCATCCACAAACAAAACTGGTCCATACTAGGCGAAAATCTGAGCTGGCAGCTGAAAATTCAGGAAAAATTTAAGTGGGTCGCTTTTGAGCCGAGTGGGTCGCGCGTTTTCCAGCCTGAATTTGAGGTACTTCCCGGCATCCAAATTGAGCTCATGATAGCTCGTTGGAAAGCCCTGGATGTTGACTATCTAAAACAAGTGGAATTTCTGAATTTGGAGCTCATTTGACCCTCCAAAACCGCATTCTCCCAGAGGTACTTCCTGCTGGTACAAAAGGTGGCAGCAAGGTGGTTTTCATGGTGTTTTTGAGCTTTTTGACCATCCAGATTTTGATGAAATGCTTAGTTGATTTCTGAGGATGCATAACTAACCATGAAAAATCCAAAAATGCAAAAATTTCCTCCAGCAAGTGTCCCAAAAAAAAGTGAGCGCATGGGTGCGCGACCCGCTTAACTGAAAAACCTGTTTTTTGACCCAAAAATTTGAAAATGACAAAATTTTCTCCGAATTTGCCCAAATTTGGAGCGGAGGTCCTCCATCATGTGTCCTGCCCAGTAAATGAAGCCTTGGCCAAAATCCGAAGTGGATTAGGCCTTTTCCGCCGTCTTAGTGCTTTACGCAACCTCCTCTTCATGATCTTCATTCTCGCTTTGCAAACATGCATGCGAGCCCAATAATGGCCTTTCATGTGACGAAGCATGTATTTGTCTCGATTGGCCTTCGCCAACAATCTCTCCAGATGGATGTTCACATGTGTGAGTACAGTATCTCTGTCAGTTGGTGTCATGTCACCGGGTCTCTTTCGATTCCACTGTCGGTCCTCACGGATTCGACGCAGCTCATAATATGTGAGCTCATCCTCAAGCTGTTTGTTGCGCTGCTCCACATAGTTAATCACCCACTGAGCCTTCTGCAATTGATCTTTTAGCTTGTCATTCTCGGCCCTTTGCTCCTGGATGACTTCCCTCAGTTTCGAGCTGGGAGAGCTCGCATCAATATCAATAACTGTGAAATCTGTGTCCTGGCCTCCTGATGGGCCCTCATCATGCATGGGCCTCTTGCCCCTGTCCTGTACCTGTACCTGCGCTGAAGAAGAAGGCGAGACCCCTTCCACATCATGTGGAGATAATACTCGCTCTGCTGATGAAGTCGGCAAGACCCCTTCCACCTCATGTGGAGATAATACTCGCCGTGTCGCTGCAAATAAGGCCCTATGGCCTCGCTGATATGTCCGAACCAAAGGAGCGCTGATATGCTCAACCTCAGGCATGTCCGGCTGGTGTGAAGGCTCTCCTGCATCATGAACTGTCTCGGGAGGCGGCTGTGGCACTCTGAAAAAGTCTCTAGAAATGAAATCCTCCCAAGTGATGCCCTGCTCTGCCAACTGATGCAACACTATGATCTTGATCAAAGCGTAATGGTATGTAATCCTGTACTGCTGCACTGGGCTCGTCTTCTTTTGCACAAACACCACCATCCTCTCTATGTTGCGATATATGAAGTACGGAAGGTTCATCATACGTACCCTCGTGAAGTGCATCAACAAACGAATATGATACGCAAAGAGACGAGTATATCTGCCCTCACAACTGAAATACTGAATGATGAGCTTCATCAGCGGTGCATACTCCTCCCTCAAGAATCTGAATGGAAAAACTCTGCTCAAGTAACTCATATATCCAGTTTTAATGTATGGATCATAGTGGAATTTCTCTAAATGCTGACGTTTGTTCCATTCCTCACCAATGTTTGGTATGCCAGTGGCTTGAGCAATAGTCAAGGGTGACAAAATGAAATCAACCCCGGCAAGATTTACCCGGCCATCCCGTAAATGTAGAACAAATAGACGGGCCAATTCATGATGAAGCCAGGTTTGTGGAATCATCTCATAAAATCTGAAACATGACAAATACCGAAAACAATCCATTGCTAATGGACATGCCTGCAACCGAGCCAAAGAATTAGGCTCCTCTCTGCGATGATTACCACTTCTGTTATCTCTATGAGACCCCCGTGGCATATTACCTTCAGTCACAGAATCACTGCCTGACCCTTGCTCATACTCTGACTCTGTCTCTGACATGGCTCTGAACAAGCTATTGGCACTATGTATACTGATATAGATGCAGTGAAAACAAAGTTATGATGTGTGTTTTAACACCCAACAAATACCCCCACCATCAAAGCACCATAAGGAAACAAACAATGATAATATCTCTGTTTTAGGTGGATTGAAAAAGAAGCACAGTCTCTGTTTTAATTGCAAGTGAAACTTGACCAAAGGAAGTAGGCAGCCTTTAGAATATTGGGCAAATCTTGTCAAAGGGAGCAATGCATCATATGAATGTGTTTGTCAATGGGCAATAAATACAGAGTTATAAGTGTCAATGGGCAGTGAAAACAGAGTTATGAGAACGTTTTTGTCATTGGGCAGTGAGCCACAACGTGACCATAATCACCATGGAACAAAAGTCTTGACAATGGTAAAGCAATAACGATGACCACGATGGTATAATGGGTGTGAAAACAGTGGTTTTGAACATACATGCCAAGGTGGATATATATCAATGATATTAGGTGGTAAAAATGCTCATAAAACCATCCATACATATTTTAAAACCCTGAAGAACACATCAGCCACGTATGTAGGTTTTTACTCCTCCATTCAAATGTTTGAAGACTTCAATGATACCACCAACATATTAAAAACTACTGTGCAATAGTTAAAAACCTGTTTGAAGGCCGTTGGAGGCGATCTAAAATGAAACTGGGCGCTCAAATCGACTTTCCTGAATTCTGCTGGCAAGCGGGTCGCTTTTTTTTAAGTGGGTCGCTCGACCTCCAAGTGGGTCGCTCTTGTTATATTTTGCACTGCAAAAAATTCCCAAGTGGGTCGCTCTTGCCCAGGTGGGTCGCTCTTGCACAAGTGGGTCGCTCGACCTCCAAACCCTGTCAACGATGCTTCAAAACTCGAATTCGGCCTTCAAACTCCAGATTTCGATTTGTATGTTGTGGATTGTTGGAAATGAAACTTGTTTGGCCTTTTATATATGATGTAAATATCTTTCACAATCAGATTTGATCCAAATCTATTTGATAACCCATATTACAATGTTTTTGTATTTTCACATTTGGCTTTTTAATACAATCTCTTTTTGGCTTTTCTGAGCTCAGATTTGATGATTTTTGTTGTCTCCTTGCAGGGGTATGGCTCTTTAGCTGAGGAAAAGATCAGAGGTCTGCTTTGAAATTTCTTCTTGGTGAAATAAACACAATTTATTACAAAAATAATATTGAACAATTTCTAGTTCCAAAACAGAGTTTTGGACTAGAAATGTTTTTAAAATGCTGATGATAATAAAACATGAAATCAAAATTTGCGGAACCATCCTCATCCTGCAGGCTTTATGACTAGTATACAAATGACTCAAAAACCCTAGACACTAGGACCAAAGACACTTATTGACATTTTAATGACCATAAATGAAATGACAATATTTTGAGTGATTTTTGAGGAAATTTTTAAAATAGCACTGCAGGTGTAAGCATGAGGAAACATAAGACAACAGACCCCTTCGTCAGTCAATGGCATGCTCCTAGCGAAATGCAACGAAGTGGAACAAGCGAGACACCTAAGAATGAATATGCAAAAGACAAACTGATCACTGACGGAGGGCTGTAAGGACCGACTCTAACAGCATTTGCTTCCAAAAACTATAAAATGCTTTACGGAGGGAAATTTACCATACCAGAGTTCATATCGAGTTTTATCACTATTTACCCGAACATGTGCTTTGTTGAGAATGTTTGCTACTGTAAGAGTTGCTTCTCCCCAGTAAGTGGGAGGTGTTCCAGATTCATCAATCATAGCTCTAGCCATTTGTTGAATTGTTCTATTCATTCTTTCTTCTACGCCATTTTGTTGTGGAGTGACAGCTACAGAGAATTGTCTTTTTATGCCATGTTGTTCACAAAATTCAAGGAATTCATTTGATGTATATTCTCCTCCTCGATCAGATCTAAGACACTTGATTTTTAGATCCAATTCATTTTCAACTAATGCTTTGAATTTCTGAAATTTTTCAAATGCTTCATCTTTGTGTTTAATGAGCCCGACCCAACACATTCTAGAGTAATCATCAATAAATAAGATATAGTATTCTTCCCCACGTGGTGTCTTTTTCCTCACAGGTCCACATATGTCAGTATGAATGAGTTCAAGAGGCTTGCTTGATGATCCTTCCTTGGCATTAAATCGTACTCTGGTCTGCTTACCAAATTGACAAGATTTGCATATGACACTTTCTGGAAGATTAATATTTGGAAGATCACGAACAGCTTGAAGTCTGCTTGCTTTGTTGATTTGAGAGAAACTCAGATGCCCCAGCCTTCTATGCCATAGCCAATTTTCTGAAGACTTGCTTAAGTAGCATTGATCTATGTCGTTTAGTACATACAGGTTGCTTGGATTTCTTTTTCCTTTTATAATGATTTTAGATGTATTAAGATCACGAACCACACATTATTTTGAACTAAAGACCACTTCTGTTCCTTGATCACACATTTGACTTACACTTAACAGGTTATGCCTTAATCCATCCACATACATGACATCTTTAGCCTTCACCTTTTCTTTTAGAAATATTGACCCTTTTCCTTTAATTATAGCAGGAGTATCATTTCCAAACGTAACTTTCTTTTCCTTTTATAGAACATTATATGTACGAAGTTTGCTTTTGTCACCTGTCATGTGTCTTGAGCACCCACTATCAATGTACCATTGATTCTCTTCACCTTCTGCAAATAATGCTATCCCACAATTTTCAACTGGTATTTCTTTGTCTTTCCATACTTTAGAGCTTGAGGGAACATGCTCTTTTGGCTGGACCTTGCTCCTGCATTCAGATTCTTCATGACCAAAGTTATTGCAATAAGTACATTCAACTTTGTTTTGAAGAGGAGAAAAGTTGTTATAGGTGTTCTTCTTTGGTTCAACATTCATCCTTATATTTCTTGCTTCTCTTGTCATGTTGGTTTTATATGCAACACATTGAACAGCTTTATGACCAAAATTGTGACATGAGAAACATTGTCCATTGAAGTAGAAATTTTTGTGATCATGAAATCTTCTATTAGAGTTTACCTGTTGGTTGTAGCCATTTTGAAAGATCTCCTTGTTAGTGTTCCTTGAATTGAGATGATCATGCTTTACCTGTAAAGATCCTTTGTTCCCTTGCTGAGTGGCTGAATGTAGAGAACCAACTATGGCTGTTTTTAGAAAATTTGATGCTGATGTCTGGGAAGATTCCCCAGTATATCCAAGACCTGTTTTTATAAGAGGAGACCGTTGAACCTTGATAATCTCATCCAAGGTTTTTGAACCTTTAGCAAATATAAGATTGAGAGATTTCACTTTCTGATTATCTTTCCTTAGACTTAGTACTTCACACTCCAATTCCTCAATGCGTTTTTCTCTTGCTTCAAGCTGATTTTCAAGAGTCTCTATGATTATGTTCTTTTCTTCTTGGCTTACTTTGAGTTGAGTGTTTTCTTCAAGAAGATTATTGTCTTCTATAGAATCCACAAAAGTACCCTTTTCTTGTTCACATTCTTTCACGATTGCCCATACCTTTGCACCAAGATTTTGCAGATAAGCTTTTGTTTGCACACTTCCCATTACGACGGATCTCCTTCAAGCGATCAAGCTTCTGCAGAAGGACTTGCTCTGATACCAATTGTTGGGAAAAATACTGAGAGGGGGGAGTGAATCAGTATTTACTGCATATTCAAAATTTTTTACCTTTTCACTTTCTAAAATCCATACGCTACTTTCCTGATACAGACTCGCGTATATACGTGGATACCCTTTATGAAACTCGCGTATACACAGAGAACTAATTATGTCATTAATTCTTCACTTATATCATTCCATCATTTATTCATCAGATGTTCAATAAAAAGTAAACATGTGCAGTAAGAACAGAATAAACCACCACACAAATCATCACACATGAACACCAGGATTTTTTAGGTGGAAATCCAAGACGGGAGAAAACCACCGCTGCAGTTGCTCAGCCTTCAATATTTTTATTATAGAGAAAACATCTTACAACATATGTGTTGGTGCAGACTCCTACCAGCACGCAGGCACTCACTTGTGCTCGTTTACCAGCCTCTCCTGGAAGGGAGCTCCAACCCCCTGACTCGTTTACCAGCCTCTCCTGGAAGGGAGCTACGACCCCCTGATCTCGTTTACCAGCCTCACCTGGAAGGGAGCTACAACCCCCTGACTGAAGGCTATGACCCTCGGCACCTCTATGGACCACGTTTCATGGAATTTCCTGCCAGATCCAAGAATTTCTTGAACATAACTTACGAGGCCACGTTTCATCATATTTGTTCGGTGGACCTCCATACTTTCCATACTTTTAAGCACGGTCAACCATGAAACAGATACATATAACTCACTGATAGATATCAGTAAACCAGCAGAACAGATCAGACATTTCTTACCACAGACTTCAGCAAACCCTAGTTTTCATACGCGCTTTCCTTTCTCTGATGTCGCGTATATACGCGCTTCCATTCACACAAACCAGCGTATACCTCTGTACATATTACAGAGCTCATTTCATTAGCCATTCGCACTTTTTCTTCGGAAAGGCACCATATATACGCATTTCCTCTTCGGCGAACTAGCGTATGGTTCTTTAGAACTTTTATGTCATTGCAATTCTTCACAACGGATACATCACTTGATTTTACCCTTTATCTCGAACGGATGTTCGCCTCATCACAGATCTAGGCCTTCCATAAGCAGATCTAGTAGATACAAGTGCATTTCGGATCTAGATCCCCTTCTTCATCATTGGTGCATCATACATTCAGATTTATCTTCAAGTGTAACCCTTTCCATTCAGATCTACTTCAGAGAGAAGTATTCATTCAAGCTCAAACATCTTGCACCCACACTCATGATTTGCACAATGAATTTCTTCTCCTTATATAGGTTTACCCTTTTTCAATACCATGAGCCAAAACCACATTACTTCCGATGGTATTCCTGGACGGGGTCATTTAGACGAATCATTATCCAATACAATGGGTCAATACCATGGTGGTTACCCCTGGTTTTTCACTTTTTGAGCGCTTTTGCCCATACGCGACTTGGCACGTTCTTTTTCGCATGCATACGCGACTTCCCCTAGACATATACGCGTATGCCTTGAGACATACTCTTTTCATCATAGATTTAGCACATGCTGACTTCTTTTCTTCACTGCCTTCTGTACACACTGTAGATACATCATATTTAGCTCATCAAGAACATATTCTATCAAGCACAACTTCATCAAGTAAGTTGTCATCATCTTCATCAAATGGGTTGCCATTTAAAGGACAACTTTCAACTATATTGCTAACAAACATCATATCACATCAGATTTACATCATTTACCAAGTTCATCAGGTCAAGAATAACTTCATCAGGTGGTTTGCCATCAAGGACAACACATGTCAATAGTCACATGTCTTCATCTTCATTCAGTGGGTTGCCATCAAGGACAACACTCTGCATCATATTGCCAACAGTACATGCTCAGGTCTGTAGTCATCATGATCAGTTTAGATATGTATAAGTCATCATAAGGTCATGAAGAGACATCAAAACTTCAAATCCTTTCCTAATTTAGTCATTTCCTATTTATTATTGCTTCTTGCGTGATATTGAGCTCTAGAGAGCTAGTGCAGTAAGCCAAAGTCGTGGTTGGTGTTTTCAAAGGTTTACATTAAGCATCTTCAAGCGAGGCTATGAAGACATTGAAGAAAACGTGGCAGAGAAAAGAAGGACCAACAAGGGCAGCCAGTGCCTGAGATATGAACCTGGAGACATGAATTTGATCAATGAAGACCCAACAGTAGTGGGAGCTTTTAGAAGGGCAGGTTGCCTACAGTTTTGTGAGAAATTACAAGGCTGCCATACACAAGTGTCTAAGGAGTTTTCTTTGAATTTCAGTGGAACAACCACTAAAGTGGGAATGCTCAATTTTTCCATCACACCAGAGGTTATTGCAACTTCTATAGTGATTCCAAGAGGACAGGATAATGGGTTCAAAGGTTTCAAGTTTAACATGGAGCAGTGCAAAGAGTTCATGAAGCCTAAGCATATTGAAATGGATCTCACCAATGTTATTCCAAGAAGTTACATAAAAGAAAAATATTCAAAATTGTTGCTCATCATCCAGAAGTACTTTACTTGTGAAGGGAGATACCACAAAGTCTACTCATATCATTTCAAATTACTTCTGCACTTTATTGGTAAGTTTTACCTTGATCTACCTTTCTATTTGCATAGAAGTTTGTCAAAAATGGTAGATAAGGTCCAGGCAAATTCTGAGGGGAGTGAGACTTCATTATTTCATCATGGTTTAATGAAGTTATCTATTTTAGATGAACTTCAAAGGTTAGGCAGAGACTGGTCCTCATTCTTGTTTGTTAGTTGTTTTGAGTTGGATGCTCTTACTCCTTCAAGAACTCCTAAGCCTAGGAGAATTCCATCACCATTAGCAGCAGAAAAGAGGGAACCATTGGTAGCAGAACCAAGTGAACTTGCAAGAGTAGAACGAAGTGAGAAAAATATGAAGGATCCAGACCAAATGCAGAGTATTGAAACACCAAGTGTCCCACCTGTAAAACATAAGTCAAAAGTGGTCAAACATGTAAAACAAAAACAAATTTTTGGCAAACAAGGAACTAAAAGGATGACAAGGAGCCAAACACTGATTTTAGAAGAGAAAACAGTGGTTGTAGAAGACAGAGCAGAAGCTATGGGAAATCTAGAAGATATTTTACCTGCCATTGACATAGAGGAAAATTCTATTGCCCAAGCTGAGTTTATAGAGGAAGGTGGACATTAGTTTAAAAAGGCTAAATCTACAAAGAAATTAGAATTTGAGGGAGAAGATGCAGGTTTCATGTTCCAAGCAAGAAAGCTTATGACAAGGCATGCTAGGAAGCTATTACAGAGCAGTAAATAATTTCAACCACCTACTGACACAGCTCAGCCACCTCAAGAGATTATTGACCTTTCATCACCTACAGAAAAAGATACAGTCAGCAAATAAAAGAAAGGAAAAGAGAAGGTGATGGAAAAAACAGAGTTGCAACTCCTTGAAGAAAAATTGAAATTGGCCAATCATGAAATTGCTGTTATGAAAAGAGAAGCAAGGAAACAAAGCGTAGATAATATTCAATTAGAAAAGATGAAGGAAATTTGGGAAGAACAGGTTGACACTATCTCCAAGACTTTGGATAACACACAACAGCTCATCAAATGGAGCATTCCAGCAAGGAAAGAGGCCAAACATGTCAGGAGGATGAACATACATTTCAAAGCCACCAATATAACATTGAAATACCAGGTTAAATACTTTCAAGAGCAACGTGAACTAATTCATGAAGAGTTAGAGAAAAAAGGCCTTAAAATGACAGTGCTTGAAGAGCCAATAGCTCAACCAATTATAAATGAGGAAGAAATGCCTCAAGGATCATAAGGTGAGTTGGTTTATGGTTTTTTAAGGATAATGACATGTTAGAGACAAGATTTTGGCACTTGTAGGGTTTATTTTTCAAAATTACATAAAAATCTGGATTTTCAGCAGTTTCGTAGCGTGCGTGGGTTTGAAGAACAACAAAACGCTATGAAACTACTGTAGTTGTTATTTTTACTTTTTAAACCAATTTTGGTTGTTTTCAAGAGGTGAAATTGGTGTGGGAGATGTGTATAATGATGATGAAGACTATGCAAAAGGAAAGAATAAAAAATTTTGAGGGTAAAGGGCATGTTTTGCAGCACTACAAAAGTACGCTATAAAACTGCCTTACTTTCGTAGCATATTGTATTTGAGCCTTTTTAGCAGGTTTTGGAGCATTTTTATACATTTTGAGATTATTGAAGTGTTAAATACCATGACAAGCAATTATTCAACACTCAAACACCATGAATTGAAGATAAATTGGTAGCCAAAGCATTCGTGGAAGAAGAAGACCATTTTCCTAAAAAACAGGGTTTTGTTTCCAGTTTTAGAGGAGGTCAGTTAAGTGGTCATAAAGTGATGAATCCCATCACATCAATTCGAATATGTGAAATCATACTTGTCAAATATGTAATTTCTTTAGAGGATAAGGTTGTTAAATGTATTAATGAGTAGTTTGAGTCCTAGTTGGATAAGGACTGTCAAGTAGGATAGCTATCATTTTGTAATTAATTAGATGTTTTATGTTTATACAAGGTGTCATTAGGAAAAAATTTGATGAATCTAGTGAGGAGACAGATCATCTCATGATGTAATAGTCTATTAAAGGCTATTGAGTTGAATTTTTCAAGGGTTCGAGATTTTTTGGCAAAGACAAGCTTTATGTAATTCGACTGTTTCAGCAATACAAAGATTTGTTACTTGACCAACCTGAGATTCTGAATGAGTTTTTAGTGCTTACCTATATTATCTATACCTTTTATGTATCTCATTTGTAGGGAAAATTTTAGGGGTTAATATTCATAGGTGGGCTAATTTTCCATGTTTTTTGCAAAAAAAAGATTTTCCAATTTCCATTTTTTTCTAAAAATGATTCGCCCGCATTTTATAGTATAAATTATTTTACCCTAAAAATCGCCAAATTTTTATATAGAATAATATAAAATCATTAGAAATCTAAATTATTCTACAAAAATATTGCCAAACATTTTATAATTTGCATATTAGGGACTAGTAAAATTCACCAAGGTTTATAAAATTTAAGATAAAATTCCATCCTTAAAATTTTCCTTGCTCATTTTGGAGTGGTTTTCATTTATAATACTCATAATTCATTCATGCAATGTTCTAACTTCTTTTATAGATCAATTGACTGTGTATTTTCCTGTTTCATGTGTGTGTGTCCTACTACTAAAAACTCTTACTTGCCTCAGCTTCCATGTCAAGTGAACTCACAGAATCACTGAAAATGTTGACTCCATAAGCCCAATGTTTACATACTAATATTGTTTTCAACCTACACTCATCATAAGCAAATTATTTCCTAAATAGAGTTAGCCATATACATATTTATTCACTATCATTAACCCTTGAGAGAGCCCTCTCAGACTGAGGAGGCTAAGCCTCAGTCACAAGA
The DNA here is from genome assembly GCA_034641835.2 of Pinus albicaulis. Lineage (NCBI taxonomy): Eukaryota > Viridiplantae > Streptophyta > Pinopsida > Pinales > Pinaceae > Pinus > Pinus albicaulis. The sequence goes on from JAXQQM020058779.1 coordinate 100,037, forward strand.
TTGGTTTGAAACAGTTACATGAGATTGTTTGCTTAGCAGCCTATCAAAAGCAATTTTGTCATAACATTTTGGTGCGTCTGCCGAGAGCCTGAAGATTATACTTTCCCGAAATTTTGAAGCTAAACTTCTGAAGGTTGCAGGAGCTCAGAATTTGATCGAGGCTGCATCTACCTTGGTGACTCCATTCAAAATTCATATGATCAAAGGTGGCTTGGAGAAGGAGATACACGAGGATTAATCCTGACCGAGATTCACCTACAATCATGGACAATACAAACACCATCTCTAGAGGCACTCAAGGCATTTTTGAAATATCAGGTACTCCATTACATACAAAATCCTTGTCCTTTGAAGTTTTAAGAAGTCCCAAAGATAAAATATTTGATGATAAAATTCAGGAAGTCTTGTTTAGGTCTGAAAGTGAAAAAGGATTAACTAAAATTGTCTTAGACCTACATTGGAGAGGTATTGATACCTCAGCCTTAGTAACACAGAAAGATAAAGAAGAGTTTTGGGAAGCAGTCACTTCTGAGTCGCTGTTGGAAAGAGAGTCTTTAGATAGGTTGAAGGAGCTTGACCCTTTTGAAATCTTGTTGAGAAGTGAAACTAGTTTTCCTCTTCCTGATTGGAGTTCAATTATTAGTGGACAACAAAGACCAAACATTCCTCCTCCTAACAGTTCCTCTTCCTCTAGTGTTGTTGTCCCTAAAACTACCACAGTCCCATTCACCATGGCCGGAAATGTACCTCCTCGACCTTCTGCACCTACTAGATATGCCCCTCTTATTCTTCCAGCTGTCCTACATGCCCTTCCTAGAAAATACTATACTAGAATCAAAACTTGGGGAGGTGATGAAGAGATTATAGATGAAGAACATGTAGACCAATTTAATGATTTTATAGACAGGGAGGAGGTTGACCATGAGGATGTCAAGTTGAGATTGTTTTCTCAGAACTTTACTAGTGAAGTTAGGAAATGGTTCAAAGCCCTTATTCCTGGAAGCATTCACAATTGGAATGAACTTAAATATTGCTTTTTGAGGAAGTGGGGAAATAGAACCAATCCTGTACAAGCCCTCACTGAGTACAATATTTTGAGAAGAGCTATTGTTGAAACTATCCAAAACTCTTCAAAAATATTTAACAAAGTTTATGACTCTATTCCTGCCCATTTAAAACCTCCACAAGCCTGAACTCAGATGATATATGCTGAAGCTTTTGATTATGACTTTTCTATACTGCTAAGAGAGAGAGAATCCCCTTCACTTGCTGAAATGCAGAATGATGCAGTGAAGGTAGAAGTTAATATGATAGCAACAAAAAAGTCCAAGATGGGTAAGACTAAGTTGAAAGAAGAAGATAAGCCTTCCACCTCTGATGACAAATTTGATTCAATGATGAAGACAATGGAAAAAATGATGGATAGGCTTTCCCTTGGGAATACCTCTACTCCTCCTGCACAACATGAGCCTCAGTTTAGAAATCCTCAATTTAGAAGACCTCAAAACTAGCAAAGGCCAAGGGAAAATAGAAATCAGCAGCCTGACCCTCCAGTGAGACCTCCTTTTCAGCAGAACTTAGTTGATGAAGATGATGAACCTGATATTCCAGAAGAGTCCATTCATTGTCTAGATGAAGACATGTCTGGAATTTTCTTGACTAAGGAGGAACATGATGAGTCAGATCATGAAATGAATAAGGGACAGGAACCATCTGATTATTTTAAAGGTATTAACATGCAATTTTTGAGATGCAGAAACAATACAATCTTAGAAATAGAAATGTTCCAATCATTGCAAACAAAATACAGCCTAAGAAAGATACCCCCAAAGCTTTTGAAGGTAAGAAAGGTACACCACCTCCTCCTCCTATCAAAGAAACTGAAAAATCTGTTTCTGCTTTTAGTTTGGAGAGTGAAATTTCTAAGATCAAAATACCAGTACCTTTTGGAGAAATTCTTAAGGTAAATGAATATAGGAGTAAGATTGTGAAAATGTTGAATTCATAACCAATAATTGTTGATATATTGAATATTCAAGAGGATCATCCAACCATATACTTGGGTCCAAGATTAGAAGATGAGAAGAATGAGGAGGTGCCTCCTTTTTATGTTAGCCTTAGCATTCATGACATGAAATTTCATAATTCCATGTTGGATTAAGGGGCCTTTCAAAATCTTATGCCCAAATTAATCATGGATAGGATGGGGTTAGAAATTACTAGACCATATAAGGACTTGTTTTCTTTTGATTCAAAAAGAGTTCAGTGCATTGGTTTAATTAAAGATTTTGTTGTTGGTCTTACAAAAGTCCCTGCCAAGACCGTGATCATGGACATTGTGGTACCATACATTCCACCAAAGTTTGGCATGCTATTATCAAGGTCATGGGCAACAAAAATCAAAGGTACAATGTAGATGGACCTTACTTATGCCACCATTCTTGTTTTTGGTGAGCAAAGGAGATTGTATAGAGAGACAAGAATAGCTTACATGGTGAGTAGTAAAGATAAACCTCATAAATTTTCAATTTATGCTCTTGATACTGAACTTGGATTTGTTATTCTTTTCAATGAGTTGACTGATGAAGCAGAGGATGAAAAGAAGGCAGAAAATTAGCAGACATAAAATCAGTAAGCAGAAGATCAACAAATCAGTGATGAGAAGGCAGAGGGTTGGTGGTTGTTGCACTTTGATGGATCAGTAGGAAGAGAGGGGGCAGGAGCAAGGATTTCGATCACAAGTCCAAATGATGAAAGTAAGTTCTTTTCCTACAAACTGAATTTTGATTGCACAAATAACATGGCTGACTATGAGTCTTTGATTTTGGGCTTAGAAGTTTTGAAAATAATGGGTGCTCAAAATATTTCTGTTTGTGGAGATTCTAAATTAGTCATTAAACAAGTTGAAGCTGTGTATCAAACAAAGGATGTGAGAACAAGGGAATATAGAAACTTAGTCATGGATATTTTGGAAAATTTCCAAGAAAATTCATTCATTGTTAAGACTAGGGACCAAAACTCCATTGTTGAATCCCTAGCTGTCTCCACAAGTCTTTTCATCATTCCCATATATTCCACTGAAAAATATGAGGTTGAGGCTCACCATAGACCAACTATCCCTGATAACATTATCCATTGGCAAGTCTTTGAGGATGACCAACAAGTTAAGAACTTTATTGATCTGAAAGAAGAGTTTGAAAATATACAAGTAGATCAGCAAACATGCTTGTGGAATCTAAGGGAAATTCTGAAGTTCTATAGCTAAAGAATAATTCTATATCAAAAGGCCTCATACCCCTTGAGAAGATTTTTTATTAGAATTATGTGTTCGAATATCCTAGGATACAAGCTGATGATGAAGAGGTAGAGAGTTGTTACCTGGGTACAATAGCTATGCCAAAAATGATTAAACTTTCAAAGTTTCTTTCAGTTGATATGAAACAAAAATATATTGAGATGATGAAAAGGTTCATAGATGTTTTTGCTTGGAGTTATGCTGATTTTAAGAAGTATGACCCTACTATCATTCAGAATACTATTCCCATTAAAGAAAATGAAAAGCCTTTCAAGTATAAGCTAAGGAGGATTAATCCACTTCTCATGCCTCTGAATGAGAAAGAAATCAGGAAACTCTTTTATGCCAAAATCATTGTTCCAATCAGATTCTCAAAGTGGCCTGCAAACTTGGTTCCAGTCAGAAAAAAGAGTGGAGAAATCAGAATATGCATTGACTTTAGAAACTTGAACAAAGCCTCTCTGAAGGACAACTACCCTCTCCCAAAGATGGGCCAAATTTTGCAGAACATTGTTGGTTCCCAAAGGATGTCTATGCTTGATGGTTTTTCAGGTTATAATCAGATACTTGTGCATCTGGATGGTCAGGAAAAAATAGTCTTTACTACACCATGGGGCACATTCATGTATGCCAAGATGCCATTTGGTCTCATGAATGCAGGAGCTACCTTTCAGAAGGCAATGGATATTGCTTTTACTGAAGAGAAGGACAAGATGGTGGTATTTATCTTGATGACATAACAATCTTCTCAAGGAGGGAAGAAGATCACTTGAAGCACCTAGAAAAAATTCTGCTAAGATGTAGAAGGTTGGCATTTCTTTCAATCCCACCAAACATTTTTGCTTTAACTTTAGGTAAATTACTTGGACACATTATTTCTAAATATGGGATTAATATTTATCCAAACAGGGTCAATGCAATTCAGAAAGTGGATTTTCCTAGAAGCAGAAAGGAGATTCAGTCTTTTATTGGAAAGGTAAATTTTTTGAGGAGGTTTATTCCTAATTTTGTTGAGATTGTAAAGGAAATAACAAGGATGCTGAAGAAATGAGTTGACATCAAGTGGACAACAGAAGAAAAGCACTCTTTTGAGGAGATCAAAAAGGCACTCACCCAAGCACCAGTGTTTATCAAGCTAGATTTCTCAAAATAATTTTTTGTTTTTACTTTTGCATCAAAAAATAAAATTGCTGGAGTTTTGTTGCAGAAAGGACATCAAGGTACTGAGCAAACCATTTCATTTTTTAGTAGGAAATTAGCTAACTCAAAGCTGAAGTAAAACATCTTAGAGAAACAAGCTTATGCCTTGGTTAAGGCCATCAAAGATTTCGGAATTTACATTCTACATTCTCATATTATAGCTTTTGTTCCTAATGTTTTTGTGAAAGACATCCTAACTCAAGCTGACCTTGATGGTAAGAGAGGGAAGTGGATTGATAACTTGTTGGAATATGATATAGAGATCAAGCCAACAAAATTGGTCAAAGGACAAGGTCTAGCAAAGCTGATGGCATAGTCAAACTTTCACTGTCTTGACATGAATTTAATTGCAGAAATATTAGAAATTTCAGATGAAGAGGAAGAACTGATCCCCATTGAAGAAAAGTACATCATTTCAGATTGGTACAAGGATGTATTTTCTGTATTACATCATCATTGAGCACCTTCTAAGCTAACAAAGTCCAAGGCAAGATTTGTGAAGCTAAAATCATTAAGGTATTGCATCATTGACATAAATCTGTATTGGAAAGATACCGATGGTATTTTGTTGAATTGTTTGCTGGAAGAGGAGTCTGATAAAGTGATTGAGGAGTTCCACAAAGGAGATTGTGAAGGTCATCATTATTGGAAGGATACAGCAAACAAGATTCTCAGAGTAGGGTACTATTGGCCTACAATGTTTAAAGACGTTTACCAAAAGATTGTTGCTTGCCATGAATGCTAGATGTTTGATGGAAAGAACAAGCTTGTACCTTTACCTTTGATGCCTATTTATGTTGAGGCGCCTTTTTAGCAGTGGGCGTTAGATTTTATTGGTGAGATTCATCCATCATCATCAGGTCAACATCGTTGGATTTTGACAGAAACTGACTATTTCACCGAATGGATTGAAGAAATCCCAACTAGACAAGCAAATGATTATGTTATCATTTCATTTCTGGAAAATAATATTTTGTCTAGATTTGGCTGCCCTATGAAGATCATCACTGATAATTCTTAGGCATTTAAGTTTAAGAGGCTGATCAGTTTTTGTCATCAATATCATATTACTCTTGGGCATTCTACTACATATTATCCAGAAGGGAATGTTCTTGCTGAATCTTCTAACAAGAGCATTGTGAGGATTATAATGAAGGTGTTGCAGGAAAATAAGAAGTCACAACATTTGAAGCTGAACTAAGCTCTATGGGCTGATAGAGTGTGCATAAAGAGGTCAATTGGAACTTCACCTTATGAGTTGGTATATGGGGTTGAAGCTATTTTTCCTACATCCTAAGGAATTCCTGTCATGAAAATACTACGAGGATTGGAGGAGGAGCCAAATGAAATTCAGAGAAGGATCAATCAACTGATAGCTTTACAAGAGAAGAGGGAGGAAGTCTACAATAGTAATCAACAATCTCAAAATAGAATCAAGAAGACATTTGACAAGAAGGTCAGAGAAGAAAATTTTCAAATCCAAGATGTGGTTTTGAAATGGGAGGCCAGGATTGAAGAGAAGGGAAAACATGGTAAGCTTGAGAACATCTAGAAAGTTCCATTCAAATTAGTTGCATTCCATGGGAACAACACTTACATTTTACAGGAGATGGATGGACAACCATGTGCTGGAGGGCCTATCAATGGCAGGTTTTTAAAGCACTACTCTTCTTAAAACCTGCAGATCATTCATTCCATTGTAAATATTCTAGTTTATGTGTTTTTATGCTAATAATGACAAGATGAATCATCAAGCTTGAGCCTGAGGTGAAGGCCATTAGATTTTGAAGAGAAATCTTGGAAGTTTCAAAAAATTTCTTTTTCTCCAAGAAGATGGATAGCAACACTGGAACTACTAGTTCTTTGGTGTACCACTAGGGCACACCATCCCAAGTGGAGCCACAGTTTTCACCCCAAAAAAAAAAATGAAGCATCATTTTGAAAAGGTTAAATAGGTTCATGTGTCAAAAATAGGGCTGTAAGATTCATTTTTAAGTTTGGTCAAGGGAAATATTAAATTTTTATTGTTTAAGTTTACCCTAGGGTCTAAACCCACTAATTTTTAAACTCCCTCATGTCACATCATTCATCATTTTTTGACTGATTTCAATTTCCAAGGTTTTTGTATCGAAAGTGCCAATTTAGCCAAGAAACCACAGTTTCGTAGCGAAATACACTGTGAAAAGTCACTTTTCATTACGAAACTGATGATAGTTTCATAGCAAAAACAACCAAATTAACACTAAAAATGCTATGAAAGCGCGGTTTACTATCTGTCTTGTCAGTCTAGCTATTAGGTGTTAGAAAAACATTGGAAATGAGTAGGTTAGATGCCATTCGAGTCATGGAGGGATAAATCCAAGATACATGCTTAGGTCTGCAGTCATGATGATAAGTTTAGGTATGTATGAGTCATCATAAGGTCATGAAGAGACATCAAAACTTCAAATCCTTTCCTAATTCAGTCATTTCCTATTTCTCATTCCTTCTTACGTGCTATTGAGCTATAGAGAGCTAGTGCACTAAGCCAAAGTCGTGGTTGGTGTTTTCAAAGGTTTACATTGAGCATCATCAAGCGAGGCTGTGAAGACATTGAAGAAACCATGGCAGAGAAAAGAAGGATCAACAAGGGTGGCCAATGCTTGAGATATGAACCTACAAACATGAATTTGATCAATTAAGACCCAACAGTAGTGGAAGATTTCAGAAGGGCAAGTTGCCTACAGTTTTGTGAGAAATTACAAGGCTGGCATACACATGTGTCCAAGGAGTTTGCTTTGAATTTTGGTGGAACAGCCACTAAAGTGGGAATGCTCAATTTTTCCATCACACTAGATGTTATTGTAGCTCCTACAGAGATTCCAAGAGGACAAGAGAACTGGTTCAAAGGTTTCAAGTTTAACATGGAGCAGTGCAAAGAGTTCATGAAGCCTAAGCATACTGAAATGGATCTCACCAATGCCATTCCAAGAAGTTACATAAAAGACAACTATTCAAAATTGCTACTCATCATCCAAAAGTACTTTACTTGTGAAGGGAGATACCACAAAGTCTACTCATATCATTTCAAATTACTTCTGCCCTTTACTGGTAATATTTCCCTTGATCTACCTTTCTATTTGCATAGAAGTTTGTCAAAAATGGCAGATAAGGTCTAGGCAAAGTCTGAGGGGAGTGAGACTTCATTATTTCATCATGGTTTAATGAAGTTATTGGTTTTATATGAACTTCAAAGGTTAGGAAGAGACTGGTCCTCATTCTTGTTTGTTAGTTGTTTTGAGTTGGATGCTCTTACTCCTTCAAGAACTCCTAAGCCTAGGAGAATTCCATCACCATTAGCAGCAGAACAGAGGGAACCATTGACAGCATAACCAAGTGAACCTATAAGAGTAGAACCAAGTGAGAAAATTATGAAGGAGCTAGATCAAATGCAGAGTCTTGAAACACTAAGTGTCCCACTTGCAAAACATAAGTCAAAAGTGGTCAAACATGTAAAACAAAAACAAACTGTTAGTAAACAAGGAACTAAAAGGACGACAAGGATCCAAACAGTGGTTTTAGAAGATGAAACATTGGCTGTAGAAGACAGATCAAAAGCGAAGGGAAATCTAGAAGATATTTTACATGCCATTGACATAGAGGAAAATCCTATTATCCAAGCAGAGTTTATAGAGGAAGGTGGATAGAAGTTTAAAAAGGCTAAATCTGCAAAGAAATTAGAATTTGAGGGCGAAATTGCAAGTTTCATGCTCCAAGCAAGAAAGCCTATGACAAGGCATGCTAGGAAGCTATTAGAGAGAAGTAAAGAAGTTCAACCACCTACTGACATAGCTCAACCACCTCAAGAGATTATTGACCTTTCATCACCTACAAAGAAAGATACAGTCAACAAATCAAAGAAAGGAAAAGAGAAGGTGATGGAAAAAATAGAGTTGCAGCTCCTTGAAGAAAAATTTAAATTGGCCAATCATGAAATTGTTGTTATGAAAAGAGAAGCAAGGAAACACAGTGTATAGAAGATTCAATTTGAAAAGATGAAGGCAATTTGGGAAGAACAGGTTGACACTGTCTCCAAGACTTTGGATAACACACAACAACTCATCAAATGGACCATTCCAGCAAGGAAAGAGGCCAAACATGTCAGGGGGATGAACACATATTTGAAAGCCACCAATAGAAGATTGAAATACTAGGTTAAAGACTTTCAAGAGCAACGTGAACTAATTCATGAAGAGTTAGAGAAAAAAGGCTTTAAAATGACACTGCTTGAAGAGCCAATAGCTCAACCAATTATAAATGAGGAAAAAATGCTTTAAAGATCATAAGGTGAGTTGGTTTATGGTTTTTTAAGGCTAATGACATGTTAGAGACAATATTTTGGCACTTGTAGGGTTCATTTTTTAAAATTACACAAAAATCTGGGTTTTCAGCGCTTTTTAGTAGTTTCGTAGCATGCTTGGGCTTGAAGGACAACAAAACGCTACGAAACTACTATAGCTGTTCTTTTTACTTTTTGAACTAGTTTTGTTTGTTGTCAAGAGGTAAAATTGGTGTGGGATATGTGTCTAATGATGATGAAGACTATGCAAAAGGAAATAATAAAAAATTTTGAGGGTAAAGGGCATGTTTTACAGCGCTACAAAAGTACGCTACGAAACTGCCTTACTTTCGTATTTTACTGTATTTCAGCCTTTTTAGCAGGTTTTGGAGAATTTTTAGACATCTGGAGATTATTGAAGTGTTAAATACCATGACAAGAAATTATGCAGCACTCAAAGACCACGAATTGAAGATAAATTGGCAGCCAAAGCATTCGTGGAAGAAGATGTCCATTTGCCTAAAAACATGGTTTTTTTTCCAGTTTTAGAGGAGGTTAGTTAAGTGGTCATAAAGTGTTGAATCCCATCACCTCAATTCGAACATATGAAATAATACTTTTCAAATATGTAATTTCTTTAGAGGTTAAGGTTGTTAAATGTAATAATGAGCAGTTTGAGTCCTAGTTGGATAAGGACTGTCAAGTAGGATAGCTGTCATTTTGTAATTAAGTAGATGTTTTATGGTTATGCAAGGAGTCATTAGGAAAAAATTCGATGAATCTAGACAGGAGGCAGATCATCTCATGATGTAACAGTCTATTAAAGGCTATTGAGTCGAATTTGTCAAGGGTTGGAGATTTTTTGGCAAAGACAAGCTTTATGTAATTTGACTGTTTCAGCAATACAGAGATTTTTTACTTGACCAACCTGAGATTCTAAATAAGTTTTTAGTTCTTACCTATCTTATCTATACCTTTTATGTATCTCATTTGCAGTGGTTTTCATTTATGATACTCAGAATTCGTTCATGCAATGCTCAGACTTCATTTATAGATGAATTGACTATGTATTTTCTCGTTTCATGTGTGTGTGTCCTACTACTAAAAACTCTTACCTACTGCAGCTTCCATGTCAATTGAACTCATTGAATCACTTAAAATGTTGACTCCATAAGCCCAGTGTTTACATACTGATATTATTTTCAACCTACACTTATCATAAGCAATTTATTTCCAAAATAGAGTTAGCTATCTACATCTTTATTCAATATCATTAACCCTTGACAGAACCCTCTTGGATTGAGAAGGCTAAGCCTCAGTCACAAGATTGGTTTGAAACACTTACATGAGATTGTCTAATTAGCAGCCTATCAGAAGCAGTTTTGTGATAACAGGAAGGACAATTTAAAACCCCTTTATAGGGAAGCAATAAATTGGAGTTGTCAATTTCAATCTTTTACCATCAATTACTCTACAAACATTCAAAGGATATCTAGTGATATAATGTCCAAGGCATTGTTAAGCGTAAATGTATATGTCAAATATGACATAGGATCACCATCCACTGCAACAAACATCATTGATTAGCATCCATATAGGTCCCTAGTATGTGAATGGGTTGTTGTTATCATTTTTATTGGCTCTATCATGGAATGGTTCTTTCACTAAAGAACCTGCTAATGTATCATTTTTTCCAAACTTGCAACTAGTATGGATTTTTATAAGGTGGGCCGATATATGGACAAATATAATATATTCCATGTATATGGACAAATGTATTTGGAGAAAATTAACTGGTTAATGGTCTTGTGATTGCTATTAAAACATTATGTTGTTGTCTAATTGAGTTTTATGTTTTAGAGTTTTGGTTGAAATCTTGCGAAATATTTTCTTAAGTGGAAATCATTATTTAATTTGTATCATCATTTGCTACTGCTTATGTTTGTGTTGGAAATGAATGTTGTAAATGTATAATTGTGTAACCGCAAGAGTTAAATAATATCCACATGATCATGACAGAGATGTACATGATAAAGATGTACACTTGTTCCTCTAGGAGTGACATGGCATCTATAAGTTTGGGCCATAGGATAATAAAATTGCCATTGGGATTGTCACTATATAGTTCCAAAATTTGCTTCCAAGCTCACAATCACTAATTTTGTCACAAAACAGAAAACCATCATCCACACAAAAATTCAAATCATTGACAATTTAAGCCCCAACACAACTATAAACAACATCATCATTCCACACCAAGTGCCACACAATTGGATACTACACTCAAAGTCTCCTCACTCACCCTTAAATGCAACGGGGACCACTGCTCACAAGGTGGGGACATCTAACCTACATTTAACCCTTTAACACTACACCAACACCAAGAGAGCCACTCTTAATGCTACACCAAGCACCAGTGCTAGCTCATGCTAAGGCCTTGGAAAGGTTACACTAATTCTTTAGTAGCATCTCATAAACCCAACAAAGTTTGCACCGAGAGCACTAGTCTTTCATTGTTCCAAGTGTAAACACCAATTTGGTGCCAGAATCATCATGCCAAAGCTTCAAACCTATAAATGAGTTCCAACTCCAACTCACAGTCAAAATAGACCATGTAACACATTACGGATTGAAAGTGGACCCTATCACCAACATGACTATTGTACAAATCAATTGTGAAAACTAACCAAATAAGCCATACCCTAGCCAACTTGATTTCACACCTTGAAGTAGTGATCAACTTGAACACAATTCCCAAGGAAAAATGGAATCCAAAAGGACTTCTCACCTTCAAGAAATAGTTGAGTTGAATGGCATATCTTCGTCCCAGATTGACAAGTGATATTTTATTGAAGCTGATGCAGTGATTGAATTTCCGAAATATGTTCAATCGGAGTATTCTATCACCAAGTGCAAAAGTGGATTAGAATAAGCTAAGCTTGCTAGTTTTTTATATTTACAACAAAAAGGGAAAGGAAATATTCATCCTACTCAATTTGTGTGCATAGAAGATATACAAATTAAAAATTAGCATCAAATTAGAGTTTTCCATCATTAAAATAGCCCATCCATCTTGCTGCAAATTCTAGTTTTGCATAGTAATTAGTGTTTTGAGTTTTCCAACATATGTTTGCATTGTTTTTGTTCCCATAGTGACAATTTTATGCACTATTGTCCATACGCTTTTGCAACATTCTAATTAATTTCTACTTTCTGTCCTTTTTATGTAAGTGCAGATTTGTATGCAGAACAACACTCTTTTATTCAATGTAATTTGCATGTAACCCTTTAACACTACACCAACACCAAGAGTGCCACTCTCAACACTACACTAGGCACCAATACTAGCTCATGCTAAGGCTTTGGCAAGGTTACACTAATTCTTTAGTAGCAACCCAAAAAAGTTTGCACCAAGAGCACTAGTCTTTAAATTGTGACAAATGTAAACACAAGTTTGGTGCCAGAATCATCATGCCAAATATTCAAACATGTCAATGACCTCCAAATCCAACTCACAGTCAAAAGAGACCATGTAGAAAACACGTTAGGTATTGAAACTGGACCCTATCATCAACATGGATATTGTACAAATCAATTGTAAAAACTAACCAAATAAGCCATCCCCTAACCAACTTGATTTCGCACCTTGAAGTAGTGATCAACTTTAACAGCAATGCCTAAGGTTGACAAGAATGTGATCATGTTTAGAATTTACAAGTACATTATTGTTAGTTCTTTTTTGATGCCACATAATCAGAGTAGAAGGATAGTGCCAACACTCTTATTAAGTTATTTAGAACTTAGAAGTTGAGCTAGGTTAGAGCATTATTTAGGGCTATGTCGATTTCTTGGGTGCAAATAAAATAAGCTTTACAAATAAGCCTACTATTATCCTTGGAGGAGAGGGAAAATAAATTTTTTCAGTACTAGGTTCTAAAACCAAGATGAATACATTCTCGCCCTAAGATCTATGAAACTGCTTTAGAGTTTTGAATCCTGGTGTGCAGATTTTGTTCACTTGAGTTTTGCATCAGATGCAGGGGAGGGTACAACAAAAATTGTCAAATTCATAGTAGTATCCATTGAAACACTAGGCTACTAAAAATGTGTGTGAAATGACAAATTTAATAAGAGAAGGAAAGAGGAAAATAAAAGAAGAAGGGACAGGAAACAAAATGATGAAGGGAGGGAAAGAAGTTGTGGAGAGGTCAAAAGATACTCTGGGATGGTTTACAATAGGTAGGAGAAGGATTGTAGTACACTACAAGCAACCTTTTATCTATTAGAAATAGAATGGTGCCAACCTGGTGGTTTTGTGACAGCTTTTTGAAATAAAATATTCTTCAAAACTGTTTGAAGGCACAATATGTACATTAGATTTAGCCTTAAAAATGTTACCTTGAGCCTTTGTAACCAATTTCTTGTCTCAACATATAAATGTTTGCAAAATTTCAAGTAATAGTCCTAGCTGCATATTTGAATTTTGATTAGAAGATTAGATTTAAGCTCTACCGACTGAATAATTGGATGAGTTACACTCACTCTTATGATCTTTCCCATAGCAAGGTTCCAACAAGTTTCATTTTCACTGAACTCCTTGGTAAGAGTCCTCAAAATTACACAGAGGAAAGTACTAGAGATAGGATTATTTATATCTTTTTCGAAAACCATCGCTATTTAATGTTCCGAGAGTTTGTATTTTCATTGATATCCTTCACAAGAATCCTCAACATTGAAGGAGGAAAATATTGGAGTCGAGAGTTAATGCCTACAATATCCAACATAAGTGAAAAATGGTGCTTCATTGTGTATATCAGTCACATTTATCAACTGTTTGTTGCTCTCTCTCTCTCTCTCTCTCTATATATATATATATATATATATATATATATATATATATATATATATAGAGAGAGAGAGAGAGAGAGAGAGAGAGAGAGAGATTATATCAGTCACATTTATCACTTGTTTATTTCTCTCTCTCTCTCTCTCTCTCTCTCTCTATATATATATATATATATATATATATATATATATATATATATATATATATATATAGAGAGAGAGAGAGAGAGAGAGAGAGAGAGAGAGAGAGAGAGCAACAAACAATTGATAAATGTGACTGATCTACACAATGAGGCACCATTTTTCACTTCTGTTGGATATTGCATGCATTAAATCCCGACTCCAATATTTTCCTCCTTCAATGTTGAGGATTCTTGTGAAGGATATCAGTGAAAATACAAACTCTCAGAACATTAAATAGCGACAGTTTCTGAAAAAGAAGCATAGATAATCTTGTCTCCAATACTTTCCTCTGTGTAATTTTGAGGAATCTTACCAAGGAGTTCAGTGAAAATGAAAATTTTGAGGACTCTTACATAAATTATATAATTTCTACATGGTATCAGAGCACTATTGATTGGAGGAGATTGCAATTATTGAAGCGGTTGAGTTTTGTGCTGGTGGAATTCGAATTTGCTGCAGTGTTTTCTTGGTGTCGAAGTTGAGAATTCATTGAAATGTCTTTCAACGGATTGCGATTGGAGTATGCCCTTGATGGCAGCTTGAATTATATTGCATGGAAGGACAGGATGGAGGTGGTGCTAGATGATAATGGGTTGAAGGAGTTCATAGATGCTGAAATTCCAAAACCTGCTTCTAGCGATGCTGCCGCACTTGATGCATGGCAAAAGAAGACAACAAAGTGTCAAAGAATTCTATTGGAAGGTGTGAAGGATCACATTGTGTCCAGCCTTCACGATAAAGCTACTCCATTCTCAATGTGTAAATCTTTGACAGACTTGTTCCAAAGTAGAAACGACCAAAGGAAGTTGGCGCTTAAAGACAAGCTCATAAAAATAAAAATGGAGAAAGGCGACAGTATACCAAAATACCTCACAAATTTTGTCCACTGCAAGGATGAACTGGGAAGTGTGGGGGTTACTGTAGATGAAGAGGACTTGGTGAGCTTGGCTCTCCTTGGGCTTCCAAAGAGTTAGCATAGCTATGAGGACTTTGTCAATGGACGGGAGAAACTACCGGGATGGGAGTGAATTTGGTCGGATCTTGTGGAGGAGGAGATAAGGCGGGGTACCAAGGATGGATCTTCATCGAAGAATGAAGATGAAGAAAATTGCGCTTTGGCTGCCAAAGCAAGGAAAGGGAAGGGGAAGAAAAATCCTTCTAAATTCAGTGCGAAAGGCAAGAAGCAGGACTTGTCCGAGGTGAAGTGCTTTCACTGTCACCAACACGGACATTTCGCCACTAATTGTCCACAGAAGAAGAAAAATAAGCAAGCTGCTGGATCTGTAGCTAGAGAGGCCTTAGCCTCGTAGTTTGAGCTAGATTTTTCGCTGATTTCATGCTTGGTTTCAAGTGTGATGGGATCAGTGTGGTTTCTTGAGAGTGGTGCATCTTTCCATATGACCAGAGACAAATATTTGTTTAGTGATCTAGATGAAAAGGATCTTGGAGTGCACATCGAGATGGGCGATGATGGTAGATACAGTGCGACTAGTATTGGGACCATTTCCTTTGAGAGGGAGTCTAGAAAACCTTTCATCTTGAAGGATGTCATGCATGTTCCAGGATTGAAGAAGAATCTGATCTCTGTGGCGATGTTGCAAGACAAGGGTTATGATGTTGTTTTTAGCGAGGGAAAAGCTTTCCTGCATAGTAAAACAACTGGTCAAACCAGGAGGATAGGGGTTCGAGTTAAGAACCTTTATCAATTGCAGGTAGATGGTTGCGCAACAATGGTAGGCAAAGAAAAAGTAGTGGTGAGCTAGGATGAGGGTGAATTGTGGCACAGGAGATTGGGCCATCTTCACCATGGCACTTTGAAAATTTTGCAGCAGATTTCTACCGGGCTTCCCAAGGGTACACTTGTGCAGTCAGATTAGTGCAAGGGATGTACTTTGGGAAAATATGTGAAGACCACCTTTCATGAGAAGGATAGTCGCACCACGATGATCCTTGAGAGAATTCACACAGACGTGTGTGGACCTTTCTCAGTTGCTTCAACAACAAAGCACATGTATTATGTGATATTTGTTGATGACTTTTCTCGTAAGTGCTGGATCTTCTTCATGCAGAATACGAGCGAGACATACTCAAAGTTCTGTGAGTTCAAGGTGCTAGTTGAGAAAGAGTCGGGGATGTAGGTGAAAGATCTAAGGAGCGATAATGGTGGTGAATACATCTTTGGCGAATTCAAAGAGAACTCATAGCGCCTCATAACCTACAGTAGAATGGGGTCGCAGAGAGAAAGAATACAACGATCGTGGGTGCTGCACGGGTGATGTTGCATGATTAGGGCCTTCCCATACACTTGTGGGCTGAGGCATGCAACACTGCGTTTTATGTGAAAAACCGTTGTCCTCATAGAGTACTTGGAATGAGTACACCCGAAGAGGCGTTTACTAGTAAGAAGCTTGATATTTCTCATTTGAAGATTTTTGGCTCACTTATTTACATTCATTTAATGAAGGATGCCAGGAAGAAGCTGGAGCTAACCACAGAGGTTGGGATATTTGTGGGGTACACAGAAACACCCCACAATTATCGTGTGTATTTTCCAGACAGTCGGATGACTATTGTGCGACAGGATATCAAATTTCATGAGGATAAAGTCATGAAGTTATCGCTTGAGAGGGAGCTACACTTGCATGTAGATGAGGAGCTAATTGTTCCTAAAGATGAGCCTCAGGATGTGGATCAAACACAAGAGGAGGTTCATGAAGTGGAAGAAGCCACTCATGCAGCGCCAAACATTAGAGGGCAGAAGTGCACTACAGAAGCTGAGCGACTAAATCTTGATGCAGTGCAGAATGTAGGAGCACCCACATCACAGCACAGACAGAGATAGTCACTTGACTGATTTACTAGATACATGGCTCTGATGAGCAAGTGTATCATGACAGAACCATCTTCTTTCGAGGAAGCTGTGGAGGATCCCGCATGGATAGATGCCATGGTGGAAGAGTATGATTCAATTGTAAGAAACAGTGCATGGGAGATTGTCCCAAGGTCGGAAGGGAAATCAGTGGTAGGTTCGAGATGGATCTACAAAGTGAAGAAAGTTGTTGATGGGAGCATCGAGAATTACAAGGCAATATTTTTTGCCTAGGGCTTCTCACAGATCAAGGGGATCAACTATGAAGAAACCTTTGCACCTGTCGCAAGGTATTCTTCCATACAAACCATCCTTGCTCTCTCAGCGCAGATCGGTTGGCACATTCATCAGATGGATGTGAAGACTGCGTTCCCTAATGGAGTCATTGAGGAGGAGGTGTACATAGAGCAGCCTGAAGGATTCGAAATCTTCAGCAGTGAGTCGCATGTGTGCAGGCTCAAAAGAGTGTTGTATGGGCTGAAACAAGCACCTCGTACTTGGTACACATGGATAGAAAGTTATTTCACTAGACTTGGTTTCGCCAAGAGTGAGGCGGATCCGAACCTATACCAGATTGTGGTGGAGGGTAATTTTTTGATCATTGTACTTTATGTAGATGATTTAATACTAACAGGTGATGAACTGTTGATACACTCATGCAAGGCTGATCTTGCAAAGGAGTTTGAGATGAAGGACTTGGGCCTCCTTCATTATTTCCTGGGATTGGAAATTTGGCAGCAAAAGGGTGTGTTAGCCCCCCTATGAAATTTTTGACAAGCAAAATAGGGGGCTAAATTGTTTTTGAGCCTTCAAGGAATGCATCTCCCCTGAAGACACATCATCCTTGAAGCCTCCTTGTGCCTTTGGTCCTTTGATAATATCCCCTCTACTGCTTTCCATCATAAAGCCTCTCTGTTTGTGAAGAAATGCCCAAAGGCCTCCCTTTTCCCTCTTATTTCACCCCCACTAGCTTATTTTTTGTTTCCCCTTCTATTCCCCTTCTTACCTTTCAAATCCCCTCAAATTCCCCTTTAAATTCTACCCTTACCCTTTGATTGGCATTTTTCCCCTTTCCCTCTCTACCGTTCCCTTCCTTGGCTTTCAAATTCCATCAAAATGGGCTAAAACCCACTTCCGACCTTATTATAAGGCATAGCCCTTTTCCGCTAGCCCCAACCACTTCCCCCACATGCCCATGCGCTGGGACCAAGCGCTTAAGTCCCAAGCGCTAATCGCAATCGGAAGTGTCGGGCGGGGGAAATCCCTTTGTTATATTGAAAATCCCCAATGCAATTTTTTTAACACGTTAAGTCATGCGATGTGTTTAGCACCGTCGATCTATCACAAAGATCCGACGACAGAGCGCTAATCGCAGCCCCCCGCCCAATCGCAATCACAGTGTTTCGAGTGCGCCCTCCAATTAATCACAAAATTTCTTCTCCGACCTCCGATTGCGATCCCCCGATCCACTCCTCCACCGTTGATCTCCCCATCATATCGGACGGCCAGCGCTCAATCGCGAACCCCTTTTCGATCGCAATCGCAAGCCCAGTAGCGCCACCCCGATTGAAATCTCCCGATTTGATCTTGTCCGTCCGTTTGCTACATGATCCGACGGTCATCGCTTCTTCCGCCCAATCACAATCGGAACTTTCAATGTGTGTCTTTTCTGTCCTCCCCCCCCCCGATTGCAATTTCCCGATTCAATCCTGGCAATCCATCTCCCTGCTGATCCTACGGCTCAACACTAATCACTTCACACCCATCGCACCTCTTGTCTCTCCCTCTGATTGAATGTGAACCGTTGATCCGATCCCCGATCCAATGGTCATAGCTTAATCACCTCATCCCGCCGATCACAATCGCAACATTTGATATGTGTGTTGCGATTGTCACCCGCTCCGATCTCCCATTGCGATTAGGCCGCGGGCCCACCGTACTACCCCCTATTCATATAAATAAAGGGTTTTTCCTTTGTAAATGGGGAAATTGTTGTATTTTGGTTATTACAAAGGATTTCTCAATCGCATCAGAAGTTTTGTCATGTATCACTCGGCCCTCCTCCCTCTCCCGATTTGCGATTGCGATTTATGCCGGTCCCACCTCGTACATCATTCCACCACATTCCACTGCGTTTCATGTGATTCCTGTGTATCTCTGCCAATGTTCATAAACCATCACGCTGTTCAATCTCCGCCACCATTCCTCTGCCTCCACAACATTTCTCCACCACTACCTAGGTTTATGACAGTTTATCTTATTAAACAGATAGCACAGAGAGGTCTATTCAGCATCACCAGTGAATCATTAGGAGATATTCAAAGGGGGTTAAACGCTTGTTAATTGACATAATTAATGTGTAATCCCATGTTCAAAGGATTGAGGTTCAGCCTGAAGACTATTGAGCACACCAGCAAGTCATAACTGCGCTACCTAACAGCAAAATGTGTTTCTCCATAGGTACACCTTCCTACAACGATCTCCATGCCTCCTCGAGCCCATAAACAGTTAATTGCACTGACAGAGCTTCATTAAATACTGTCTAAGCAGTAGTAATGGAGGTATGGAGAGGCCCACAGACTTTGAACCAGTTAACCAGATTCAGAAGGCAGCGCAGAGCTCCAGACAGCCAAGAGGATCGCACGGAACATATCAGAGGTCAAAATCGACCTGACAGAGATCTCTGAACCAGTCTCAAAGTACACACAGCGAATGATGATTGCCATTAAGTGGCATGGGCGTGAACACTTCCGCCTTGTTGTCTTAATGAGGTTCATTTAATTTGTATTTAACCCTGTTATTCTCATTCTTCTATAAGTAATCCCCAAGAACGAATTGAAAAGGTTGTTGTTGTTGGCTGCTGCGATTGCAGTTAGAGGGATTCAGTTTGACTGTTAGAACAGTCTTGGGAGGGAGTTACATAGTAGCTTGTATGTAATAGGATGGGAGGAGAAGTCTGGACTGTATTAGCCATTGAGCTTATTGTACATGACTGGTTTTGCATCAATTAATCAAAGCACATTTCACAGGATCCTGGTCTATTACTATTGGTGATGTTTTTCCTAACTCTATTTATTACATTTTCATACTGTTTCATGTTCTTCTGGTAGGCAACAGAAGTATAACATAGGATTCACCCTTGTTAGGTGCCCTATGTTTCCTGCTCTCCCTACCTTTAATGTTTTCTGCTTCATGTGCTATCTGAGAATTGTCATTCATTCAATTTAACCATTGTAGTGGATGTTATTGCCTGCTCTCTGATGTATGAATTGGTTGAATCAGTTCTTAGATGTTCTTGCTGGGTTTAAGCTGGAAGGTTTGGGAACACTGGGGATGAGTGTTAGCCCTGTCCACTAGGATCCTTGCGCGACCAGCTAGCCCTTCTAAGATCCCTTTGTTAATCTTGTCTCTGTTTTCCCTTGGAGTTGCTAAAGCAGACCTAGAGTTAAATGACCTCTGGTCTGATCTATAAGCAGCCCCTTTGTCCCCTTTTGAGAGCTACCTTAGAGTATGTCCAAGCAGGTCTGGAGTTAAATGACCTCTGACCTGATCTATAGACAAAAATTTGGTTGTTCTCCTTCTTTCACCTTCTCCCCTTAATGTTCCATCCCATCATCTATCTAAAAGATCCTTTTGTATAGATGACTTGCCCTCTGAAAGCCTTGGCTAGTGGTTGCAAGTAATTCTCCTTTCATGACTCCATAGCCCAATGGATGGCACTTTCTTGGCCTATCCCCTTTGCTGAAACTTCCTGCTTCTTTGTTTCTTCTCTCCCATTACTTTCTCAGCCTGTGATATCATGACCAACCCAGCAACCAACCAACGAAATCATTTTAAAAACCCCCCTCTGTGCTTCATAACTAGCCTAACATCTCATTTTGAGCTTCAAAGACATATCATTCTTTTCTCTACTTGGAGAGATCCCTCTCTGGGTCCAGGAGGGCTAGATAATAGGGCCCAAAAGTGGTTCTGATGTTGTCTCATCTTTTGGTCTTGCCAATCTGGCCAAAACATGGGAATCCCAACAGGGTGGACCATTTGTGTCTCAAGGCAAGTATGCTCGAGAGATACTGGAGAAGTTTCACATGCAAGGCTCCAAGCTTATCGACACTACTCTTCCTGGTGGTTGGAGGAAAGAGGATGCTACATCGGCAGAGGTAGTGGATGCCACTGTTTATCAACAGTTGGTTGGTTCGCTCATGTATCTAGTCAATACACGGCCGGAAATATGCTATGCTGTGAACCAGCTTTCACAAGCTATGGTTAAGCCTACCAAGCTCTTTTGGAAGGCAGACAAGCATGTCCTAAGGTATCTCAGGGGCACATCGGGATATGGATTGTGGTACAGACAGTCGGATGTGGTGAAGCTGCATGGCTTCACGGATGCAGATTAGGCAGGAAGCCCAACAGACAGAAACAGGGCATCTGGAGGGATTTTTAGTATTGGGTCTACAACAGTTTCTTGGTACAGTAGGAAACAGAGATCTGTGGCACTCAGTTCAGCAGAGGATGAGTACATGGCAGCAAGTTTGGCTACATGCGAGACTGTATGGATGAGGAAGATCCTGGTCGGGTTGTTCGGTTCACACTTAGATCCTACTGTGATATATTGTGATAATCAGAGTTGCATTAAACTCTTAGTTAATCCAATATTTCATGATAGATCTAAACATATTGACATTCGGTACCATCATATCAGAGATTGTGTGTAGCGGAAGATCATGTTTCTTTCTTACATTCCTACGGAGGATCAGGATGCAGATATTCTGACGAAGGCACTCACCAGGAGCAAATTTGAATACCATAGAGACAAGATCGGGGTGGCAAATAATCCCTATCTTGTTGAGAGGGAGTGTTGAGATTCAACAAGATGATGAGCTTAGTGAAAAGAGTTGCCTTCACTAAGTGGGCCCACAGGCTATTTTTGGCGCAAAGTCTATTTATTAGACATGTCGATCATATGCTATGAGTTGCAGGATGCTATTTGTGGATGGTTGGTCAAGTTGGAAAAATAGATGGACTTCTATTTTTAGACATATTGGGCGGAATCTACTTTTAGATTGCTAGTCTAAAAATAGATATGTCGAATATTATTAGCTCTTAATAATATTTGGACTCTAAACATTATCTTATTCTCTTGGAGCACTTCAGTTAAGTGCACAGATGTGGCACAACAGCTGAAAAAAGGAATTACACTATTCCTGAGGGTTTACTGGAGCTAATGCATGAAGACTTCAGTTAGAACTCATGTGACAGAGTTTGGTGGAGTTATAGAAGTAATTGGTGAAGTTGTATTTAGTTTAATTCAGTTAGACTCAGTTGAGCTAGTTGTATCTAGTCTAACCGATTGATAAACTAGTGAGAGTGGTGTGAATTAATTAGTTAATTAATTCACTAAATAATAACTAATTAATCAACTGAAGAATACATCAGTTAACTACAGCGCATGGTAGTTTCAGTGGAGACCAGTGGAGAGATAGGTGAAAGGGAAAGACAGACTATCAGTTGTGACTATAGTGATGCATTGATTACATCCAACACTTAGTGGAGATGCCAATGAGGATTGCGTGAGGAAGGCAAGGGAAATTCGAGTTCATTCAGAGCCATTCTTCAGCAGGGATTGCGTAGTAGAGGCAGGCTAGCAAGTGGCAAAGATCGGTGCATGGATTTGCAAGATTGGGCCTGATTAGTGTGTAGCAATTGTATTGTACTGAGAGCTTGATATGATAAAATTTGTATGAGGATTGTTACATGATATCTATGACTTATATTATATACATATAGTTGGGGTTTTCAGCTTCAGGCTTTCTCGCTAAATCACTGTGTTAATGTGTGTGAATTTTTATTGTTTCATGTGTGCATTGCAATTGATTTAATTTCCGCATGTGATGATCAATGGTGGAATAGATTCTGTATTTTGCATGAAGTTAAAATAGTGTGAGATCAGGAGAATCTTGGACATATAACACATAAGTTATATAATTTCTATATAGCTTTGTTGATATGGGCATTTTAGGCTAGCTATTAGTGCATAGGGTTTTGTTTAAATTGGTTTGGTGGGAAGAGAAAGGGAAAGCTAGTCGGCAATGGAGTCAAAGAGGCTCGGGTGATTAAATTTCAGAAGCAACAAGCATGAGTTAAACAGGGCAAGATAGGTGCGCTACCATGTATCTTTCAGAGTTTTAAATGGACTATGACAAGAAG
This sequence comes from Pinus albicaulis, assembly GCA_034641835.2. Lineage (NCBI taxonomy): Eukaryota > Viridiplantae > Streptophyta > Pinopsida > Pinales > Pinaceae > Pinus > Pinus albicaulis. The sequence continues at coordinate 122,951 of JAXQQM020058779.1, forward strand.
AAATGCAAGGCTAGGTAGAGACTGAGGGGCATTTAAGAATTCCTCAATCAGAATAGAAGGTGAGGTTCAACAGAAACCGAGGAGAAATTAAGAATTTCTCGATTTGGCATAAGGGGAAAAAATCGACTATTTTAAACACAACCAAAATAGGGTGCTCTAGATAACAAATCCTATTCTTCACACTTTCTGTTTTACAATTAGGTTGCAAGAATACATAGAAATAGAAACAATCGATAGCATATAAAGATAGGAGAAGACTTCACTATTTCAGACACCACATGAATCTTGAACAACTGGTCTTGTAGTACTCTTTGAACAGTCTCTTGAAATTTAGTGAATGAAATTACAGAATGGGACTATTCCCTATTGCCGATCTCCCCCACCCCCACCTTTAATACTTCGAATAGTGAGGTATTTATGCTAATACTACTGATTGATTACAATCAATGCAGTAACTAACAATTACTTTCTTGTTAAGTACATGACAGAGAGGACTAACATTACTTGACATGTGCATAATATAACAACTGGGGTTATAAGGGACATTTGAACATTTGGCGATGTTTTGATTCCTTTCAAATGCTCAATTGGATCGAATCCCCCATCTTATTTCTGGAAACATAAAGACTATTATAAAACTAATGACACATGTATATCTAATTATCAATCTTTAGGGAAGTGATTGCAACAGGGGTGACAAGATAAATTTGGCCCAAATAGTGGTTGTAGCAGTCCATTATTGATGGTGAAATGATCATAATTTGGCTGGTGTGATGTCGAAGAAGGAAGAGTTAAACTATACTGACATCTAGCTCTCCTTTGGTAAAAAACGATGGCTGTGTTGGTTGTCATGATAGCCATTCTGTCCTTAACTGCCTCTATCTCTTCTGTGCCAGTTATTGTTGCCATGGAGCCTTTAAACGAAAAACCAACTTCTTCCTTCGTAACAGACATAAGCGATCTCGAGGAACCTTGGACAGGAATGGTCTGGAACGACTACGTGGATAAAATTGCAATAGCAAGAGCTGGAGGAGCAATGGTGGTGGAGGAACAGCGGTGGTGGTTTTTTTTGAACGGAAAAACCGTTTTCGGAGGGGGCGAGTGCAATAAGTGGTATCAGAGAGGGGGGGTGAGAAATGATGGGAGGAAGACACATTGCAGTGGGGTTAGATCATAATATTGCCTATTTCAGACACCCCAACTATGTTAAAGCCAGACTGGGATAAGGGGGCTGAAATAAAACAAGATTCGTAGATTAAAGAAGTAGGGAAAATATCAAGGTGGGATAGGTTGCAAGATATATCACAATTTGGGTGTTGGAGGAGTTAGTCATGAAACACACAATATAAGCTTTTGCGGATTGTGAATTGCAATGGGAGAGGAGATGACATGGCAAGGAAGGGTGGTCCCACATTATATCACAATCAAGGAAATTTATGAAGCGGCAAGTGAGATGCGAAATGGTAAAGCAATGCAAAATTGTGCAAATGCGAATGAAGGTGACGTGGAAAAGAGGGGTGGGCCCACCCGCAGCACACAGACCACAAAATTTACCATATTCCTTAGCGCTAACCCTTTTAAACTCCCGAAGTACGCTATGGGACTGGGTCCCACCCATATCGCACATTGCAGAGTTTAGAGTTTATCGCACATCTTAGAGTTTAGAGTTTATCGCACATCTTAGAGTTTGGGGTTTGTCGCATATCGCAACATTTTAGGTTTATCACATACCGCAACTTTTAAGGTTTATCGCACATCACAAATTTTAAGGTTTATCTAACATCGCAACGTTTAAGCCTTATCACATTGCAACTTGAACTCATTAACCTGTGATGTATTAATGAGTAACCATGAAAATCGATGATTTGCGATGTGCGATGGGTAGTGGGGAATGGGTTAATGAGATAACAGTTTCAGGTGGAATTTTTGATAAGGTAAGGTTGATGTGGTTTATAACATATGTATAGCATATCAAGCAGCCTAAAGTGGGGGGTGGAGCTGTAAATAAAGAAATTTATGGTAAGTTTAAATATGATATGGCTGTTAGTGGGTGGGCAGAGCTATAACATTAAAATTTTGGACTTTAATAAAAGTGGGCTTATAAAGTAATAAGTCCCGAAAGGCTATTTATGGGGGTTTATAAAGAAATGAGGCATGGGACTTTAGAAAATGGAAAAATGAATGGTAAATGAGGGTAAATGAAATTAATGAGGGCATAAATGAAGTTTTCTCACCATTACACCTTATCAGCAGCACTTTCCACTTTCCACTGAACTGAAAGGGTAGATTAACTCCTTTTAAGTCCTTGACAATTAGGATTTCTCTTCCATTTCTCGAAATAAAGGACAACCATGGACTATTATCTTCAATATACAAGATCTGAAAAGAATAATTAGTCACCTTGTGATACTATAGATTATAGGGTACTAACAGAGGCTCTAGCTGGGGATGGCAGCTCCTTTAGGAGTTGTCAAGAACACCATAGAATAGTAGCCTAATCCCTTGGGATGATCCCAAATCTGCAACCTGATTTGCTACAACCTATGTGGTTGAAAGTCTTCAATCATTTTCTCTGAACTGTAGATGAGAATCTGATTTTTGTACTGCAATCTGGAATGAAAACACAGCTGAGCTTATGCACTGCAAACTATCAAATTGAAATCACTGCTGCACCCAGAAAATTTGAATGCTGACATCTGAACTGAATTGAAAACTTAAAAAAATCTTAGACTAAAACTGAAAGTATGCTCAAAGTACTGAGCTTATTTGCACACTGCTACCTACCTACTCTAACTTAGAGATGATATGTACACTAAGTGAACTCTTCATTCCAATGCAACCAATCTAGTAAATGACTACATGATTGGTTCTTGATCACCCTTTTGTGCAGGATGAAAAAACAAAATGACCACTCCCATCTAAACTTCCTTCGAACATAAGTGTTCAAACTTTTCCTTGCACTCTGCAACAAACCACTCATGGAATAGCACTCCCCTTCTTTAGATGATTCTAAGAGGCCAGCAAAAGGATCTTGGAACAATACATGGTCCCGAGGAAAATAACAAGCTTCATATAGGACTGCCCTTTTCTCTAAATTGTTATGCTCAAGATCCTTCTGAAATAGAATATCTACACATTCTTCATGGTCATTTGACATGACAGCTTTATTGTATACCAATATGCTTTCCTCAAGAAAACCTGATATGTCTTGGTTGAGATTGTTGAATTCTGTTTGAAAGCCACCATTTTGATGAACATAAACACTTTCTGGCAAAATATTTCTTGCAAATGCAAAACCACATCAGTATCAATCTGTTCTACATTTGTTTCTTCATGAGGAGATACTTTGGTACATAAATAAACAGTAGAAAAAATAGGATTAATATCCTGAGAACATAAATATTAGGAGGCTGGCTGCATTCTTAGAATCTGATTAACTTCTTCTTTAGTCAAAGGAGGAGGAATTCTTTGTTTTATTTGGATTAAAAAACAATTTTTGGCTTGCTCTGGTGAATATTGATCACGAGTCTGGATGTCTTCTTTAGCATCATACCAAAGAACAAATGAATTGTCATTTGTCTCCACAGAGAGATCTTGTGGATCTACTTTCATTTCTTGATTGATTTCATCTTCCACTAACTTATCTTGGTTATCATGACAGTTAACTTGAGAATGAAATCCATAAATTTATTCTAAGAGATCCTCATCATGCATATTTCCTATATCTTCATCAATATTTTCAACGTATTGTATGAGATCCTCAAACTAATCACAACAAATTTTAGCTAATGATAAAGATGGAGAGTATTCTTTATAATGCTCATAAAACATCTTGTGGAAATCCTTTAAAAATACCAAACTACCAGGGTTTAAACCTTCATACCATTCCCTCACCTTCCCTGCAAATGTTTCCATTAACATCTTCATGAGGCAATCCTCATGCCATTCGACTTTCCACTTCCAAGAATGTATATGAAATTTAATTAGATGTAACAAAGCATCATCAACATTCTCATCTTGAAAAATAGGAAGATTTCCTTTCCAATTTACTTGAGATGTTTTTTTGGGAAGCCGGGAATGTGATCTCTGTTCATTGGAGCATATCTCCTTGCAATTGATCCCATTTTGAGCTTGTGGAGTCGGCACTGAATCCATGTTTCTGTATTTTGCTGCTAATGGAGTTTCCAGGTGAATGGAACAACCTTCGGGTGTTTGATTTCTATTCACCATCAAAGTCAAAACTAAAACTTGAAGTGCATTACAGGAGATAGTTCTTACCCAGTATGGCCGCCACTATGTTATCACTCCGTAATTTTGAGGCTGAAGAAAAACTACAGAGGCAAAATCAAAACTTCTTCAGGCCTAGGATCTAGCCCTCCTAGACCCAGAGAGGGATCTTTCTGTTAGATATAGCTTTGTTGAGAGGGGAATTTTAGGCTACATATCAGTGCATAGAGGTTTGTTTGAATTTGTTTGGCGGGAAGAGCAAGGGAAAGCCATTGGGAAATGGAGTCAAAGAGGCTCAGGTGATTAAATTGTAGAAGCAACAAGCGTGAGTGAAACAAGGAAAGATAGGTGTGCTACCATGGATATTTCATACTTTTAAATGGATAATGACAAGAATAAATGCAAGGCTAGGTAGAGGCTGAGGAGCATTTAAGAATTCCTCAATCAGACTAGAAGGTGAGGTTCGACGGAAACTGAGGAGAAATTAAGAATTACTCGATTTGGCATCATTGGAAAACATAGACTATTGTAAACACAGCCAAAATAGGGTGCTATAGATAAAAAATCCTATTCTTCACACTTTCTGTTTTACAACTAGGTTGCAGGAATACAGAGAAAGAGAAACAATGGATAACATGTAAAGACAAGAGAATACTTCACCATTTCGGAGACCAAATGAATCCTAAATAACTGGTCTTGTACTACTCTTCGAACAGACACTTTAAATTCAGTGAACGACATTACAAAATGGGACTGTTCCCTATTACCGATCTCCCTCCCCCCTTTAATACTTTGAACTGTGAAGTATTTATGCTAATCCTACTGATTGATTACAATCAATGCATTAACTAAAAGTTACTTTCTTGTTAACTACATGACAGAGAGGACTAACATTACTTGACATGTGCACAATAAAACAACTGGGGTTATAAGGGACATTTGAACATCTGCCTTTGTTTTCATTCCTTTGAAATGCTCAATTGGATCGAATCCCCCATCTTCTTTCTAGAAACAGAAAGACTGTTATAAAACTAATGACACGTGTATAAATAATTATCAGTCTTTAAGGCAATGATTGCAACATGGGTGACAAGATAAATCTGGCCCAAACAGTGGTTGTAGTAGCTTGTTATTGACGGTGAAATGATCAGAATCTAGCTGGTGTGATGCTGAAGAAGGCAACATTAAACCATACTAACATATGGCTCTACTTTGGTAAAAAATGATGGCTGTGCTGGCTGTCGTGATAGCCATTCCATCATTAACTGCCTCTGTCCCTTCTATGTCAGTTATTGCTTCCATGGAGCCTTTAAACGAAAAACCAATTGTTTCCTTCATAACAAACAGAAGGGATCTTGAGGAACCTTGGACAGGAACGGTGCAGAATGACTATGTGGAGCAAATTGTAATAGAAAGAGCTAGCAGAGCAATGGTGGTGGAGGAACAATGGTGGTGGTTTTATTTGAATGACAAAACCATTTTTGGAGGGGGGCGAGGGCAGTAAATGGTATCGGAGAGGAGGGGTGTGAAATGATGGGAGGAATACACATTGCAGTGGGGTCAGATCATAATATTATCTATTTCGGACGCCCATGCTATGTTAAAGCCATAATGGAAGAAGGGAGCTGAAATAAAACAAGAGTCATTGATTAAAGAAGTGGTGAAAATCTCGAGGCGGGATAGGCTGCGAGATATATCACAATTCGGGTATCAGAGGAGTTAGTCATGAAACACACAAGGTAAGATTTTTCGGATTATGAATTTCAATGGGAGGTGAGATGACATGGCAAGGAAGGGTGGTCCCACTTTATATAACAATTGGGGAAAGTTATGAAGTGGAAAGTGAGATACGAAATGGTAAAGCAATGCAAAGTTGTGCAAATGCAAATGGAGGTGACGTAGAAAAGTGGGGTGGGCCCACCCACAGTCCGCAAATCGCAAACTTTACCATATTCCTTAGCGCTAACCCTTTTAAACTTGCGAAGTGTGATATGTGATTGGGTCCCACCCATATCGCACATCACAAAGTTTAGAGTTTATCGTACATCACAGAGTTTAGAGTTAATTGCACATCGTAGAGTTTGGGGTTTGTCGCATACCGCAACTTTTGGGGTTTATCGCATACCGCAACTTATGGGGTTTATTGCACATCGCAACTTTTAAGGTTTATCACACATTGCAACATTTAAGCCTTATCACATTGCGACTTGAACTCACTAACCTGCGATGTCTTAACGTGTAACCATAAAAATAGCCAATTTGCAATGTGCGATGGGTGGTGGGGAAAGGGTCAATGAGATAACGGTTTCATGTCGAATTTGCGATAAGGTAAGGATGATGTGGTTTACAACAAATGTATAGCATATCAAGTAGCCTAAAGTGGGGGGCAGAACTATAAATAAATAAATTTATGGTAATTTTAAATATGATATGGCTGTTGGTGGATGAGTAGAGCTATAACATTAAAATTTCATACTTTAATAAAAGTGGGTTTATAAAGTAATAAGTCCCGAAAGGTTATGTATGGGGGTTTATAAAGAAATGAGGCATAGGACTTTATAAAATGAAAAAAAAAGGGTAAAAGAGGGTAAATGAAATGAATGAGGGCAGAAATGAAGTTTTCTCACCATTACACCTTATCAGCAACACTTTCCTCTTTCCACTGAACTGAAAGGGCCTATTAATTCCTTTGAAGTACTTGACAGTCAGGATTTCTCTTCCCTTTATGGAAATAAAGGACAACCATGGAATATTATCTTCAATCTACAATATCTGAAAAGAATAATCAGTCACCTTGTGATACTATAGATTATAGGATACTAACAACCTGATCAAGTGAAATGAAACATCCAATGCAACCATGTAAGCATTATGGTTGTTGTTTGAATTCACTAAAAGTGCTTTCTTGTGAGCAAGAAGAGAGAACTATTGAAAGGCAACTCCCATGAAAAATTGAAATCAGATTGAATCTTGATGAAATTGCAAAGCATGAACCCACCAGCTGATCTCAAGAATGTTGCAAAATGATCTTCATAAGAATACATATTGATTTCCAACCCATCTAATTCATTACCGCTCTGCTCTAGGTAGTCTTCATACCTTTATTTTAAAATTTTCCTAACATCCGTGTTTTCTTCCTTTGATGACTGTAGCAAGTTGAAAAAAGTATCTTAAAACTCATGAATAAATAATTTTTCCCGATGATCATCAACAAAACAAGAATCTTCTTCATTACTCTCTTCATATGACTACAAATCTTTGTATGAGCTTTGTAATGAGACTCCTTTTGAACAAGACAATGAAGTCGGTTGTCGGATCAAGTTTATATCAACACTCTCAGCTAATGGAGAAGGACTTTTACTGCACATATCATCCAACACATCAGCTATTGGGTCATGAAAAACTTGAAAAGATTGCTGGAAACTATTTTCCATTATTTCTAATCAGACTACATGACTTTCTACAGGCTGTTCATCCTTTACTTTAGAGACATTACAAAAATTTTCCTTCAAAAAATGAAATGCTCCAAAACATAACGGTACATAGTAATCTTGCATCATTTGATCATATGTTTCAACTTCCAAGCCTTCATCTGCATCCTAACATTCAATGGCATTCGGGGGCTGTAAATCTAGAGCTGAGGAGGATTATACGTTGCAAATGATTTCCTCAACCATTTTAGGAGAAGGTTTATCATTTATAGTATTAACCACTTGCTTATCTACTTTCTTATAGTTTTCTGTTATTTTTGCAAATGAGGAGAAACACAAGGGTAAGGAGCTTTGATCAAGAATTTCATTATCCTTTTGATTGTCAAGATCAAAACTTAATGACTGTTTATTTCTGATCGCATTAAATTTGTCTCGGATGAACTGAAACAGTAAAACAAAGAGGCAAATCCTTCATTTACTTCCAAATTTTCTGCACTTTCATCCTCACTTGCCATAGCTGATATGCATCGGCTGATCACTATAGTCGAGTTGCTGAAACTGAACTTCCTCCTCCCACAAACTAGATGCTAATTGGTTTGCAAGACTATCTTCTGTTTGGAGAACATAATTTTTGTCATACTGATCATACTTAGGCAAATCATTAAAAGAAGGAATGTCATCAAACATACACATTAGATCAACATATTGTTTCTCCTCAGATTGACATACAAATCCAATTTTTGATCTATGGTAGTTGGGATTAGCAGGAAAGTGTTTAGGGCCAACAACCTCTTCTTTTTCTGTAATAAGTGGGACATGGTGATCTTGAAAGGAAAATTCATCTCTAATGGTAATATTTTGCATCATTTCCCCTACTGTCGTTACTAAAATGTCAAACTTTACCTATGAAGATGTCAGGTGCTCTGCAATGTTCTCCCTCTCTTCTTCCTTTAGCTTTTCCCTTCTAATCAACAGATTAATCTCTACATCTACTGCACTATTCTGCATCTCTTGAAGTGTTGCGAGGTTCCTTTCTCTCAGCTGAAACTCTATTTCTAGATCAAAGACATATGGGTAATGTAATAGAGCTAATCCAGGAGGAGGTATTATATTAGCTGGTATCAAACAATAGACTTGATTGAATCTGGCAGAAAACTGTTGTAATGTCTCCCCTAGATGTCGTTTCAAATGGTTATACTTTTCTAAAATTAGGAAAGGGTTTTATTTGACCAGCCACTTGTTGAGGAAAACTTTGACAAACTACGAGAAATCTGAGATGCTCGTAGCAGGAAAGATTTTGAACCAACTCTTGACATTTCCTTGCAAATAATGAGAAAATAGCATGATACTAACATCCTCGTCATCAATTTCAAAAAGGTCGAGGAAAGTCTCAAAATTCTGCATATGTCTCTCGGCAGTGATGTTGTCACAATCACCATCAAACCTCGACAGATATAGGTAATGATTTTTAGGGAAAGCATGGAGTATAGGAGATAAGACAAGTGGTTTGTATCTATCCGGGACTGTAGAAGGTGTGAGAGTAAGTAAAACAACTATAGGATCAATTTTGGCCTCTTTAGGCTCATCAGCTTGAAAAAGGATATGCACAAGTTTCAAGTAAGAGGTCTTTATCTTGATCAAATTCAAAGGGAAACTCGGTATTTACACTCTTCAAATAGGCAGAATCAAGATTTTGATCATATTTTTCATGCAAAAAACTCTGGAAAACTTTTAGGATAGTTTCAAGAAAAGAGAAAAAATATTTCATGATAAATAGCATGATGTCTTGAATAAAAGTCCAAGTTGAATACCTAATCTTCCCATGTTGTCCTTTCATATTTCTTCGCAAGGTTCATCCTTCAGTGGAGTCTTTGGAGTTGATTTTTGAAACTGATTTGGAGTCGCCAGGTGAATGGTACAACCTTCCTATGTGTCCAACTCTTGTTCACCATCAATAATTAGAACTAAACTTTATCATTCTTTCCTAGGGAAGATCTGATATTTCGTTCCTCGACAATGGTGCCAATATGTTATCACTCCGCCATATTTCTAAGGCTGAAGTATAAATACCAATAGAGGTAACCACAGAACAATATCAAAAACTTAGTGATTGTTGATTTCTAATTGCATTAAAGTTGTCTCTGATGAACTGAAGCGAAGTAAAACAAAGAGGCAAAGATCCTTCACTTACTTCCAAATTTTCTGCACTTTTCTCCTCACTGCCATAGCTGATATGCATCAGCTAATCACTATATTCGAGTTGCTAAAACTAAACTTCCTCCTCCCACAAACCAGATGTTGATTGGTCCGCAAGATTAACTTCTGTTTGGAGAACATATTTTTTGTCATACTGATCATTCTTAGGAAAATCATTAAAAGAAGAAATGTCATCAAAAATACACATTAGATCAGCAGATTGTTTCTCCTCAGATTGATCTACAAATCCATTCTTTTATCTATGGTAGCTGGGATTAGCAGGAAAGTGTTTAGGGCTAGAAGCCTCTTCTTCTTCTGTAATAAGTGGGACATGGTGATCTTGAATGGAAAATTCATCTCTCATGGTAATATTTTTCATCATTTCCTCTACTGTAATTACCAAAATGTTGAGCTTTACCTCTGAAGATGTTAGGTGCTCTACAATGTTCTCCCTCTCTTCTTCCTTCAGCTTTGCCCTTCTGATCAATAGATTAACCTCTACATCTATTGCACTATTCTGCATCTCTGTTGCGAGGTTCCTTTCTCTTAGATGATACTCCATTTCTGGAGAAAAGGCATCCAGGTAATGTAATAGAGCTGATCCAGGAGGAGGTCTTATATTATCAGGTATCGAATAATAGACTTGATTGAATCTGGCAGAAAACTGTTGTAATGTCTCCCCTAGATGTCTTTTCAGCTGGTTATACTTTTCTAAAATCAGGAAAGGTTTTTATTTGACCACCCACTTGTCGAGGAAAACTTTGACAAACTACGATAAATCTGAGATGCTCATAGCAGGAAAGTTTTTGAACCAACTCCCAACTTTTCCTTGCAAAGAAAGAGAAAATAGCTTGATACTGACATCCTTGTTGTAAATTTCAAAAAGGTCGAGGAAAGTCTCAAAATTCTGCATATGTCTCTCAGCAGTGATGTTGTCACAATCACCATCAAACCTTGGCAGATATAGGTAATGATTTTAAGGGAAAGCATGGAGTATAGGAGGTAAGATGAGTGGTTTGTATCTATCCAGGACTGTAGAAGGTGTGAGAGTAAGTAAAACAACTATAGGATCAATTTTAGTCTCTTTAGGCTCATCATCTTGAAAAGGATATGCACAAGTTTCAGGCAAGAGGTCTTGATCTTTATCAAATTCAAAGGGAAACTTGGTATTTACACTCTTCAAATAGGCAGAATCAAGAATTTGATCATATTTTCCATACAACAAACTTTGGAAAAGTTTCAAGATAGTTTCAGGAAAAGAGAAGTAATATTTCATGATAAATAGCATGATGTCTTGAATAAAATTCCAAGTTGAATACCTGATCTTCCCATGTTGTCCTTTCATATTTCTTCGCAAGGTTCATCCTCCAGTGGAGTCTTTGGAGTCGTCGGGTGAATGGTACAACCTTCCTATGTGTCCAGCTATTTTTCACCAACAAAAATTAGATCTAAACTTTGTCATTATTTCCTAGGGAAGATATGATATTTCGTTCCCCCACAACAGTGCCAGTATGTTATCACTCCACCATATTTCTAAGGCTAAAGTAGAAATCCCAACAGAGGTAACCACAGAGCAATATTTTGGCTTGGTATCTAGCCCTACCAAACTAGAGAGGGTTCTCTCCACAAAAATCACAGCCAAGAGGGCTGGATGAAAAGGTTTTAGGCTAGCTATGAAATGAAGAAGGTGTTTGTTTTGGTTTGATTTGGTTTGTTGGATGAGGATTAGGTCACAGAGGCTAGGTCAGGGAAAATAAGATGGGAATTGTAGTCCATTCAATGCAGCAAGGTAGGTAGAAGGCTTAAAACTTAAAGGTGATTTGGTGAGATGGTTTAATACTGATGAGGAGTTAGGAGGAGCATAGGAGATGTATTCTTCCTAAACTGAAGAAAATGGAAAACTTATGACAACTTTCCGAAAACGGAGCATGAAATAACATGTATTCTACCTATCAACTTGAAAATGATCATATAATAGACATGAAATGGGTTATGAGCTTACAAAACATTCATACAAATGATAACAAAGAAGAAACAATGCCAAAACTTCATACCATAAGTATCCCAAAGAAATAGCTGCAATTCTTCATTAATTTCTGGCCAAACTGTTTACACAGTCCTTGATCAATACAATAGCACCGAACTGATTCCGACTTGTGAAATGACTAAAAATTTACATGATATAGGCCTAAAACAAACTCCTCCCAACCTCAAGGGCCGAATCCATGAGAGGAGGATTAGTTCCACAAAAGACTGAGATGAAAGCTGAAGTGTAGGGAGGTCCAAGTGACTCAACCCTAAATTTTTGCAAACGGATTCATTACACCTCATCATGAGTTTTAACCTAATGTATTTACCCTAGTAATAGTAAAACAATGATATTTACATTTACATTATTGATTTACAGAGGTAAAAACATGATTCCCCAAGATAAAAATTCCAATTTGAACAAAAACTCAGAAAAACAAGACAACTATCAAACGCGCCATCCTTTTGTCAAACACGCCATCCATGTTGTAGCCTGATTTTGAGTGCCTTCCCTGTGTCCAAATTGGGCTCAGGATGGCTCGTTGGAAAGCCTGTCTAGTATAATTCCAAATATTCCTTTTTTTGTAGAATTTACTTGATTTTACCTGTCAAAAATCTATTCTCCCAAGACTTCTCAACGCGTAGTGCCAAGGCAAAAAATAAGGCAGAACCGTGATTTTTTTCTTCTGTTTCGACATATTGACTTGCTATTCTTGAGAAAAAAGGTTGGAAAAGTGGATTTATTAGATGAATTTGTCATTTGTCATCCAATGGTGGTGCCCATTTGGTCAAAAAGTGGCTAAAAAAATAGCGCAGCGCCAAGGGCGTTGTGCGCCTAACGTTCAAACTGTGAAAAAATTCTGAATTTTATGGAAATATTGGCCTCCAAGAGGGAGTGCTATCTCACTAACCATGAGGTTTTTTCAGAATTGAGCGAATGTCCTGTTATTTTTTATGTTTTTAACAAAAACCTCCTCCAATTTCTCCAAATTCATTTTTTTTTGTCACAATCTGCTTTGCACAAAGGTGTCTCAAACAGGATTTTGCATGGGCGGAAAAATAGGCTGTGAAGATGTGAATGAGTCTCTCATTATGTAATACCTATGAAAAAAGTGAGATAGGTTTTTTTACTTTGATATTTTAGGAATACAAATATCCAGGATTTCCCCAAAATTAACTTTTGTTTGACCACAATCTTCTCTGTAAAATGGTGACCAAACAGAACATTTCTCGAAAATGTGCCTTCGAAGAATTTTTCAAATTTTCTTCAAATTTCCTCAAAATTTCTCCAAACTTGCTTCATGGAGACCTAAGAAAAATTTTCTCAAAATTTTATGCCATTAGGGAGGCATAAGTAAGAAAATTCAACTTACCTTTCTCTTTCTTCTTGATTAGGGTTTGTAGTTTCAAACATCCAGGTCTAGGTTTTTAAACCATTTCTCACGTTGGTTGGGCATGTCTGTGGCTGAGATATGGTATCTATTGAGAATAAGAAATAAACACCTACAATTATGGCCTTGTCTCCTTTCAAAGTGGTGGTAAACATGTCTGTGAGCTTCTCATGAAAACCAACCTCCTCCACTTTTTGGACCATTTCTCAAAACTTATAATAACCCATATTTTTGAAAATATTTGACTACTAGGGGTAATGATATCAACTCCTTGCTGTCTGATGGCTCAAGCCTTGAGAATATCCCTCCTTTGTGGTGTATTTTCTCCTCTCTTTCTTCTCACTCTTTGTAGTTTATGTTTTCTTCTTCTATGGTGTATTGGTGTTAAAACCCTAGGGAGGTGTAATGGAATGGAAATGAAGTTTGGGGAGTAAGGAATGAGATAGAGAAATTTAGGGACATGGGGGAAGGGGTTTATGATTTGAGGGGAGTGACAGGGTGTATAACTATTATGGGGTTTGGTATAGGGAATTTTATTACAGGTTAGCGATTTTCGGAGCTTAGGCATTTGAAACACCTAGGTCTTAGGGTTTCAAGGGATGGAAGGCTTTAGAGAAAGAGAAATGTAATGTAGGCTATAAGGATAGGGTAATTATGATGTGGGAAGGGAATGAAATTAATAGGGAGTGAAATTCGATATGAAAATGGGATTTAGGGAATGAGTAGTGTTTTAAACTTTAAAATAAACACAAACTCTTTAAACAAACTCAAACACCAACAAATTGAGTTGATGAGGAGAGGAATGGTGCTAATGGTAACTTACTTGATTGCTGGAGTATATGGAGTGCTTTTGTTGATGATTTGAAGGTGAGAGCACAAGTTTTTGAGTTTTCTGTAGAAATCAGGAAAACACACAACACAACACACAGGCGCACAACGCAAAGAGAAAACACGCAATGCAAAGAGAAAATGCGCAACGCAACACACAAGCATCCATTGTCATCTTGCAGGCCACTTTTGGAGGCCCTCTCAAGAATTGATCTCATGATAGCTAATTGGAAATATCTCTCTCTTGGCTACACAATGGATCTATCAAGCACTAAAAATGATCAATTATAGCCCCTCAAAAATCAATTCTCCCAATATTGTTCAAAAAGTGTAGAATGAGGGTGCAAAAATGAAGTGTGCTTCTGCAGGAAAATTTTGGAGGCCTTCCTCAACTCCAAATTGAGCTTATGATAGCTCATTAGAAATCTCTCTCTGTCTAGTTATCATTTGACTTTTCAAGAAAATCATTTGGACATTCCATCAGGGAAAAAAATGGATTTTCCTCAAGTCACTCCAGAAGTGTAGGGAAAACAGGGGATCTTGTAGAGGGAGGGGAATGAAGGGATTAGGGGCTGCCTAAATTCTTGGGGAAATTTTGGGAGATAGGGATAGATGTTAGAGAGTGTGGGGAGGTGTAGTTTCTAGAAATTAGTGAGGGGAAGGGGTCCAAAATGGAAAAACACAACCCTAACCTAGGAAGGTGTCAAAAGTGTAGCAATAAGCTAGGGTTTGTAGGAAAGTGAGGGAAATGAGAGGAATGGAAATGGGAAAAGTATGGGGAGGTAGATGGAGTGTAGGTGAGGGTGAGATTGATGGCTTAGAGAGAAAATGAGTGTCTCTTTGATGTTTTAATGGCCTTCATACTTGATGGATTGAATGAATTAGTTCTTGGGACACATTTTACTTTATTCACATTCATCTTTGAACTTTGACATTGTACCTTTGCATGTGACTTTTTTCTTTGACATATGATCATCTGATGAGCTTAGAGAACACTAGGATTTGACATTTTGATGCTTTGACATGTGGAACCTTTTACTTATTACATATGAAATACATAAAATTACATAATGAAAAGATAAAATCTTACATTTGAACTCAAAATTACATTATGACATAAGAATTTCTCTTTACAAATCATCTTCACATGGTGAAGAGAAGTTTAATTGATCACTCTCTACTTGTTGGTCTTACACAATGAAATGGAGTTTTATTGGACTTGGGAAACCCTAATGACCTAATGAAACCTTAAAAAAAAAAAAACCCTAAAAGACCTAATGGAACCTTGAAAAACCCTAGAAATCTAATGGAACCTTGGAATGACTGTATTTCATGATAAATTTGACCTCGTGACTAATGTAATGGCATGAGGACATTACATTTATGGATGAGGTATAGTCATCAAGGTATGAAAATATGCCATTAAGTAATAAAATTTGTGAAAGAGTGATGATTTTTGGACTATGGCTACCATTAGTGAATAAATTTTTGAATGAAAACCTAGTGGAATGATAAAAATTTTCTGAATGAGACCCTAATATGATATGAAAAGAGGATTTTTGATCATTGATGGCAGGACGCAAATAATAACACTAACATTGGCTCCATTTGGGGATGGTAGCTCCTTGGAGGTGCCAAGAACACTGTAGACCAAGTGCCTATCCATTGGGAATGGAGTCAAAAGCTAAATACTAACTGAATACTGAAAACATGACTCAATAAAATGACTCAGGACTGACTCAAGACTGACTGAAAATTCACTGAAAAAAGATGCTCAAAGTTGAGCTAATTCAATGAAACCTACTCTAATTGATCTGTTCATCGCCTGATCAAGTGAAATGGAACAACCAATGCAACCATGTAAGCATTATAGCTATTGTTTTAATTCTCCACAAGTGCTTTCTTGTGAGAAATAAGAGAGAAATACTGAAAGGAAACTCTCATGAAAACTTGAAATGAGATTGAATCTTGATGAAATTGCAAAGCATGAGCCCACCAGCTGATCTCAGGAATGCCGAAAAAGGATCTTCATAGGAATACATATTGATTTCCAGCCCATGTAATTCATTACTGCTCTACTCTAGGTAGTCTTCCTACCTTGATTTTAAAATTTTCCTAACATCCGTGCTTTCTTCCTTTGATGACTGCAGCAAGTTGAAAAAAGGATCCTAAAACTCGTGAATAACTAATTTTTCCTAATGATCAACAACAACAAAATAATCTTCTTCACTACTCTCTTGATATGATTGCAAATATTTGTATGAGCTTTGTAATGAGACTCCTATTGAACAAGACAATGAAGCTAGTTTTCGGATCAAGTTTATATCAACAATGTCAGCTAATGGAGGACTTTTACTACAGATATCATCCAACACATTAGCTATTGGGTCATGAAAAACTTAAAAATACTACTTCAAACTATTTTCCATTGTTTCTAATGAGATTGCATGACTTTCTACATGATGTTCATCCTTTGCTTTAGAGACATTACAAAAATTTTCCTTCAAAAAATGAAATGATTCAAAACATAATGGTACAGAATCATCTTTCATCATTTGATCATATGTTTCAACTTCCAAGCCTTCATCTGCAACCTAACATTCAATGGCATTGGGGGGCTGCAAATCTAGATCTGAGGAGGATTATATGTCACAAATGATTTCCTCAAACATTTCAGGAGAAGGTTTATCATTTATAGTATTAAACACTCACTTATCTACTTGCTTATATATTTCTCTTATTTTTTCAAATGAGGAGAAACACAAGGGTACGGAGCTCTGATCAAGAATTTCATTATCCTTTTGATTGTCAAGATCAAAACTTAATGACTATTGATTTAGGATTGCAGTAAATTAATCTTTGATGAACTAAAACGAAGTAAAACAAAGAGGAAAAGATCCTTCACTTACTTCCAAATTTTCTGCACTTTCCTCCTCACTGCCATAGCTGATATGCATCGGCTAATCACTATATTCGAGGCGTTGAAACTGAACTTCCTCCTCCCACAAACCAAATGCTGATTGGTACGCAATATTAGCTTATGTTAGGAGAACATAATTTTCTTCATACTGATCATACTTAGACAAATCATTAAAATAAGAAATGTCATCAAACATACACATTATATCAACAGATTGTTTCTCCTCGGATTGATCTACAAATCCATTTTCTGATCTAGGGTAGCTTTGATTAGCAGGAAAGTGTTTAGGGCCAGCAACCTCTTCTTTTTCTACAATAAGTGGGACATGGTGATCTTGAATGAAAAATTCATCCCTCATGGTAATATTTTGCATCATTTCCTCTACTATACTTACCAAAATGTGAATCTTTACCTCTGAAGATGTTAGGTGCTCTGCAATGTTCTCCCTCTCTTCTTCCTTCAGCTTTGCCCTTCTGATCAATAGATTAGCCTCTACATCTACTACATTGTTCTGCATCTCTTCAAGTGTTGTGAGGTTCCTTTCTCTCAGTTGAAGCTCCATTTCCAAATCAAAGGAACCTGGGTAATGTAAGAGAGTTGAGCCAGGAGGAGGTATTATACTAACAGGCATCGAACAATAGACTTGATTGAATCTGGCAGAAAAATGTTGTATCGTCTCCCCTAGATGTCTTTTCAGCTCATTATACTTTTCTAAAATTAGGAAATGGTTTTCTTTGACCACCCACTTGTCGAGGAAAAAATTCACAAACTGTGGGAAATATGAGATGCTCGCCGCAGGTAAGTTTTTGAACCAACTCTTAACTTTGCCTTGCAAAGAAAGAGAAAATAGCCTGATACCGACATCCTCTTTTTTAATTTAAAAAAGGTCGAGAAAAGTCTCAAAATTCTACATATGTCTCTCAACAATGATGTTGTCACATTCACCATCAAACCTCGGCAGATACGGGTAATGATTTTTAGGGAAAAGATGGAGTATAGGAGGTAAGATGAGTGGTTTGTATCTATCTGGGACTGTAGAAGGTGTGAGAATATTTAAAATAGCTGTAAGATCAATTTTGGTCTCTTTAGGCTCATCATCTTGAAAAGGATATGCACAAGTTTCAGGCAAGAGGTCTTGATCTTGATCAAATTCAAAGGGAAACTTGGTATTTACACTCTTCAAATAGGCAGAATCAAGACTTTGATCATCTTTTTCATACAACAATATCTGGAAAAGTTTCAAGATATTTTCAGGAAAAGAGAAGAAATATTTCATGATAAAAAGCATGATGTATTTAATAAAGGTCCAAGTTGAATACCTAATCTTCCCATGTTTTCCTTTCATATTTCTTCGCAAGGTTCATCCTCTAGTGGAGTCTTTGGAGTTGATTTTTGAAACTAATTTGGAGTCGCCAGGTGAATGGTACAACCTTCTTATGTGTCCAAATGTTGTTCACCATCAACAATTAGATCTAAACTTTGTCTTTCTTTCCCAGGGAATATCTAATCTTTCTTTCCCCGAAAATGGCGCCAATATGTTATCACTCCGCCAGATTTCTAAGGCTGAAGAAAAAATCCAAACAGGGGTAACCATAGAGCACTATTTTGGCTTGGTATATAGCCCTACCAAACCGAAGATTGATCTCTCCACAAAAATAACAGCCAAGAGGGCTAGATGAAAAGGTTTTAGGCTAGCTATGAAATGTAGAATTTGTTTTTTTTTTATTGGGTTTGCTGGATGAGGATTAGGTCAAAGATGCTAAGTCGAGGCAAATAAGATGGGAATTGCAGTCCACTCAATGGGGAAAGGTAGGTAGAAGGCTTAACACTTAAAGGTGATTTGGTGAGATGGTTTAATACTGATGATGATTTAGGAAGAGCATAGGAGATGTATTCTTCCTAAACTAAAGAAAATGGAGAAATTATGACAAATTTCCCAAAACAGAGCATGAAAGAACATGTAT
This sequence comes from Pinus albicaulis, assembly GCA_034641835.2. Lineage (NCBI taxonomy): Eukaryota > Viridiplantae > Streptophyta > Pinopsida > Pinales > Pinaceae > Pinus > Pinus albicaulis. Next base: position 141,936 of record JAXQQM020058779.1, read on the forward strand.
TCAGCCTATCAACTTGAAAATTATCATATAATAGACATGAAATGGTTTATGAGCTTACAGAACATTCATACAAATGATAACAAAGAAGAAACAATGCCAAACATTCATACCACAGGTATCCCAAAGAAATAGCTGCAATTCTTCATTAATTTTTGGCCAAACTGATTACACAGTCCGTTATCAATACAATAACATCCAACTGATTCCAACTTGTGAAATGAATGAAAAATTACATGATATGTGCCTAAAAAAAACTCCTCCTAGCCTCAGGGGTAGATTCCATGAGAGGAGGAGCAGTTCCACTAAAGATTGAGATGAAAGTTGAAGTGTAGGGAGGTCCAAGTGACTCAACCCTAACTTTTTGCAAACTGATTCATTACACCTCATCATGAGTTTTAAACTAATGTATTTACCCTAGGTAATAGTAAAAACATGGTATTTACATTTACATAATTTATTTACAGAGTTAAAAACATGATTTCCCAAGATAAAATGTCAAATTTTCACAAAACCTTAGAAAAATCAGACAACTGTCAAACATGCCATCCCTTTGTCAAATGCGTAATCCATGTTGCAGCCTGATTTTGAGTGCCTTCCCAGTGTCAAAATTGGGCTCAGGATGGCTCGTTGGAAAGCCTGTCTAGTCTACTTTCCAAATATGCATTTTTTTTTCATAATGGACTTGATTTTACCTATTAAAAATGTATTCTCCCAATACTTCCTAGCGCGCAACGCCAAGGCCAAAAATAAGGCAGAACCATGATTTTTTACTTGTTTTTTGACATTTTGACCTGCGAGTTTTGCAAACCAAGGATGGAAAAGTGGATTTATTAGATGTATTTTTAATTTGGCATCCAATGGAGGTGGCATTTTGGTCAAAAAGTGGCTCAAAAAAGAGCACAACACCAAGGGTGTTGTGCGCTGAGCATTCTAACTGTGCAAAAATTATGAATTTTATGGAAAACGTGGCCTCCAAGAGTGAGAGATATCTCACTACCCATGAGGTTTTTTGGAAAACAGAGAGAGGTTTTTGTTCTTTGGCATGTTTTGAACAAAAAAATCTTCCCGTTTCTCCAAATGTGTTTTTTTTTGGCCAAAATCGTTTCTACAAAATGGTGTCTCAAACAGGATTTTGCAAAGGCAGAAAAATAGGCCATGAAGATGTGAATGAATCTCTCATTCTGTAATACCTGTGTACAAAGTGAGATATTTTTTTGTACTTTGATACCTTAGGAACACAAACCTCCTCCAGTTTCCCAAAATTCATTTTTTTTGCCACAATTGTCTCTACCAAAATGTGACCAAACATGACATTTCTAAAAAATGTGTCTTCGAATAGTTTTTCACATTTTCGCAAATTTGGAGGCCTTCCCGAGCTCTAAATTGATCTTATGATAGCTAGTGGAATATATATATCTCTTGGCTACACAATGGATCTATAAAGCACTAAAAATGATCAAGTATAGCCCCTCAAAAATCAATTCTCCCAATATTTGTCAAAACGTGCAGAATGAGGGTGCAAAAAAGAAGTGTGCTTTTTTAGGAAACCTTTGGAGGCCTTCTTCAACTAAAATTTGAGTGCATGATATCTCTTTGGAAAGCACTCTTTGTCTAGTTTTTATTTGACCTATCAAGCAAGTTATGTGGACATTCTATCAAGGAGAAAAATGTATTTTCCTAAAGTCACTCCAAAAATGTAGGGAAAACAGGGGATCTTGTAGAGGGAGGGGAATGAAGGGGTTAGGGGCTGTCTAAATTATTGGGGAAATTTTGGGGGATAGGGATAGATGTTAGAGAATGTGGGGAGGTGGAATTCCTAGAAATGGGGTACAAAAAGGAAAAACACAACCCTAACCTAGGAAGGTGTCAAAAGTGTAGCAATAGGCTAGGGTTTGTAGGAAAGTGAGGGAAATGAGAGGAATTGATGCAGGAGCATCCGGATTTAGTTGGCAATGTGATTTTGTGTTCACATGTCATGGCTAACAAGAGGTGGAGAAACATTTATTATTAGTAATTTATTTAGTTTTAAATGTGAGAAGTTAGTTTGTTTTGATTTCCTAACTTAAATAGGAATAAAATAGCAATTGGTTTTCCTTACGAGGAGATTAAGCCAAGTAGGTTAGAGCATTTAGATAGGATAGAAATTGTTTGTTAGAGTTTTTCAGCAAAAAGCTAATAAAATACAAAGTGAACTGCTTCATATATATATATATATATATATATATATATATATATATATATATATATATATATATATATATATATATATATATATATATATATATATATTAATATATATATAAGCTTGAATAGGTGTGAGAGGAGGTGTGAAATAAGTGCGAGAGAAGAGTGAGAGAGGTGTGACAGACGAGTGGAAAGAGAGGGAAATAAATGTAAAATTCAGCCATTAAAGGGCTCTAATATGTATATTTACATTGTTTTAATTCCAAGTGTATTTTTATTTAAATCCAGCTGTCTGTGTTTAACTTTTAGTCTTTTATTCCTCTGCTGAGTCAAAATTTGCATCACGCACAAGGTGGTTTTCATTCAATAAGTTTAGGAAAAGTTAGACTAAAATTAATGAAGCTGTAATAGAACATTTATAAATTTTTGACCTTGATAGCAAAGTGCATCTGGAGAAGGGTGATTAACAGTGCGAACAACAGAGGCACAAGTGTGGACCGTCCAATCCAACAAGACCAACAACGAAGATCAAATCGCACTTGGAGCGATTTCGCAGATCACAAATTTTAGAGTTTAGTATTAAGGAATCACAATGGTAAGTTGTTTTTGTTGTGATGTGATGTGATCGCAGATCACATGGAATAGGGAGTAACCATTGTGGTAAACATTAAGTGTGAAATTGCGAAATTGCAAAGATTGTTCAATTGTTAAAAGTGTGAAATTGAGGGGAGGTAAATTGTATAAGTTACGAAGTGCAATAATTTGTGATTGTTTGTTGTTCTTGTGGGCCCATAAATAATAATTCCATGTGCGTATTCTGATATTTGTAGCTTGTTTGCATCATTTTGTATCAGAGTGGACGTTGAGTTCTGTTCTTGAAGATTGTAGCAAATATGCCACCCAGGAGAGGAGCTGACATAGGTCAGGGAAGAATGGAAGCTAATTCAGTTTTGCTAGAAGAGATTCGACATATTCATACAAGAATGGAGATAGTAGAGACTGCTCAGAGGAGAGCACCTGATGAAGGAGATGTCAGCGTAGCAGAGGAAACTTCTGAGGAAGAATAAGTGGTAGAAGACGAGGCAGCTAAAGTTTCCAAGATATTAGCAAAGGTTAGTGGGAAACCGAGAATGGAGATTCCTTCATGTTAGCCCCCTATGAATTTTTTGACAAGCAAACATGAGGCTAAAATGTTTTTTGAGCCTTCAAGGATCCCCTCTGAAAACACATCATCCTTGAAGCCTCCTTGTACCTTTTTTTCCTTTGATAAATCCTTACTGCTGTTTCCATTATAAAGCCTCACTGACTGTGAAAAAATGATGCTTAGAAAAGGCCTCCATTTGCCCCTTGTATCCCTGCAAAAATTCCCATTTTAACACTTTTTTCCCTTTCTCAAAGTTTCCCGTTTAACCCCAAAAACCCCCTCCCAAGCCTACTAAATCATCCCATCACCCCTTTTAACCTTACAGACACCCTTTGTTTGGCTAAAAAATCCTTTTTTCCCTCTACCGAAAACCTCTATTAAACCTTAAAAACTCCGTTTTTAGGCTAAAAAACCCATTTTTTACCATATGAAAAGCTCAGCCCCTTTCGGCCAGCCCCTAACCACTTCCCCTCCATGCAACTAAGTGCTAAGGCATAAAGCGCTTATCGCATCGGAAGGATTGGTCGGAGCGCTTATTCTCTTTGTAAAATGAAAAGTTCTGATGCGATGGTGTATTTGTTCTGTTGGCCTTTGAAGCGATCTCCGTCGTTGATCTAAAAAGATCTAATGGTTCAACGTCTATTTCACCGTGCCCTCCTGATCCCTTTGTAAAACCCCCGATGGCCATCTCCACCGTCGATTCACTTTTAAATCTGACGGCCATCGCAACACCGCCTTCATCGCCAATTGGAAGTTTTAAAAAGTGCCACCCTCCGATGCCAAAATTGGTCGATCCCCGATTAAATCTAAGCCCTCCATCCATCCTGATCCTACGGCCCATATTTCTTCTTGCTCCACCCGTGTTCCCCGATTGGTCACCCTTTGACCCAATCGCAGTCGTTGATCTGCAGCCAATCCAATGTTTCAGAGCCAAACGCTTCATGAGCCCATCGGAGATTTGGCCCTTGCCTCCTCTGCTTCCGATTAGATCCTGACCGTTCATTCCTTTGATCTGATGGCCAGGATTTATCCTGCCCATCTCACTGATCCTTTTGCCTCCCCGCTCCTCTTTAAATCTGGACCGTCCATCCACATGATCCAATGGTCCGTAGTGAACCCGATGGCCCACTTCACCCGCGCATCTTCCCATTTCATGCTCCATCCTCTGCCGTCCGATCTCTCTGCTCCAGATCCAACGGTCAGTGTGCATATCACATGATTTTAATTTCCGAGCTTTAACGCCTGATATTTACATGATATAAGCAGCTTTTAAAAGCCACGTGTCGCTCAACGATGTATATTGCATTTTTTCGGGAATATTTCAAAACCATTTTTCCGCAGCGTGACACTAATAGTTTTCCCGTCCAAACCGCATTTCTCCCTTTTTCCCCTGCAACCTCCATATTCAATCACAACTGTCCATCTAAGCCAAATCAACGACCCACAATGCATCTCGCCCCCCATTCATTTTTTTCATCGCGCTACCATGGCATTCCCTCGGATCATCTGAACCATTGATCTCCTCCTGAGATCTAATGGTCCATGTTAAATCACCCTCCGCCCATGACCGGGTCCCACCATTAAAGGCTCGAATCCATTCATTTGGTCCATTTCCTTTGTGTTTTCTTGAACCTTAAGACTTTGGGCTTTACACTAGACATTGTTTCTCCGCCTAACTTTGTATTGACACCTCAAACATCTAATCCTGGCCGTTGATCACGATTGTTTCATCTCATCCAACGGTCTACGACCCTTATCACACCAGACTTTCATCAGGTCATTTATTCACCATTCTGCAGTGTTCTCGCCTGTTTTTCACCACTCCTCCACTACAACCACTGTTTCCACAGCTGCGCCACCATCCCTACGGGCCTCCACAGCGTTTCTTCCGCCACTCCCTGGATTGTTTAATTGGTTTATTTTATTGTGTAGAGTTTCATAGAGTGATTAATTAACTATGTTTTCCATAATCATAGCCACAATGATTTAGAACACCAAGATGCCATTACAGTAGCGGCCAGAGTATCAGTACAGAGTTAAAGAGTTCCAATGCCCATTATTGAAGATTTTAAGCCTTAATTCAGTGTTTAAAAGGAAAGAGTACCAAATTGAAGACTGTGTGATTAACACAGAAGGCCTAAAGAGGCCTAGTGCACAAAAAACAACATTATCAGTGTTCCACATCAACATAAGTTTCCCTCACAGGAAAGGAAATAGTACCCATACTATTTTTATTCTACAACGTGTTCCTCAGAAGATTTCCACCCTGACAGAAGTCCTAATGCTACCAGAGCATTTGTTATGTAGTATGGAAGACCTCAAAGTCATTTATCTGCCTTTGTTCATATCACCTGAGTAATATAAAGTACTGTAGCCTAACGTACACAAAAGAACATACCTGGCGTAAATTTCAGCCTGTCGAAGACCACTCTTTCATCCAAAGAGTACTGAAAATCAATGCATAGATATTAAGACAGAATGGGCCTCGAGCCCTCTTCTTCTACTCTGTTTTAATGTTTCATTTAGTGTTTCATCTACCTTCTCTGCCTCTCTATCAGCTATAAGAACTCAAGAAAAACACGTTGTTGGTTGTTGTTGATTATTGATTGGATAACTGTGAATTGTAAGTTTTTCCTCTTGAGATATAGTTCTCTATGTAAAGTTGTAATATTGGCTAAGGAAAATGTTTTTAGACTAAATATCAAGCTGTTGGACAATGTTGTACATGACTGGTGTTTCTCTTTAATATGACAAGCACATTTCTTTGGATCCTGATTTAAAGCAGCGGTGACGTTTTTCTATCTTTGTCTCTGTTTTCCTTCTGTAATTCATTACATTTCTTTTCTCTGGTAAGCATTAGAAATATAGCTTAGGATATACCCTTGCATGGTACCTGTTAGCTCCCTATAATTCTAGCAGATTGGTGAGACCAGAATTGCGGAGACGACACTTGAACCACTTTGGGATTCTAGGATCTAGCCCTCTTGAATTCGGAGAGGGATCTCTCCAATAAAGTGCAAAGATTTATTTATCTTTAAAGCTTTCGGGTATGATATTAGGCTAGTTATTAAGAACGAGGGTTTTTGTTTGTTTTGGATGGTTGAGCATGATTATTAGTTGAGTGGAAAGTCCTAATGGAAAGAGTTTCAAAGGTGTGAAGTTGCAAGAAATCAGAACAAGCTTTGGCTGAAAGATAGATATAACGTTGGTTTTTAGTCCATTGGGCTATGGAGTCATAACAGGGCTTTAATTGTGTAACAATTCAAGAGTGGTCCAAGGGGCAAGTCATCTATATCACAAGATCTTTGAGATTAAATCATGGAATGGAAACAATAAAGTGTTGGACCGGTGGAAACAGATAATAATTTCAACTAGGATTTATAGTCTGTCCAAACAAGAAAATCCTTTTAAGTAACTGTTTAAAACTAGCCAAAGGGCAGGGCTCACCATAAACCTCTTTGGAAAAGTTCATATTAAAATTAACTCAATAGACAAACAATCCAGTAATCCGCATAATTACCTTCATAAAGTATGAAAACAGATGAGAGAAACAAAGTGAAACTTAAGATCAGATAATATACTTTCAAATCTAGTTTTCTTTTAGCATACACTTAGGGAAACTTTCAGAATTACCTTTGAAGAAAGAAGCTAGAAAACAAGGCACACCATCACTTTTCTAGTCTAACTTTACTAAGAAAATAATGAAAATAACATTCAAGAACAATGTTTTAAGAAAACAGTAGGACGAGGGAATGCCAGCATTCCTAACTGCTTAAACTGTATTAAATCATTCTTAAATAAACAATTCGGAGGAAAACATTGAGATAAATTTTATCAGTCAGAGAAGGGTATTGTAAACAGTAAATCCTAACTCTACACTTGCTGTTCTTTATCATAGAATAATGGACAAAATTGCATACATGAAAGAAAAAAATAATAACACAGAAAGAAGCACTTCACCAGTGATATAGACCAGGATCCCAAGAATTAGCTTATATATTGATGTCAATCTAGTTACAATCTTCAAGTCCAATGTTTCAGTTCAGAAATCATCTTCACTACTCAGCCTAACTTATTTGACTACAAACAGAGCTTCAAGAGCCTTTGAACACTATTTACAAACAAAAAGTTTAAAGCACAAGTATATTTCAAATTTCTGCAACCAACCCCTTACAATGAGCTCCTCAATAAGATTTTATAGAAGGATGAGGAGGTCGAAAGAGAGAAAAGATCTTCTGAGTTCAATTAATACAGTTAATGCTTCTCGGCCTTTGAGGGGCTCAATGGAGAAGTTTACAGATATTTCCTCTGTATTAATTTTTTTTACATTAAGTATTAAGCTTGCTGGAAACTTTTGTTGATTTTTAAGGCTCTGTGTCATCTTGTAATAACTCTGCTGATAGTTTATATTAGCTTCTTTGATTCATAATAACTATTCAACTATATTGGGGCAGATATGCTCTGTTTTGGTAATAACTCGGCCCTCTGTTGAATGCTTTGAGGCTATAAGTGGCATTCTGGTAGCTGAGAAGAATCAATTGGCCTCTGATGTGGCGGTGGAGGCATCCTCTTTCTGATAGATATTTTGTTTTCACCTAAACAGGCCTAATTAGCTTCTGATCTACGTGTTAGGCATAATTAGGACTAATTCTATGTCTTTTGTTCTTGAACTGTGTTTAAGTGAGTGGATTAGGCTTTTGATTTTTAATCTTAGTCGTAATCCACCAAAACTGTGATTCTTCCTTCAACTCTTCATTTTTGGCTTGATTTAATCTTCAACACTGGTACTCTCTGTTTAATTTAATTCTTACTGTGTCTTGTTGATGTGCAGGTGCGCAGAGCATTCTTATGGCATCAATGCTCATGAAGCACTGAGGAAACGTGGCGTCAAACCCTGTGGATGAATTTATCTTATGAACAAAGGCGTGGGGAATCATCATTCCTGGCCTTTGTTTTTCTTTTAATATAATGGAAAAAACCATTGAAAACCTGCACAATATAAGAAAAAATTATAAAATTCTGTGTGGCTCAGTAAACTGCTTCGGAGGTTGTGGTTAAGAGCGTGGCCGTTGGATGAAATCATCCAACGGTAGAGATTTCTTTTGCGGGGGTCAAAGGAAGAGCGGTTAATGAACAAGAGCTGGAGAATTAAGTTAGATACGTTGATCCATGTTTGATAAATGGTCGAGATTAGTTGTGAATAAACAATGCGAAGGGGCCACATTATCGAAAAATAGAAGAAAATAAAAAGGAAATGAGTGACAAATTCTTTGGCGAGGAAAATGTATAGAAAGGAAATTTGGGGTTTCCCGAATGATTCTGGGCCATCGGATGAGATTAGCCCATGGAGATCAACGGCTATGATTAACGTATGAAATCCCTTGGAGAAAGCGGAGGGCGATGAAACAAAGCGAAAATGATCTGAGACTGTTGATCTACAGAGATCAACAGCTGAGGAGGAATGTGATGGAAAGCGATGAAAACAAGGAAAGTGGTTTTGGAGGTGAAAACCAGCAGTATCGCGTGGAAAAAGGGCAGGTAGGTGGTTTTAACTTTTCGAACGCGATATGCATTCCCGCTCGACACGTGGCATTCGAAAACCGCTTACATCGCGTGATTTTGAAGGATTAACAAACGTGCTAAAAGTTACGCGAAACTGCATGCCAGCCATTAGATCTGGGTCATCAGATCGAACAATGGGGAGTGAGCGCAATATTGACAAGATGCGCGGGCGGATAAGAGGCAGGGTTAAATGGAAAAAATATGGGGTTAAATGGAAAAAATAAATGAGGTGGAGAAAGGTTTAATATGGGCTGTTGATCTGCAGAGATCAATGGCTGAGGTTTGGCCAAAGAACATTATAAAGCGGGGCTGCATGATTTTAACAAATTTCAAGGGGTGCGATCTAGACCATTGGATCTTGACATGTGGACGACCAAGATGCAATCGGAGCTTTTTCGATTGCCGGGGGAAAAACAAAATGGGCGCCAATGCGATTGACTGTGGACTGTCGATCTGCAAATCAGATCGACGGTGGAGGATGAATCGGAGGAGTTCTCAGCGGGGGAAGGTGCTTTGAGCAAGAGCAATGGCAACCATCAAATTTGGGAAGGCAGGGAGGAGATCAACAGCTAATAATTGATCGGGAGATTTCCAATCGGAGGTTGTGAATAAAATAATAAGTGCGCCCAATGAAAACTTTCAATGCGAGTTTCTCTCGATCGTTGATTGGTTCAAGATCAACGGTCAGGATTCCTTTAAAACATGAATCAGTGGAAACCCTTTATAACATATGAAAACCCAAGTTTTAGTGAAAAACAAAGGTTTAATGGCTTCAGAGGTGGGTTATATATAAGTTTTGGCGCCCGATTGCGGGGCTCAGGGTATATGCGAAAGGTTAAAAGAACGGGGGTTTAAACACAAGAGGGGCCAATCGGCATCGGGGTTTTATAAAACAAAAGGACTTGCGCACTCCGATTTGTTCCGATGCGATAAGAAATCGATGGGTCTAGCACCTGGTTCTAGGGTGTGGGCATATGTGGGGAAGTGGTTTTAGGACTTAGCCCAAAGGGGCTTAAGCCCATAGTCAAAAAAGCTTATTTTTTATGATTTTTTTTTTTTCAATGTTTTTTGATGGATTTGGAGGTTTCGATAAGGTTTAAAAATGAGTTTTAAACCTTATAAAAGGATTTTCATGAAGGGAAAAGGGGAATAAATGAAAAATGGAGGAATTTTACAGAAAAAAGGAGAATAAAAGGAGGTTAATCTTGAAGTGAAAGGAGGGGTAAAATGAGGAAAAAATGGGGATTTTTGCAGCAGTCTATTTTTTATGAAAACAATAGATTCTCATAATCAAAAGGGAAATAGCAGTGAATATTAATCAAAGGATATGATGCCTTCATGAGACTTCAATAGATAACATTTTTAGCAATTAAACTTGTTTCTTGAAGGCTCAAAAAATGATTTAGCCACCATTTGATATGACAAATTTTATGGGTGGCCAATAGTGGCTCCACATGGGGATGGTGCCTTCTTGAAGGCATCAAGAACTTCAGACTTGCATTCTATGGGAGTTGATCAATGCCTCATCCATTGGGCTACAAATTTCTTCACTTGGATGATCTTCTTCTATTTTGAAAATGTTAGCAGCCATGAAAAAACAATGGAACTTCATCAACACAAGCTTTCTACCTACCCAATCCTACTGATCTAACATTTTTTCTTCTTTAGAGTGCACTTGGATTGGCAAACTTTCTTTCAACATTTTATTCTTTTGAAAGCAAGAAACTAATCTAAGTCTACTTCTTATTTCTCCATGAGCTCTAATTCAACATTTGATTTCATACGCTTCTCTACATAATCTACTATCTGTTAGGATTAAACAGTATAACAAATTTTATTCTCTAACTTCTAAAATAGAAATTTAAAAGAAAACAAGTCATGATTGAATAGTCTAACTTGCTGCTTATCTATGGCATAAAAAGCAAGCTACACATAGATATTATTTTACAGAAAAATTAAATCAAAATGGAAGGCTTAAGATCTGAAAGTTCTGAGCACGACCTTCTCTTTTCTTCAGCTTTGTTTTTTTGAGTTTATTCGAGCCGTTTTTTTGCTTACTCTTTGGTTCATATTTTGGGTTGATTAGAGCCAGTTTGCTTCTGTCCATGACTCATAAACTAAAACAGAGTAGAGTCATTCTTCTTTTGAAAACTGAACTTCAAATTTTGAGCTTGTTTGAACCTTTAATTTCTAGCCTAATTTAACTAACCGATAAGCCAAGATTAAGTTGTTTGGCAAATCAAATTCACTAACCTATCAGCAATAAATTTAAAACTAATTAGTCATGATTAGGCTGTATGACTAACTAGTAGTGTGTTTTCAGGAGTGGCATTTGAGCTTGCACACTTTTAGACTTTGTTTCTCTTTTTTGGTATGGAGCTGTACCTTTATTGTTTTTACAATCTGCCCTCTTTTCTTTCTTCTATTATTTTTGTATTCAAAACATGGTAGGATCAAGAGAAGTAATGTTTGAGCATCTTGCCATTCACAGGACCCCCAAACAGTTCAGCTCCATTCAACTCCTATAAGAAAAAGGCATTGTTACCAGCAATAAAATGAATGAGATAAGGGCCAAGCCATAAGTTGTCAAATTTCCCATGCTTGCCCTTGTCTTCTCTCCTTGAATCCTACTTTAACACTTTGTACCCAACATTGAAATTGTTGGCCTTTGTTCTCTTGTAAAAAAGGTTTCTTGATGCTCTCTTGCTTTAGTAATGCTTTGTTATAAACCTCCTCTCTGGTTTGCTGAAGGTGAATGGTCTGATTTATTCTTTTGATCATATCATTGTCTTCAGACTGCACCTCCTGAATGAACTTCATAACTAGTACACCAAGGCTGGTTGGAAAAATTGCATCTGTACCATACACAAGCTAGTAGGGTGACATTCCAATAGATTTCTTTAGTGTCAATCTGTCAGCCCATAGTGCATGAACTAGCTTTGTGTGCCAAGACTTCTTGTTGTCCTCCAACAACTTCTTGATTATGTTCACCAAACTCTTGTTTAAGGATTCTGCTAACCCATTACCTTGAGGGTAATAAGCAGTAGAATGACCCAATGTTATCTGATATTTGTGACAGAATTCAACAATATTTTTGGATCCAAATGCTGCAGCATTATCAGTGATGATCTTCCTAGGACAGCCAAATCTAGAGAGAATATGGGTCTCAATGAATTTTATGATGACTGAGTCATTGGCTTGCCTAGAAGGGATGTCTTCTATCCATTTGGTAAAGTATTCTGTTGCAGTGAGAATCCATTTATGCTGAGAAGATGAGGGTGGATGGATTTCTCGTATGAAGTCAAGTCCCCACTGCTGAAAAGGAGCTTCAACAGTGATCGGATGCAGAGGTAAGGGCAACAATTTTCTTTTGCCTTCAAAAAATTGGCATTTATGACAGGCAATGATCATCTTATGTACATCTAGAAAGAGTGTGGGCCAATAGTAACCAGCTCTAAGTATCTTGTTGGCTGTTGTCTTCCAGTAGAGGTGGCTTCCACATTCTCCTTCATAGAACTCGTGCTTAACCTTCTCTGCATCAAACTCGGGCAAAAATTTAAGCAATATCCCACTTGCATTTTTCCAATAAAGACATTTATCTATAATTCAATAGCTTACATCTTTTAACTTTAGAAACCTTGCTTTTGTTTTAGATAAACCAGGAGGTGTATACAAATTCAGCAAAACATATAGAATATCAGCAGACCAAGAGGAATTCATAAAATGGTCTTCAACAAAGGGAGTTGAGAATTCTTCTTGGTCATCTAAAGCATTTATCATATTAATATCAATAACTTCAAAATATGATTCAGCCATTAATCTAGCTAGACCTTGGCCTTTGATGAGTTTAGTGGGCTTAATCTCTAAATCATATTCATGTATAATAGCTATCCACTTACCTCTCTTACCATCTAGGTCCTGTGTTAGAATGTATTTCACAACTGAATTTGGGACAAAGGCAATGATGTGTGAGTGAAGGATGTATACCCTGAATTATTTTAAAGCTTTAACCAAAGCAAAATCTTGATTTTCCATAATGTTGTACTTCAGGGGACAATCCCTCAATGCCTTGCTAAAGAATGCAATAGGCTGCTCTTGTCCTTGTGGATTTTTCTATAAAAGGACAACAACTATTGTATGCTCTGATGCGAATGAAAAAATATAAAAATCTTTAGAAAAGTAAGGACTTATTAGAACTGTTGTTTTGGTTCATTCTTGTTTAACCAGTTCAAAGGACTTCTTTGCTTCCAAGGTCCATTTAACCCGTTGCTCCCTCCTCAACATGTTTGTTATGTTCCTAAGGAGCTTGACTAAGTTGGGTATGAACCTTCTCAAGAAATTAATCTTTCCAATGAAATATTGGAGTTCCTTGATGTTTCAAGAATGAGAGATTTGCAATATGGCCTCAATCCTCTTTGGTTCTATCTTTATACCCTCTTCTGAAATAATGTTCCCAAGAAGTTTACCTTCTTGGAGCCCAAACAATGTTTTCTTAGGGTTTAAGGATATCCCAAACTTTCTGCATTTCTCGAATACTTTCCTCAAGTGTTCCAAGTGCCCTTCATCTATCTTTGAAAACATAGTGACATCATCAAGGTAAATAATGATGATGTAGCCTAATTCTTCTGAGAATGCTATGTCCATGGCTCTCTAAAAAGTTGCTCCAGCATTCATTAGACCAATGGGCATTTTCACATACATGAAAGTGCCCCAAAGTGTAGTAAACATTGTCTTTAATTGATCATCAGGATGAACTAAAATCTGATTGTATCCTGAATAGCCATCCAGCAAAGAAATTATTTTAGAATCAACTACCCTTTGTAAAATATGGTCCATCTTAGGTAGAGGGTAGTTGTCCTTCAATTAAGCTTTGTTTAAGTCTCTAAAGTCTATACAAAGCCTTATCTCTCCTGTTTTCTTCCTAACTGACACCAGATTAGACACCCACTTAGAATATCTAATAGGGACAGTAATATCAGCTTCATACATTTTCTTGATCTCCTTCTCAACCAAAGGTAACTGAACAGGGTTTATTCTACATAGTTTTTGTTTAAATGGCTTTTGGTTTTCCTTGAGAGGGATCTTGTGCTAAATTATTTCAGTGTCATAGGATTTCAGATCCTCATAACTCCACGCAAAAACGTCAGAAAATTCTTTAAACAACTCTATGTATTTGAGTTTAATGTGAGTTGGTAAAGTCTTAGACAGTTTGATCATCATTGGTTTTAGTTCACTGCCTATATTACACTCTTCAACTTCAGTCTCTACAGGCTCCAGTTTTGGCTTCTTAGCCACATCGTTGAAATCAAGCAACTCTTCTAAAGGGGCCAGACCCTTTGGAAAACTTTGATCTTTTGACTACAGAGTTTCTAAGTCCTCTGTTTTATTTTTACATTTTCTAGATAGTAGATTTATATTGGCAACCTCAGGAGGCTTTTCTTCTTCATCTAGAAAATTTTCTTCACTAGGGCAGTTTGTTTCATAGTCTGAATCTGAACTTGGTAGTTCGAATTCATTTTTGAACTGCATGAGGTCTTCTATTTTTTGTCTCCATCAAACACTTGCCAATATTTCTCATTATCAGGGATAGATGGTTTGAATTTAATTTGAGTTGTACATTCTTTGGTTTCATATGGCGTTAAATATGTTCTAGTAGCAAAAGCCAAACTGTGGGCCATGTTATTCTTTCTTCTTGGGACAAAAATCATTTGGGTCCTCAAATTTTTTTAGTAAATCCACGACATTGTTTCGATAGGCTCTAAGTCTGGGGTGATTAGCGTTGTATTCCCCGTTGACCTGCCTAATCATTAATTTTGAATCCCCATGCACTTTAATTCTTTTGGCTCCTAATTCTTCAACAAACGCAAGCCTAAAAGCAGGGATTCATATTTTGCTATGTTATTCGAACAGTGAAAGTTTAATCTACAGGAAAGGCTTTCTTTGTGGTTGTTCTCAGTGTTGCATATCCAAACACCTGCACTAGCGTTACTCCTAGTGTAGGACCCATCAAAGTTCATACTCCATAGAGGAATAGTCTCGGGTTCAGTAGTTCTATTACTATCCTCTTCAACTAACATGCTTTCGACTTGTTCTTGAATGTCAACACTCAGTTGAGTTTGTTTTAATTCCTCAGGTTCTGCATTAAGTCAAGGAATGTTTTCTTGACTATCAATATTAAAAGGCGATGGACGCATGGTTTTTAGCTCAAGACCCATGTTTGGTGTGCTGTAGTCTACGGGTTTAGCAGACTGTTTTTATAGTTTTGTGTGGTCCTCATCCTCCTCTCTGTCAGCCATTAATTCAGTTAAAGTGACTTGTTCACTGAATGTTTCATCATTGAAAAGGATAAAAGAATCAAGGCCTGTATTTACAGAATACAAAGGAGAATTTTGTGGTTTGTCTTGGCTAATAACCATGTACTGCATATGGGACTCCCTGTAAAGTCTTTTAGACTGATTGAAAACAACGATGGTCGCATAGGTCATGTCCATCTGCAGTGTTCCCTGTAACTTAGCTCCCCAAGATATTGATAACAACATTCCATACTTTGGGGGCACATCAGCCACTACAATATCCATGACCAAACATTTGGCTGGGATTTGTGCCAAGTTAACGTAGAGGTCTTTGACTAATCCTAAGCATTTCACTCTGCTTGAGTCAAAGGAGTAAAGATCTTTATAAGGTCTGGTGATTTCAAGACCCAGGCTCTCCATTACAGCTTTGGGCATTAAATTGTGAGAGGCCCCTGAGTCGTGCATAGCATTATGCAAAATTTTGTCATGAACATTTAAACTTACATAAAAGGGAGGGACTGGTCCCTCTTGATATCTACCTTCAATCTTGGGACCAAAAATGAGCTCTCGCTGGTCATCATTAAGATTGACAGTGTCATTGTTCTCCTCTATATTTAAAGCCTTCAAAATTTGGGTTCTATATACATTTTGGGCAGCTAACTCAGTAAGGGAAACAAAGATCTTGATTCTGGAAATTTCCTGCTCCAAACTAAAAGGCATCTGATTCTTTGAAGTGTTTGTCTTAGCCTTGTTAACTGCCACCTTATCAGCAAAGCCAGTTTGTTGATTTGCTCTATTTACATTTGAAAAAATTGTTTTAATAGGAGTACTAGCTGAGGTACTAGTAATACTAAGATCTGCACTCTGTTTTTCATTGTTTTGAGTGCTTTTCTCCTTGTTTTTATCAGAATTCACAGCCACTATTTTGTTTTTCTGTTTTACAATTTTTTGTTTGTTTACAGTGCTGTTTTGTGAAGATTTGTTAGAGGTTTTATTGTTGGGAGTTTCCTGTTTGCTTTTACTCCGAAGGTCATATTCCTTTTGAGGCTCTATGATAACATTTTCCATGTCTTGATAATAACTTTCATCATCATCTCTTTTGTCATCATAGGGTGTATATAGAACTTTTTTTTTTATCATAATGAACTTCAAAGTCATCATTATCTACTCCCAACATACTGATATCATCATCCTCTGTTTTCTCTATTGTGTCTTCAACCTCACTCACATAGTTTTGATGAAAGGGAGGAGTGATCTGTTGATCATCTTCCCTTGGTCTATTTTGAGGCTGGTTTCTCCTAAAATTCTTATTTTGGTTCTGATTTTTGTTTTGAGGAGCAGTTTCATTTTGACTAGCTTGTGCTCTCTCAAGTATGCTGATATTTTTCATCATCTCCTCCTTCATTCTTTCCATCTTAGAGCTAGATGTGGAAGGTGTGGATTCCTCTCTAAAAGACACTCTCTTCTCATTTTTCATTCTTGCTCTTTTCTCCATTAAGTTAATTTCCACAGCAAGAGCCCCTTTTTGCATATCTTCAAGGGTTAAAGGATCTCTTTCTCTCAGCTGATAGGCCATTTCAGGGTCAAACCCTTCAAGAAACTTGTTTAAAGCTGAGCCTTGTGGAGGTTTTAGGTCTAGGGGAATGGCATTGTACACACTATTAAATCTAGTGCAGTAAGCTTGTACACTTTCCCCTACATTTCTTTGAAGATTTTTGTAATCAGAGAGTATTTGAAGAGGGTTTTTCCTTACTTTCCATTTGTTTAGGAATGTTTGATGGAAGCCTTGAATATCATTTCTACTATGGGGGGCTAATCCTTTGAACCATTTTCGTACTTCTCCCCCCAAACTCTGAGAAAATAGTCTAAGTTTAACATATTCATCATCAATTTCATTTATGTCAAAGTATTCATTCATCTTATCCACATGTTGTGATGCATTTGTAGCATTATTGGCATCATACAATGGTATTTTGGACTGATAGTCCTGTGGAAGATTGACTAAGGGAAAAGGAAGGACCAACGGGGCATACCATGCTGCCATGATAGGAGGTGGAGGTGGATTTACAAGAGGTGGATTAACAAGAGGGAAAGTGGGCTGGAACGGAGTGGTTTGGATAGTGGATGTAGGATGAGCAGATGTGGATGTACCAGGAATATATTTTTGAGCTAATCTTGGATGAGAAACACCTAAATTGTGGAGAAAATGTAAATCAGGTGGTGTTGTTTCTCTACTACTAGGATGTTCACTTTTTTTGGGGGATGAAAGCGAAGACTCTGAATGTAGCTGATCTAAATCATCAAGTGACCTAGTTCTAAATGGATTTCTTAAGTCAACTTGTGATTGTTGTCGAGCTGCAAGATTTTTAGGAACTGAATTAGCTCTCAAGGGTGATCTGAAAATAGTTGAAAAACTAACCTTAGGAGACTTCCTGAGGATACTTTTTAGGTTATCAACTATCTCAGGTGGGTTTGGGTCAGGGTAGGATCTAGTATGCATCTTTCTAGGAGCCACTATGATGTGTTTTTCAGACCCAAGTGAACAAGAAAAGTTCAACCAGGTATGACAATCTTTAAGAGGTTAACTGATCTTTAAACAAGAAAATTCTAATCCTAAAATCCTCTAACTGAGTGTAAATGATGTTATGAATGATTATGGGTCTTCCCAGTGGAGTCTTAAGGTCTGTTTAGGATTGTGGAGTCGCCAAGTGGAAGTTTTAGCTCTTTTGGAGGTAAAAGGTTTTACGGTCCACCACCACATTTATTGAATACCAATCTGAAATATTTTTGGGTTTTCTGAGTTATTTCAGTCCTACGGGTTCTAAAAGTATCCTAAATCTATTTCAAAACTTAGCTATGGTTATGAGACAAAGAAAGTCTGCTCTTATGGCTAAGTTAGCTAATCCTTCAAAGTTTTAACAAGGTTTTATGAGAATCCTAAGGTTTCCTTAGTTTGTCACTGATTCAAACAAGTTTATCATGATTACCATTAGTTTTTATAGTGCTTGAAGAGGGCTACTTGTACTCAGGGGTCTTTAAAAGATCTTAAGGGTACCTAAGACAACATTTGACTCAGTCCCTAGTGGAGTCGCCATAAATGTTAGTTGTTGGTGGCTCAACTGGCTAATATGCCAAATGTTCGTGATTCAAGGGCTTTCTAAAGTTTTAAGGTATATTTAAACTATTTTTAAACTCAGAAATCCCCAGTGGAGTCGCTAGAAATGTTAGTTGCTGGTGGCTCAACTGGTTAATATACCAATTGTTCTTGTAACAGAGGGATTTCTGATATCCTATGATTACTTGAAATCAAAATCACTCAGATCCCCAATGGAGTTCCCAGAAATGTTATCTCCCCATAATTCCAGCAGATTGGTGAGACCAGAACTGTGGAGAGGACACTTGAACCACTTTGGGATTCTAGGATCTAGCCCTCCTGAATCCGGAGAGGGATCTCTCCAATAAAGTGCAAAGATTGATTTATCTTTAAAGGTTTTGGGTATGATAATAGGCTAGTTATTAATAACGAGGGGTTTTGTTTGTTTTGGATGGTTGAGCATGATTATTAGTTGAGTGGAAAGTCCTAATGGAAAGAGTTTCAAAGGCATGAAGTTTCAAGCAATCAGAACAAGCTTCGGATGAAAGATAAATATAACACTGGTGTTTAGTCCATTGGGCTATGGAGTCATAACAGGGCTTTAATTGTGCAACAATTCAAGAGTGGTCCAAGGGGCAAGTCATCTATATCACAAGATCTTTGAGATTAAATGATGGAATGGAAACAATAAAGTGTTGGAGGGGTGGAAACAGATAATAATTTCAACTAGGATTTATAGTCTGTCCAAACAAGATAAGCCTTTTAAGTAACCGTTTAAAGCTGGCCAAAGGGAAGGGCTCACCATAAATCTCTTTGGACATGTTTGTATTAAAATTAACTAAATAGAAAAACAATACAGTAATCCGCATAATTACCTTCAGAAAGTATGAAAATAGATAAGAGAAACAAAGTGCAACTTAAGATTAGATAAGATACTTTCAAATCTAGTCTGCTTTCAGCATACACTTAGGGAAACTTTCAGAATTACCTTTGAAGAAAGAAGCTAGAAAACAGGGCACACCATCACTTTTCTAGTCTAACTTTACTGAGAAAATAATGAAAATAACATTCAAGAACAATGTTTAAAGCAAAAATTAGGACGAAGGAATGCCATCATTCCTAACTGCTTAAACTGTATTAAATCATTCTTAAATAAACAATTCGGAGGAAAACATTGAGATAAAACTTATCAGTCAGAGAAGGGTACTGTAAATAGTAAATCCTAACTCTATGCTTGTTGTTCCTTACCAGAGAATAATGGAAAAAATGGCATACATGAAAGGAAAAAACAATAGCATAGAAAGAAGCACTTCACCAGTGATATAGACCAGGATACCAAGAATCGGCTTGTATATTGATGTCAATCTAGTTACAATCTTCAAGTCCAATGTTTTAGTTTAGCAATCATCTTCACTACTCAGCCTAACTTATTTGACTACAAACAGAGCTTCAAGAGCCTTTGAACACTATTTACAAGTAGAAAGTTTCGAGCACAAGTATATTTCAAATTTCTCCAACCAACCCCTTACAATGAGCTCCTCAATAAGATTTTATAGAAGGATGAGGAGGTCGAAAGAGAGAAAAGATCTTCTGAGTTCAATTAATACAGTTAATGCTTCTCGGCCTTTGAGGGGCTCAATGGAGAATTTTACAGATATTTCCTCTGTATTAACTATTTTTACATTAAGTATTAAGCTTCCTGGAAGCTTTTGTTGACTTTTAAGGCTCCGTGTCATCTTGTAATAACTCTGCTGATATTTTATATTAGCTTCTTTGATTCATAATAACTATTCAACTATATTGGGGAAGATATGCTTTGTTCTGGTAATAAATTGGCCCTCTGTTGAATGCTTTGAGGCTATAGGTGGCATTCTGGTAGCTGAGAAGAATCGATTGGCCTTTGATATGGCGGTGGAGGCATCCTCTGTCTGATAGATATTTTGTTTTGACCTAAACAAGCCTAATTAGCTTCTGATCAGCATGTTAGGCCTAATTAGGACTAATTCTATGTCTTATGTTCTTGAACTGTGTTTAAGTGAGTGGATTAGGCTTTTGATTTTCAATCTTAGCCGTAATCCACCAAAACTGTGATTCTTCCTTCAACTCTTCATTTCTGGCTTGATTTAATCTTCAACACTGATACTCTCTATTTAATTTTATTCTTACTGTGTCTTGTTGATGTGCAAGTGCACAGAGGGTTCTTATGGCACCAGTGCTCATGATGCGCTGATGAAACATGGCGTCGAACCCTGTGGATGAATTTCTCTTACGAACAAAGGCGTGGAGAAACTGCTTCAGAGGTTGTGGTTAAGAGCGTGGTCGTTGGATGAAAGCATCCAACGGTAGAGATTTGTTTTGCAGGGGTCAAAGGAAGAGCGGTTAATGAACAAGTCGTGGAGAATTAATTCAGATCCATTGATCCATGTTTGATCAACGGTCAAGATTATTTGTGAATAAATAATGCGAAGGGGTCACATTATCGGAAAATAGAAGAAAATCAAAAGGAAATGAGTGACAAATCCTTCGGCGGGGAAAATGTATAGAAAGGAAATTTGGGGTTTCCCGAATGATCCTGGGCCGTCGGATGAGATCAGCCCATGGAGATCAACGACTGTGATTGACCTATGAAATCACTTGGAGAAAGCGGAGGGTGATGAAACAAAGCGAAAATGATCTGAGAACATTGATCTGCAGAGATCAACGGTTGAGGAGGAATGCGATGGAAAGCAGTGAAAACAGGGAAAGTGGTTTTGGAGGAGAAAACCAACAGTATCACGTGGCAAAAGGGCGGGTAGGCGATTTTCACTTTTCAAACGCGATATGCATTCCCGCTCGACACGTGGCATTCGAAAACCGCTTACATCACGTGATTTTGAAGGATTAGCAAACATGCTGAAAGTTACGCGAAACTGCGCGCCAGACGTTAGATCTGGATCGTCAGATCGAACGATGGGGAGTGAGCATGATATTGACAAGCTGCGTGGGTGGATCAGAGGTAGGGTGGTTTTATTATGGGCCGCCCGATTAGGGGATCGACAGTGGAGATCAAATTTGGGGTTAAATGGAAAAAATAAACGAGGCGGAGAAAGCTTTAATATGGGCCGTTGATTTGCAGAGATCAACGACTGAGATTTGGCCAAAGAACATTATAAAGTGGGGTCGCATGATTTTAAAAAAGGTTGAGGGGTGCGGTCTGGACCGTCAGATCTTGACACGTGGATGGCCCAAATGCAATTGGATCTTTCACGATCGGCGAGGGCAAAAAAAAATTGCCGCCGATGCGATTGACTGTGGACCATCGATCTGTAGATTAGATCGACGGTGGAGGATGAATCAGAGGAGTTCTTAGCGGGGGAAGGGGCTTTGAGCAGGAGAAATGGCAACCATCGGATCTGGGAAGGCGGGGAGGAGACCAATGGCTAATAATTGATCGGGAGATTTCCAATCGGAGGTTGCGAATAAAATAATAAGTGCGCCCAATGAAAAATTCTGATGCGAGATTCTCCCGATCGTTGATTGGTTCAAGATCAACGATCGAGATTCGTTTAAAACATGAACCGACAGAAACCCTTTATAACGTATGATAACCCAAGTTTTAATGAAAAACAAAGGTTTAACAGCTTCAGAGTCGAGTTATATATAAGTTTTGGTGCTCGATTGCGGGGCCTTAGGGTATATGCAAAAGGTTTAAAGAACTGGAGTTTAAACACAAGAGGGGCCAATCGACATCGGGGTTTTATAAAACAAAAGGACTTGCACGCTCCTATTTTTTCTGATGCGATAAGCACCTGATGGGTCTAGTGCCTAGTTCTAGGGCGTGGGCATATGTGGGGAAGTGGTTTTAGGACTTAGCCCAAAGGGGCTTAAGCCCATAGTAAAAAAAAATTATCTTTTATGATTTTTTTTCAATGTTTTTTGATGGATTTGGGGCTTTCGATAAGGTTTAAAAATGAGTTTTAAAATTTATAAAAGGATTTTCATGAAGGGGAAAGGGGAATAAATGAAAAATGGAGGAATTTTATATAAAAAAGGAGAATAAAAGGAGGTTAATATTGAAGTGAAAGGAGGGGTAAAATGAGGAAAAAATGGGGATTTTTGGAGCACTCTATTTTTTATGAAAATAGCAGATTCTCATAATCAAAAGGGAAACAACAGTGAAGATTAATCAAAGGATATGATGCCTTCATGAGACTTCAAGAGATAACATTTTTAGCAATAAAAATTGTTTCTTGAAGGCTCAAAAAACGATTTAGCCACCATTTGATATGACAAATTTTATGGGTGGCTAACAGTACCCTAATGCTTCTGCTCTCCTTACCTTTGATGTTTTCTACTGATTGTGTTATCTAAGAACTAATTCAGGATAATTTAACCAATGTAGTAGCTAATAGGTACTGCTAGCTGATGTATGAATTAATGAATCTGTTCATAGATGTTCTTGTTTGGTTTTAATTGAAAGAATTGGGATACTGGGAGTTTATAATGTTGATTCTGTCTCATTAGGGTCTTTTTAAATCAATTTAACCTTTCTAATTTCCCTCAAGTTGGATGCCGAAACATTGAAATTTCAAAGCCTTTCTCTAATCTCAGGTTTTCACCTTTGTGTTTAAATCTTTTACGTTTCCTTTGTCTGAAGAGTTAACCTTTAGGAGTCGGATCATAGGTGTTTAATGGCATGTCCTGTCCCTAGATCTAATTCCTGAATGGTCACCTTGGAGGTTTCCTTGTCATTCACCTTCTTTCATCATCATTTCATACCACATTATCATCTTTAAGATCCTATGCTTTGGATGACTAGCCCAATTGAAAGCCTTGAATACTGAATAGCAAGTAAACCCTTTCATGACTTAATTTCCCAATGGTCTCGAGTGTTCTCTGAATTATCTTTCCTTTTCCTAAAATCCTCTTTGCTCACCCTATTGAACCCTTCATTCTCGTTTCCCAACAACCAAACAAACAAACAAAACAAAACAAAACTTGTGCCTTATAACTAGCCTAAAACCTTAAAAATGAACTTCAAAGACATATACCTTTGCCTATATAGCGAAATCCCTCTCTGGACCCAGGACGGCTAGATCCCGAGGTCTAAAAGTGGTTCTGATGTTGTCTCATCTTTTGGTATTGCCAAACTTTCCAAAACATGGGAACTCCAACACTTCATATGAGGGGAACCTTAATGTGGATGAACTGATGGATTGGATCAATTCAGTGGATAATTATTTCAACTTGGAAGAGGTCTAAGATAAGAATAAGGTAAAGTATGCACCTACCAAGTTGAAGGGCCATGCATCTATCTGGTGGGAAGAACTACAGACATCTAGGGTTAGAAAGGGAAAGCCTCAGATCAAGCAATGGGATAAAATGATAAGAAAGTTGAAGAATAATTTTATGCCAAAGGACTATCAATTGAATCTTTTCAAACAATTTCAGAATTTGAGGCAGAAAGGAATGACTGTCAAGGAGTACACAAAGGAGTTTTACAAGCTGAGCGTTAGAGCAGGACATGCTGAAGATGATATGGATAAAGTAGCCAGATACATCAATGGTTTAAGGTATGACATATAGGATGAAATCAGTTTGTTGAGTCTGAAGATAATTGAGAATGCCTACCAAGCATCTTTGAAGGAAAAGGAGAAAATATTGAGGAAAAAAAGTTAGAGGAATAGAGGAAAATGTCTAGCAAGAGGAAGAGGAAATTTCAGATCAAGATTTCAGCACTCTCATAATGAAACAGGAGGTTCGAGTAGCAGACCACCGTAGAGAGGAGACTTTGGTAGAGGGAGATTTTCACCTAGAGGTAGAGGTAGAGGAAGAGGAAGAGAAATTCAGTATTACACATATGGAGAATGGGGACATGGATCATGGGACTATCCTCATAAAAAACCAGCAAATCAACGAAATGTGAATGTAGTTGAGGCAAAGGAAGAAAATACTCATGTCATGGCAAAAGAAGAACCGCCTGAGGCAGGAGAGTCTTTATTTCTCGAAAGAGTATTTCTTAAGGTAGAGAAGGAAGCAAATGAGCCAGCTCAAAGGAAGAGCTTATTCAAGACTATATGCAAGTGTAAAGAAAATTGCTACAAAGTTGTGATTGATAGTGGAAGCACAAGTAATATTTTTTCCACAGATATTGTTGAGAAATTAGGGTTGATTAAGATGGTACACCCCACTCCTTATAGAGTGTCGTGGCTACAGAAGGGACATCATATTTTGGTGACATAACAGTGCAAAGTAGAGATACAGATCGGTACACATAAGGATGTCATATGGTGTAATGTAATGCCAATGGACGTGTTACATGTATTGCTAGGAAGGCCTTGGAAATTTGACAGAAAATATATTCATGATGGAAAAAGGAATACCTATACCATTTAGAAGGATGGAAAGAAGCACACATTTATACCTTTGACGGATGAAGCTGACAAAGGAGTAGCTGGTAATAATGTTACACTAATTAGTGGAAAGGAATTGCTTCAAGAAGTCAAGAAGGAGAAATAATTGCATTTTTCTATAGTGGGTAAACCCAAGGTAATCTTGAATTCTACTAATTTAAACAATCTGCCTGTGGAAATTAAAAATATTTTATGTCAAACCAGGAGGTAACTCCTCAAAACTAGAATGTATATTAGCTGAAGAATATACATGCTTATATAGATGGGAGGTGAGGCTATTGGGATTCATCTCCCAATGACTCTTGGCCTTCCTTATTTCCTAATAATAAATAATATAAAAAAATACAAATGCACACTCATCCATAGGATTAGGTGTCAACATTCCCCCCTTTAATCCGAAGGGATGTTGGTGAGTCCAAGCATCGATCTGAACTTTTCAAACTTTTCTCTTCCAAGTGCTTTGGTGAAGATGTCAGCATTTTGCTAAGTTGTGGAACAATGATGTAGATGGATGGTTTTGGCCTGAACATGATGTCGAATTAGATGGTACTTTGTATTGATGTGCTTTGTTCGATCATGGAACTTTGGGTTCTTGGCCAACTTTATTGCAGAAGTGTTGTCGATCATGAGTGGAGTGGAATACATTTGTTTCATCCGCAAATCTTCCAGGATCTTCCGGAGCCACACAATTTCCTTTGTTGCTTCAGCTGCTGCCACATATTCTGCCTCGGTCGTGGAATCTGCTGGAACTGACTGTTTGCGTGATCTCCATGAGACAGCTCCTGATCCAAGACTCATGGTGTAACTTGTAGTAGACACCCCTGTTTCTTTGTCGCCATCAAAGTCTGAATCAGAGTATCCGATCAAGATGAAGTCGCCTACCTGTGTATATTTGAGTCCAAAGTCTTGAGTCCCCTTCAAGTACCTTAGTACTCTTTTTGCAGCAGACCAATGTCCTTCACAAGGTTTTTGGATGAACCTTGAGAGGATTCCAACAGCAAATGAGATGTCAGGTCTGGTGGTGGTCAGATAGATAAGACTTCCTACAAGCTGTCTATACTTAGTTGCATCCTCAAATTCCTTCCCTTCAATAGATGTGAGTTTCAAGTTTTGTTCCATTGGAGTGCTTAAGGGTTTACAGTCATCCATGCCAAACTTGTTCAAGAGATCTCCAATGTACTTCTTCTGAGAAAGAAATATGAATTTAGGATGTTGAATTACTTCAATACCCAAATAGTAATGAACATGACCCAAATCAGTCATTTAAAAACCTTTCTTCAACTCTTTCTTCATGGATGCAATATAGCTCTCATTGTTTCCTGTTATCAAAAGATCATCTACATATACCACAAGATATACAACTGTTTTTCCAACTTTCTTAACAAAAAAAGTTGCATCATCAAGATCAAAGTGTTTGAAATCAAGTTTCAGAAGATGCTCGGTCAACTTCTCATACCAGGCTCGTGGTGCTTGTTTGAGGCCATACAAGGATTTCACAAGTTTGCAAACTTTGTGTTCTTGACCCTTTATCACAAATCCTTCTGGCTGGGACATATAAACTTTCTCCTTTAGATCTCCATTCAAGAAGGCTGTTTTTACATCCATCTGATGGACTTTCCATCCACTCTGAGCTGCTAAGGCAAAGAGAGTCCGGATGGTGGTCCATTTTGCTGTGGGAGAAAACGTTTCTTCATAATCGACTCCTTCTTTCTGTGCGAATCCTTTTGCCACAAGCCTGGCCTTGTGCTTGTCAAGTGAGCCATCTGCTTTGTACTTGTTCTTGTAGACCCACTTACAGCCAATTGGTTTCATTCCCAAAGGCGGATCAACCAGCTTCCAAGTGCCATTCTTTATCAAGGCATCATACTCCTTCTGCATCGCTTCTTTCCATTCATCATGAGAAGCAGCTTCTTTGAAGGAAGTTGGTTCATGATCTATAGACAAACTCAATTCACAGTTATAAGCAATATCCATATCAACAGGGGAATCAGAATTATCTACATCACCTTTGATTTCTTGAGTGGAACTTCTTGTTCCTGTTTTTCCAACCTCATCAGGATGAACATCCTCCAGTGTCTTTGTCAGCCATTTGGGAGGACCTTTCTGAGATGGCCTAGGCTGGTCACTTGACTGAGTTGGGATTGATTCAAGATTCAATCTCCCAATTCTATCAATCACATCATCCAATGTGTCATCCGTGGTTGTTTCTTCATGTGGGGGAGAGAGTGCTTTAGGATATGATTCCACAGTTTGATTCAATATCAGAATCCCCCCTTCGAGGTGTGGAATCACATTATCAAATTCTTGGAAAGACTTTGCATGATTGAATCTGTCCAGGCGATCAAGTTGCCACTCAACAACCTTGTCACTCTTGGAAGATTCAAGAAATATGACATCTCTTGCTATCACAAACTTCTTATTTGTTTCATCATAGAGACGATATCCTTTGGAGGTATTGGAGTACCCCAAGAAGATACATTTTCTGCTTCTAACACCAAGTTTGTTCCTTTGACCCTTGGGTATCAAGGCATAACAGGTGGACCCAAAGACCCTGAAATGCTTTACCGAAGGAATGTGGCCATGCCACATTTCAAAAGGAGTTTTGTTTCTAATTGAACTTGAAGGACGCCTATTCTTTATGTAAACATCACATATAACTGCATCAGGCTAAAACATCAATTTTACATTCTTGAAAATAACATGGAGCGGACCATATTTAAAATGGTTCTGTTCATTCTTTCAGCTACACCGTTCTGTTGTGGATTATATGGCACAGTTGTTTGATGTTTGATTCCATGTTGACGAAGATAATTTTCAAATTCATTTGAGGTGTATTCTTTTCCATTATCAGTACGTAGAGAGCCAATATGTGTTTGTGCATCATTTTCAATCCATGCATGAAAATTCTTGAAAGTTTGAAAAGCATCAGACTTATTCTTCATTAAGTAAATCCAACACATTCTGGTGTAGTCATCAATAAATGTCATCATGTATTTGTTTCCATTTGCAGAAGCAATAGGCATAGGGCCACATAAATCTGAATGAACAAGTTCAAGTTTCCTATGTGCTCTTGAGTGTGAATCATGAAATGGCCGTTTGCTATGCTTTCCTAGAATACAAGCATCACATTCCTTAGGTTTTCTAGGAATTGTAGGTAGTCCATCAACACCATTTTTCTTCAACAAACGAAGGTTGTCATAGTTTAAGTGTCCAAATCTAGCATGCCATAAAAGACTTGATGGAAATGTACCTTCATCATGATGTGAACTGAATGCAAAGTTTTGAGCATGAGCAGATGAAACTTTCAACTTCAAGAGTCTCCCTTCTTCTATTCCCTCCATGACAAGTGAGTGATCTGATGCTGATCTGACCTCTGCCTTGCCATCAAACAAGTGAACTGAGTGTCCTTGCTGCCGGATTTCGATTAGGGACAACAAGTTTCTCTTCAACTCCGGGAGGTATAGAACCTCATGTAGGATATGATCAGGAAGACCAGGCAGTTTAAGCCTGACTGTGCCAAGCCCTGATGGCTTGAGTTTGGATTTATCTACAAAATATACTGCTCCATCAACTTTGTCAGTGAATTCTTCAAAAAAATCTTTTCTAAATGTCATGTGACATGTTGCTCCTGAATCTAGCAACCAATCATCTCTCCATGAAGTAAATGAAACATCAAAGAAGTCTTCAGTTACTCCATTGTTACAATGTGCTAGAACATAATGAGCGGATTCAGGTGATTTACCTTTGTCTTTCTCATTAGTTTTACCTTTGTCTTGATTTCTTTGCTGCTCAATTTTATCCCAAGGTGTCCTGCATTTGGATGCATCATGTCCATCTTTATTGCAACGTGTGCAATGAAGATCGGATTTGTCAGATTGTCTGCCCCCCTTTTCTCTGAAGTTTCTTCTTCCTCTTCCTCTTCTGCCACCTCTTCCTCTGGATGAATCTGGAGCATGACTCTTTTCTCTATGTGCCAAGTATGCAGCCTCTTCGGAAGATGAAGGGACTGCCATCTTCCCAAAAGCTTTCTCTCTTTCTGCAAACTTTTTCTCAAGTGTATCAAAGGTGATATGCTCAAAGTTTCCACTTGCTTGCAAAGACTCAAGATAATGTGAGTAAGTCGGATATAATGCCTTAACATATGCTATGAGAGATACGTCCATTTTTACACCAGTGTTTTCAATGTCATGCATTATAGATCTTACTTTTGAAGCTAAAGCAAGGGGATCATCATTCTTCATTTCAAGACTGAACAGCTTAATCATCAATTGAACATTTTCTAATTCTGAATGTGAGTCATAGAGTTATTTTAGTTTCTTCAAGGCTTCAAAGGCATTTGAGAATGATGAAATATGGCGACTCACCTCTTCACTTACTGAGGCTGCAATCAAGGCATAAGCCTTGCAGTTCTTGTTTTCCCAAATGGCAAGCTCTTTGTCTGAAGTGGGCTTTTCTGGTGGGTTTTCTTCTTGTCCTTCATAGATTCCTTTCCACAGCTCATTAAAAATGAGTGTGTGTTTAATCTTCCGAGACCATTCAAGATAGTTCTCTTTGCCGGAGAGAACCACCCCAACAATTGAGATGAGAGAATGCATTAGATCGCTGAAAAAAAATCTTCTGAAGAGGAAAAAATTTCTGCTATAAAAACTTCGAACTCTTGAAATATTTCAAATAAAGGGGCAAAAGCTCTTGCTGGAGAAATACTCTGAGTTTTAAAAAACTCTTTGCTGGAAACTAATTCTGCTCAAAAACTCTTGCTGAAGACTGAATTTAAAAAAAAATACTCTTTGCTATAAACTGAATTCTGCATAAAAAATATATATATGTATATTTTTTTTTGTTTGGGGAATAAAAAACTTGTATGTGAAAAGTCGATATGGAAGGGAGGGCAATATTGTGAAATGGTGGTGGGGAGGGGGTGGGTTATAATATAAGGTGGAGTGGTGTATAAGAGTGGCAGCGTGCAAAAAACGATGAATACAAAGTGGTATTGTATTGGAGTGGTAATATATGTAATGAGGGTGAACAGTGTTGGACGGATAATACAAAGTGGTATTGTATATAACCAAACGATATCTTATATATGTGAAGGCGGTATGGAGGGGGCGGAAACATAAAAGAGACAGCGTATTGATATGGAATAGACAGCAATACTGTGCGGAATATTTGAGAGAGTATTATGACAGCAATACTGTGCGGAATAGACAGCAATAGCGTATTATGAAATGGGAGGAGCGTATTGCAAGGATGGCGGAGGGAGGTATACCAGGCAGAGCGAATGGCGAGGGGCGTAAAACAGTGGATGTGTGACAGCGCTGGACTGTGTATGTTATAAACAGCGTGGAGGAGTGTCACATATATACAACATTGTTTGGATATACAACGCACAGTTATTCTCCAACCTATGCAACCAGAGCAGCGTTGACACCAGTATATAGGCGCAGGGTATTACAAATAGCGCAGACAGTGTTTTAAAATGGACAGCGTTATTGTAATCCAAGCGTTATAAAATGGACAGTGTTATACAATGGACAGCGTTTAAACTTTATATGTTCAGGCAGCGTTGAAAACAAATGGAGATAGC
Organism: Pinus albicaulis; assembly: GCA_034641835.2. NCBI lineage: Eukaryota > Viridiplantae > Streptophyta > Pinopsida > Pinales > Pinaceae > Pinus > Pinus albicaulis. The sequence goes on from JAXQQM020058779.1 coordinate 172,189, forward strand.
GCGTACAGTAAGTGAAGGACTGTAATGTATGCTTCTGGAATGGAGGGCGTTATGAGATATGACAGCGCTGGATTATGTAGCGTTGTATGTTATTAAACGCAGGAGGGGCGAGTGAGGGGAGGGGCGTGCGGCCAGAGGGAGAATGGAACAGGGATGAATGGAGAGGGCGCAAGGATGGATGGAGAGGAGCGCTGGTCGATGGAGAATGGAGGAGGCCCAAAAGGGCGTTAAAATTTTTTTGAAATTGAATCTGCAGAATGACAGAGTTGCAGGACTGCTGGAATTGCAGAATGGCAGACCCTGCAATTTGCAGAATGACAGAGCCTGTAGTCTTCAGGAGCTGCAGGAGCTGGAGCTGCAAATGTCAGTACTATATAGGGAAAAAAAATGCAGAATAACAGTCTAGCAATTAAGAGCAGCAGAAAACTATTAAAAAATATGACTGAGCAAAGGATAGGGAGTTACACCACAGGGCAGAAATGCCAATTGTGGGGCTGGCTCTGATACCATGTCAAACCAGGAGGTAACTCCTCAAAACTAGAATGTGTATTAGCTGAAGAATGTACATGATTATATAGATGGGAGGTGAGGCTATTGGGATTCAGCTCCCAATGACTCTTGGCCTTCCTTATTTCCTAATAATAAATAATATACAAAGAAATGCATATTTATTTATATATATATAACACGTTAGATGATTATGCTGACATAATTGTTGATGAATTACCAAGTGAATTACCACCAATAAGAAGTATCAATCATGATCCAGGTGGATATTGGTGGCCACCCGCCTATTCCACTTGGGGCCCCACCATTGCCTCTTTCAGTTTTTCAGTTTCGGCACAACTTACTATTTTTAGCAGTTTTTCGGGTCCTGAACTTCCGGAGCCGTTTTGAGGCCCTAAACGACGTTTTTTGGGCATCACGCCTCCAGCGAATATCATTTTGTATCATTCCATTTCGAAATTATATTCATGGCGAAAGTTATAGTCCTCGAATAGATCTTTTTAATGATGTATCATGTGCATCAAACAGAGATAGTATGCCGAAGTTACATCCCCGGGAAGTTGAAACACCAATTTACCCAAATGGGGCCCATATTTTTGGCGCTTCATCTCTATGTTTATGGTTATTTCTGTATTTTGTTGCGTTCCTGCATAAATCTAGATCAATGGTATCAAAGTGGTATGCTTTTTCTCGATCCTTCTTTGCATGTCCCCAACGAGGTCGGGGTATAAGGAGCTAGGGCTCGATCTGGTGGAACCTTTGCAAGATCAGCCTCGCAAACCTCGATGGACGCCCATGGGGGATGAAAATAAAGATGAGGGAGCAGGAGATCCTATCAAAATATTGCTCGAGGAGGCCCTCGAAAAACAAAGGAACGCAATGATGGATAACTTTGCTCAGATCCTTCAACGGCTGCCCACCGGCGGCGCATCTGCATCCAGCAGCCACTCTGGAGGTGCGACTCCTTTTAAGGTACAAGTAAATTTTGACATTCCCATATTTGAGGGTCAAATAGATGCAGATGCCGTAGATAGATGGTTGAATCTATTAGAAGGATATTTCTTAGTTCATGACTTTTTCGACAGGGAGAAGATTATTTTTGCACTCCTCAAAGCTGCCCCCCATGTCAAGGACTGGTGGGAAACCCACTGTGAGAAAAAGGATGAGACAGAACCCTCTCTGTTATCGACTATACCCACTTGGAATTCTTTCCAAGACACCATCAAGGAACAATACTATCCCGTGGGGAGCTATGAGGACATGTACATACAATTGACCACACTGCGACAACAAAGGGATCAAGATGTGCATGAGCTGACGAATCTGTTCCATACCCTGCGCACCAAGCTGGGTATCAAAGATTCATAGAAACATTTGGTGCTAAATTATCGCAGTTTTCTGCACAGATACATTAAAGAGGAAATGGAGTTCATCGACATCTCCTCGCTTGGTATGGCATACTAGTATGCTGCCAAGATTGAGCAGAAATTCAAACAGAATAAGAGATACTTTGGATCTGTGAATCAAAAGCAAGGGAAAGGTGCCCCCAAACCGTAAAAAAAAAGGACAAAGCCAAGGCATGGCAGCCCAAGAAAACTTGCCAAAGCCACAAGCAAAGAACAACACTGTGAAGCCAAAGAAGGACACGAGAAATTGGTGTGAGTTCCATAAGAGCTCCACTCACAACACAAGTGAGTGTTCTGCCAAGCGGGGCCGATCGTGGTCGAGATGAGGCTTCGAACCGACATGCCCGACTCTAAATTAGAACCTAACAAGGGGAATGAAAAAAAGGAAGCAGACATTGATGCAGCCCAATGCCACTATTTCCACTACGAAGATCTAAACGGTCTGATAAGGATCCGTAGGAGGCAAATACCTCTGCTCTTCCACCTCGTACGTGGTTCAAAAGTTCCCCGTTCAGCTTCATTGTCGACAATGGGAGCCAAAAGAACCTCATTTCAAGAGGATGTCATGAAGCGGCTCGATTGCCAACCACAGCACCCACACCACACCACCTGGGTGCTCACCTGATGAGATCTCCGCGTCAACCAGCAGTGCCACCTTACTTATAGCATCAAGCCCTTCACGGATGAGGTATTATGTGACGTTGCTCCTATTGATGTTTCTGATGTATTATTAGGACAACCATACTTGTGGAAGCGTCATGCTGTGTATGAGTCCCGGCCTCGTGCTGTTATTGTTACTTTGGGAAATAAGTTGTACAGGATACCAGAGGTACCACCTCCTGCCGCTATCTCTTTGGTTACTGCAAAACAATGTAGTAAGCTCATTTCCCAAACCAGGAAATTCGTTTTCCCGATGATCCGCCCCCAGGGCAAGAAGAAGACTGTGGCCACGACCTCCAGACAGGGCCCCTCTGCACGACAACAACAAATGGATAAGGTTGTGGAGGAGTACGGGGACATATTCACCTCACCCACAGGGGTTCCTCTGCACTGTCAGGTCAAGCACCCGATTGATCTGACCCCCGGTGCGCCGCTACCTAATGGACTGATCTATCGGCGCTCTGTTCCGGAGAATGATGAAATCAAGAGGCAGATTCAGGAGCTGTTGTAGAAAGGTCACATCAGACCAAGTTCATCACCCTGTGGGAGCCCGATCGTGTTGGTACAGAAGAAGGATGGGACGTGGAGACTCTGTATTGACTATCGGGCGCTGAACAAGATCAATGTCTGGAATAGGTACCCAATCCCACGGATTGATGACCTTCTGGACCAACTCAAAGGTGAAAAATATTTCAGCAAGATTGACCTGAAGTCTGGGTATCACCAGGTACCAATTGAACCCTCTAATGTGTGGAAGACTGCCTTCAAAGCCAAGGAAGGCCTTTTTGAATGGCTAGTCATGCCTTTCGGGTTGACGAATGCTCCCGCAACCTTCATGAGGATGATGGACGACATCTTGCGTCCATTCACCAACTCATTTGTAGTGGTGTACTTGGATGACATTCTGATCTTCAGCAAGACTTGGGAAGAGCACCTTCATCACATCCGACAAGTCCTCCAAACACTGCGGCAACACAAGTTGTGTGCCAATTTGGAGAAGTGCACGTTTGGCATGACCCAGGTTCAATATCTGGGATACATTATCGATGAAAGGGGGGTGCATGTGGATCCAGCCAAGATCCAAGTCATTCGGGATTGGCCAGCCCCGACTACTATAACAGAGCTTCGCAGCTTTCTGGGTCTTGCTAATTTCTACCGTAGATTCGTGTTGGGATTCTCCCATATCACTTGGCCCTTGAGTCAAGTCACCAAAGGAGGAGCGAGAGCAAAATTCTTTTGGTCGGAACCTCAACAGAAGGCGTTCAAAGAATTGAAAAATCACCTCTGTTCTGCCCCAGTGCTCACCTTACCAGACTTGCAGCAGCCATTTGAGATCAAGACAGATGCCTCTGACTATGCTATTGGGGCAGTTCTTACTCAACAGGGACATCCAATGGCATATCACAGTGAGACATTGTCTGACACAGTTCACAAGTATCCCACTTATGACAAAGAAATGTATTCCATTGTGCAAGCTTGTCGATAATGGAAGCATTACATTTTGGGGAAGGAAACAATCATCCACACAGACCACCGGCCCCTGCAGTTCATACAGACACAAGGGAAGTTGCAGAATGATCACCATCAGAAGTGGTCCACATATCTGCAACAATTTCATTTGAACATCAAGTACAAGAAGGGTAGCACCAATAATGTTGCAAACTGCCTCAGCCGACCACCGATCGTGGCCATAACCACCATTCTCAACTCTTATGGGCATGAGACTTCTGATTGGCTGCTTCTCTATAAGAGCGATCCATAATTTAGCTACACATACAAGGCACTCTTGGGGGGTATGAAAGTTCCAAATTTTCACCTCCAAGATGCACTATTATGTCACCTGGGATACCTTTGTGTTCCTTCAAGCGAGCATGCCAAGATGATATGGGAAGTACACTCGCTACCAAGTCATATATTTTGGGGTCGAGAAAATAGTGGCAAGATTGCTGTATATTTCTATCGTTCGAACCTTCGACAAGATGTTTCCGGGAAGTACATCGTATCCTCGCAGATCGTTTACGCCATTGCCAAACCGACCATCAAGAAGTAAGGGCTCTATACTCCACTACCTACCCCTAGTCGACCTTGGGAATCCATCTTGTAAGGTCCCACCTTACCTACCATAATTATTATAGAGAAATATTATATTAAATCAAAATGCGATATTTTTTTTTAATTTTATTTATTTATTTATTTATTATTAGTATTCTTTATTTTATTTTATTTTATTATTATTATTATTATTTTTATATAGAAGTTATTGGTGTCCTTTACACTACACCCTAAATTCTATCAGCTTATCTTCAAAGCTACCAAGTTCAAGGTTTATCAAGATCCAAAAAAAAATGCAACCATAATACTTGCTTCTCAAGACTAAAATCACCTTTAAAATATAAAATTTTAGTGGGATGAATAAATGTCAACCTTTATGAAGCACAATTTACAATAAGATAATTGTTAACTCTGTTGTAATTAAATGTGTTCAAGAGTGACTAATAACATGCTTATGAATTATTTTCTTAAAAGGATAATTTAATTATATAGAGTTGGAATCCCATAATTAGGGATTCATATGTGAGTTAACATTGCAACAAATTACTTACTGCAATTTTGACTTTTCAGCAAGACCCTTTAACTCAATGAGTTATTACACTAGAAATACCTTGATTGCAAATCTTAAATTAACTTAGGCCTTTTCTTTTATGGACGGTTCATAAATGTAATTAGATGCAACCATTGAACATTATGAAAACAAATTTACAAGTATGGAATGTACAGCCATTGAGGCATTTTGTCAAACACTTTCAACCATTATCTCTTTAAGGTGTTTTCACAACAATTAGCTAAAATGAATCCAAAGTTACATGACTTCATTTTTTTCTTGCTAAGTAGTGTCAATAATTGAACTTAAGATATTAGTAGACTATCAGCCATATTCATTGTTGAATCTATACCAATGAATATAAATATTTAGAAATTTCAAACATGGCTCACCATGTTGTAAGGTGTAGCCATTGAGGAATTTTGACAAATAGTTGGCAGTCATAAAACAAGTGGCCGTAAGGTTATTTAAATTTTCAAATTATTAACCATTTATACTTTAAAAACCATTTCCAAGTGGTTAGCCTATATCAGATTCATCACTATAAATTATCAGGCAGTTCCAATATAAAAAGAACCAAATAGCAAAACAAAACAACAGGCGGTTCTACATGCAACAGCAAATCTGCAAAACAGAGCAGATTTGGGAATCGATGTCCGAAACCTTGATTTTTGAAGTCGAATTTGGGGTGAAATGGTCTATTGGTACAGATACCCCCTGAAGTGGAGCTGAATCGCAACAGGGATGCCCAGAAATGCGATTCTTTAAAACAACAAAATTTATAGCCTAAATGTTTCATTTATGACTTTTGTCAAACATATGGAATGAAAACTTACAACTACACCTCTACATGAGGAAAAACAACCCAGAGTTATGCTACTAATATATGCTCATTGAAATCACACATTTCTAAATCCACCATATGAGTTCTTGAAACATTTTACCACCCACAAGCTAATTCATTTGACATGAGTGACAAGATTTTTGCACCAATTGCTACAATTTAACAAACACATGGAAGCCCTGAATGCTACAACCATTAAGGCTTTCTGTCAAAATTCTGATAGTACTATTACAACAGCTTGAATAACAAAACATTGAAGAATATGAAACATAAGCCATAACTAAAATTTATCTCCAACTTACCTCAAGCATTTGATCTTCCAAACTATACTTTAGTTGCCATTATTTTTACATTTTCTTTTAAGGGTTGATTCTGTAATTCCTCCAAGCATATTTTGGGTACATGTTCATTTTATTACTTCTACAAGTTAGCACTTATTCGTGCATAAATAAATTTATAACATTACTCATTCACAGATTTTGTCAAACACTTTGCAAACTATCCTAAAACCATTTATAAAACATGCATCTATTAATTACTTGAAACAGAACCATAAATCGTGAAATACTTACCCAAGTCCTTTAGAATTTATTTATTGAAATTACCTTCAACAATATTTGGCTTTCCTTTCTCAAATGCTACAATACCAAGATTAGTACCATAAACTATACCAATAATAACTCCAATATTGAGATCTAAACATCCATACATATAGATTGATCTACTCTTCATTTTTAACTAATCAATAATATTTTAGATAACATAAGCCTAAACCAAAATTAGATGCTTACAACAATTTAAATGTCTACCTTTTATTTTATGTTAAATCTATACTAAAATTTTAGGACAATGGAAATTATACCTGAAGAGATATTCAGCGCCAATCGTTGAGAATATGATTCACCTTCGATCCCTTAACCAACTCATTTGAACCATCCGGTTTTCCACCCAACCATATCCAGGGAGAAATCCTCCCCCTGGAACCCCTGAGCTGTAAAAGCTCACAAACAGTACCAAAATATAGCAGTAGAGAGAGAGAGAGATGCAAGGAAAACTAAGGAAAATAGTTTTCACTTCCTCTAAATACCACTCATGTTCCACCTCAATAGATACTTAGTAGATTATTAAGAAATTCATATTTGTTTTGGAAGTAATTGGATACTCTCCATATCTCTCCCTCTCACAATATTCCTCAAGTCTCTTCCACTCTTGGCATTACCCCCCTCCCCCTAAATGAGAATACATGAGACTCATATATAGGAGGAGCAACAATCTCTTGTCATAAAGGAGTAATATGCATGCATTGTATTCCTTTTAGAGGAGTGTAACTTATGCCATCAAGGAGAGGTATGCATGCCTTATTTAAGGAGAGTGTAACATATGCATTAAAGTGAGTGTAAGAGGAATATTTTATGACACATATTTAATGAGTGTAAGAATATTTTATGACATATATTTAATGAGTGTAAGAGGAATATGCCATTCCTTGATGAGTGCATAAAAGAGAGTGTAATGTAATATTTAAAATAGAGAAAGTTACATAGAGCCATGAGAGTCATGAAGGAGAGAGGTGTGAAGTGATTGAGGAGATATAATTTCCTTTTAATAATAATATCATAGTCTCATAAAAGATAATAATAATATTAATAATATTGAGGATTAAGTCGAGATTGAACTATTACAATGGATTAATCATAATTTAAGTGATTTTCCTTGAAGTATACTTGTTTACCCATTGATTGGAGGTGATTTACTATTTTTGGAAAGCCATACTTGAAATGGTAGACATGACTTTCTATTTTTAGAAAGTCACTCCAAAATTGTTAGGAATTAGATTATTAAGGAAATTCATCTACGAGTTGCCCATGAGTGGTATTTTTCTTCCGGATAATAGGGATTCCACACCCCTATTGTATGCATCTTCATGCCTTAGTAGATTGAGGACTCCGCACCCTGATCTACTCTAAAGATCCAAGATTCCACACCTTGATCTTTTTAAATATTCAGGACTCCGCGCCCCAAACATTTCCTTATATATTCAAGACTCCACATCTTTATATTTCATGGATTTAGGACTCCGCGTCCTAATCCTTTTATCATATATCCAAGACTCCACATCTTTATATTTCATGGATTTAGGAATCCGCACCCTAATTTCCATGGCTTCTCATCTATTTTTCTTTGAAACTCCGCGTTTCACCTTAAGGTACTGATTGTGAGCTTATACCCATCTGATGGTTCATTGGTAAGGTCTTCTTCCAAGACCTGCACACATCACAATCTCATTGATCAAATAAATCAAATGAATTTCATAATTAACTTATTCAAATTTTACCAAATATTGTGCATGACTTCCACAATCATTTTGGTTTTGGAGAAATGACTTCCGCAGTCATTAATAACTTGAGCATCCCTGTTGGCAATGACCAAGTCCCCTGCCACATCATGCTTAATACGAGGCTACGCACATATAATCATACAAATCATCCATAATTCATAATATTTAACCATATGTTCCACATAACCATGATCGTCCATGGATCTGTGTCTCAATTCTAAATCACCATTCACGTCATACACCTATGTCCAAAATAGGATACCAAAAGAGAAAACATTGCTAATATTCTCTTAACCAAAATCAATTCTTGTGCACGCAACCATAGATATTATCATAAGCACACAACAACCAAGTGACCAGGTCATAGCATATAAGCATGTACATAAGTCTTACATACATAATATTATATCAAAATCACCATCTCTAAGTATCATCAAAGCTATCTCACTATAAGGGACACTACACATCTCGATGGATTACATGTTAGGCCTTCCTTCTACTAAGCAAGGAAATGACTGTGTTTTCATGGTCGTCGATAGATTCTCCAAGATGGCCATTATGGCGGCCTGCAAGAAGAATATCATAGCAGAAGCCAATGCTAAAATTTTCTTTGAACGAGTGTGGGTGCACTTTTGGATCCCACAGTCTATCATATCAGATCGTGATAGTAGGTTCCTCAGCACATTTTGGTCCAGCCTCTGGTCAATGTTGGACACCAAGCTCACCAAGTCCACAGCTTTCCATCCCCAAACTGATGGCTAGACAAAGGTCGTCAACAGGATGATTGTACACATTCTACTCATGTACAATTCAAATCATTCACGCACATGGGATGAGAGCCTCCCCTATGTACAACAAAGTTATAACCAGGCTCTCCACAGCTCAACTGGCCACAGCCCCTTTCAAGTGGGCTTGGGATTCCAGCCACTATGTCCCATTGACATAGCCATGCCATTTTCGGCTACTCAGGCCGATTCGGCTCATGTCCAGTTTGAAGCTGACAAAGCAAACAAATTCATTAAGTGCATTCAGAACATCTGCCAATAGGTTCATGACATATTGGACAGAGCCAATGCTAAGTACAAGCAACGACATGATCAACATCGGGGCACAACTTCCAGGTGGGCAAAAAAATGTGGCTACATTTGCAAAAGGAGCACCTCATTGGACCCCAACACAAGCTTCGCTCACTTCGTTATGGGCCGTACACCATCACCAAGGCTGTAGGAAACAATGCCTTCGAGCTCAGTATTCCACCATTCCTTGGTCTGCACCTAGTATTCAATGTAGACCACCTTCGTCCCTACTTCCCACCTCTACTGGACACCTCAAACTGACTAGACTCACACCAAGGGACAAACCAGTGCATGGAATAGGCCACCTGGCCAGCTTGTATCATGGACATGCAAATCAAGAACACTCACCAATAGAATATCAGCGCATGGGGTTGTCAAGGTGCAGCCACTCCTCCACCAAGGCAAGTGGTTCACCAAGGACCAAGTTCAGCAGAAGTTTCCTCATCTCATGGAGGAACTCAACGCAATGGGGACCATTGCTTCCTAAGGGAGGAGGAATGATCCAGGTGGATATTGGTGGCCACCCGCCTATTCCACTTGTGGCCCCACAATTGGCTCTTTCAGTTTTTTTCACAACTTATTATTTTTAGCAGTTTTTTGGGTCTTGAACTTCTAGAGCCATTTTGAGGCCCTAAACGATGTTTTTTGGGAATCGTTCCTGCAACGAATAGGACTCCATTCTAGAATCAATATTTGTGCCAACAACTACAGTCCTTTGATAGATATTTCTAACAACGTATCATGTGCGTCAAACGGAGATAGTATGCCAAAGTTACGTCCCCGGGAAGTTGAAACACCAATTTACCCAAACGGGGCCCATAATTTTGGCGCTTCATCTCCTAGGGTTAGGTTTTTGAATGTTTAGAGTTCTCCATTATTTCTCCATAATAAATAGGCCCTCAAGCCTCATTTTAACACAATTCAAAGGTCTGTAGCTGCCACATCTCTTCTCAGAGATTCGCTACCAGCACCCTAGCTATTTTATTTGTATTATGTTTGTAAGCATATTTATGTTATTTGATATTAATGAAATGAAGCCTTATTTCAGCTACATCTCTATGTTATGGTTATTTCTGTATTCTGTTGTGTTCCTACATAAATCTGGATCAAATCATCATATAGATTTAATACATGGTGCAATTTTACCAAAAAAAGCAGCATATAGAATGACTCCTCGGGAGAATGAAGAAGTTGGAATACAGGTACAAGAGTTTTTAGATAAAGGAATGATTAAAGAAAGTCTTAGTCCATGTGTAATACCATCTGTACGTAGTCCAAAGAAAGGAGGTGAGCAGCACGTGTGTACTGATTCCAAAGCCATAAACAAGATCACTGTCAGGTATATATTTCCATTTCCACACATAGATGATTTAATGGATTGTTTATGTGGGTCAAAGTATTTTAATAAAATAGATCTGAAGAGTGGATACCATCAAATAAGGATTAGAGAAGGAGATGAATGGAAGACTGCATTTAAGACCAACAGTGGGTTGTACGAGTGGTTAGTGATGCCTTTTGGGATCACTAATACACCAAGAAAAATTATGAGACTAATGAACAAGGGTGTGAAAGAATATGCAGGAAAAATTTTGATAGTATATCTTGATGACACTCTAATTTTTAGTCAGAATAAGGAGGAGCATTTGGAGCATGTCAAGCTGGTGTTAAGTACTTTGCAAAAGGAGAAGTTGCTTATAAATTTGAAAAAGTGTAGTTTCATGAAGAAAGAGCTCATTTACTTGGGATTTATAGTCTCAAAAGAAGGCTTGAAGATGGACCCAGAAAAGATCTAGGTAATATTGGATTGGCTAACCCCGAGAAGTATATTTGAGGTAAGGAGTTTTCATGGTCTTTCCAATTTTTACAAAAAAATTATAAGAGGTTTTAGTCAGATATGTGCACCAACTATTGAAACAATAAAGGAGAGAAACCAACCATTTAAATGGACAGAAGAAACAGATTGAAATTTCAAGTTGTTGAAAAAGAAGATCACTGAAAGACCTGTTTTGGCCCTACCAAATTTTGATAAAATATTCCAAGTTGAGACTGATGCTAGTGGGATAGAAATTGGAGTTGTCTTGAGTCAAGAGAAAAAACATATTGTTTATTTCAGTGAAAATTTAAATGAGGCCAAGAAGAAGTACTCATCCTATGATAAGGAATTATATGTTATTGTGTAGGCTTTGAAGAAATGGAGGCTTTATTTGTTGCCCAAAGAATATTTGTTGTATTCGGATAACCATGCACTATAGTTCATAAATAATCAGCCGAAGTTGAACCAAAAGCTTGCAAAGTGGGTGGATTTTTTGCAGATTTTTACCTTTGTAAGCAAACAAAAAAGTGGTTAGTCAAACAAAGTTGCTGATGCTTTGAGCAGAATAAATTTGATTATGCAGGAATTGAATATTGGCATTTTAGGGTTTGAAGCAATGATTGATATGTATGAGGAAGACACAAATTTCAAATAAATATATGCATTTTTTAAGAATCCAATGATTCATAATAGAATCCAGTGGTTGGACTACCTGATTCAAGGATGATTGCTGTTCAAGAATAATAAAGTGTGTATTCCTAAGTGCTCCATGAGGGAAAATCTAACTAAGGAAAAACATCGTGGAGGACTGTTTGGACACTTTGGATAGGATCAAACATTTTCTCAAGTAAGTGCTTTTTATTATTGGCAAAAAAATAAAATTGATATCAAAAATTTTGTTGAGAAGTGCCGGATTTGTCAACATGCCAAAGGAAGAAGCCAAAACACTGGATTATATCAACAATTTCCAATAGCCAGTAGACCTTGGGATGCTATCAGCATGGATTTTGTTTTGGGTTTGCCAAAGACTCAAAGAGGACATGATTCTATTTATGTTGTCATAGATAGGTTTTTTAAAATGGCTCATTTTATTGCTTGTAGGAAAACTAGTGATGCAACTCACATTGCTAATTTCTTTTTCTCTGAAGTTATAAGATTACATGGACTGCCTGTGAGTATTATTTCAGACAGGGATACAAAGTTCGTAGGACACTTCTGGAGGACTCTATGGAAGAAGCTAGGTATAAGCCTCAATTTTAGTTCAGCCTATTATCCTAAGACGGATGGAAAAACTGAAGTGGTGAACAGGAGCTTGGGAAACATATTAAGGAATTTGGTTTACAAAAATCCAAAGAAATGGGACTTAGCACTTACTCAAGGTGAAATTTCCTATAATGATACTCCTAACTGGAGTACGGAGATGAGTTTGTTTAAGATTTTTTTTGGGATGCATCCAAGAGGGGTGTATGAACTTAGAGATTTTAGAAAACAAGAGATAAGGAGTGCAAAAGTTGAATAATTTGTAGAATAGATGCAGAAGTTGCAAGAAGATGTCAAGCATAGCTTACAAAAAAACACCCAAAAGTATAAACAAAGAGCTAATATGAAGAGGACTGAAATGGAGTTTCAGGTAGATGATTTAGTCATGGTTCATCTAAGGAATGAAAGGTTTCCAGTCACGACTTATAACAAACAAAAAATGTAAAAGATAGGACCATGTAGAATTTTGAGATTTTTTCCTCAAATGCATATGAGATTGAATTACCAGCAGGAATTGGGATATCAACCATCTTTAATGTTGCAGATTTGTACCCATACAAAGGAACAGAGGAAGAACTACAAAAATAAACTACAGAAGAGGAGGACTAGACTTTGAATTGGAAGGAACAGATGCCAAATACAACAAAGCAAGAAGTGGAAGCCATTCTAGGTAAAAGAGCAGCAAAGAAGACCAGAGGATAAACCTATTATTAGTATCTAGTCAAATGGAAAGGACACCTAGTGGAAGATGCCAATTGGATGACAGCACTAGAGTTACATAATTTTAATGCAGATCCTGAAACATTGATGGATCAATCTTTTCTTCCCCGGGAGTCTGATGCAGGAGCATCCAGATTTAGCCAGCAATGTAATTGTGTGTTCACATGTTGTGGCTAACAAGAGGTGGAGAAACATTGACTATTAATATTTTATTTAGTTTTAATTTTGAGAAGTTTGTTTGTTTTGATTTCCTAACTTAAATAGGAATAAAATAGAAATTGGTTCTCCCTGCGAGTAGGTTGAGCCAAGTAGGTTAGAGCATTTATATATGATAGAAATTGTTTGTTAGAGTGGTTCAACAGAAAGCTAATAAAAGACAAAGTGAACTACTTCTTACATATATATATATATATATATATATATATATATATATATATATATATATATATATATATATATATATATATATATATATATATATATATATATATATATATATATATATATATATATATATAGGTGTGAGTGGAGGTGTGGAATAGGTGTGAGAGAAGAGTGAGAGAGGTGTGACAGACGAGTGGACAGAATGGGAATGAAATGTAAAATTTATCCATTAAAGGGCTCGACTATGTATGTTTGCATTGTTTTAATTCCAAGTGTATTTGTATTTAAATCTAGCTGTCTGTGTTTAACTATCAGTCTTTTATTGCCTTGTTGAGCCGGAATTTGCATCACACACAATGTGGTTTTCATTCAATAAGTTTAGGTGAAGTTAGACTAAAATTCGTGAAGCTACAATCCAACATTAATAAATTTTTTGCCTTGATAGCACAGTGCATCTGAAGAAGGACGATTAACAATGCAAATAATAGAGGCACAAGTGTGGACCGTCTGATCCAACAAGACTAATGGTGGAGATCAAATCGCACCTAGAGCGATTTCACAGATTGCAGATTTTAGAGTTTAGTATTAAGGCATCGCAATGGTAAGTAGTTTTTGTTGTGATGTGATTTCATCACAGATCGCATGGAATAGGGAGTAACCATTTTGGTAAACATTAAAATGTGCGAAGCACGAAATCGTGAAATTGCAAAGATTGTTAAATTGTTAAAAGTGTGAAATTGCGGGGAGGTAAATTGTATGAGTTGCGAAGTGTGATCGTTTATGATTGGTTGTCGCTCTTGTGGGCCCATAAACCATAAGTCCATGTGCGTATTCTGATATTTGCAGCTTGTCTGCATCAGGAATGGGCATGAGAAAAGTTTAGGGGAAGTAGATAGAGTGTAGGTGAGGGTGAGCTTGATGGCTTAGAGAGAAAATGGGTTCCTCTTTGATGTTTTAATGGCCTTTATACTTGATGGATTGAATGAATTAGTTCTTGGGACCCATTTTACTTTCTTCACATTCATATTTGGACTTTGACACTATACCTTTGCATGTGACCTTTTTCTTTGACATATGAGCATCTGATGAGCTTATAGAACACTAGGATTTGACATTGATGCTTTCAGATGTGCAACCTTGGGTTGACATCTTGGGAACCTTGTACTTATTAAATTTGAAAGACATAAAATTATGTATGAAAATACAAAAACTTACATTACTTGATGAAATAAGCATTTTTGTTTACAAAGCATCTTCACATGGTGAAGAGAAGATTCTTTGATCACTCTCTACTTGCTAGTCTTGCAAAATGAAATGGAGTTTTATTGGAAATTGGAAACCCTAATGACCTAATGAAACCTTGAAAAAAAACCATAAAAGACCTATTGGAACCATGCAAAACCTTAGAAATATAGTGGAACCTTGAAAATACTGGATTTCATGATAACTTTGACCTCATGACTAATGTAATGGCATGATGACATTAAATTTATGGATGAGGTACAGTCAGCAAGGTATGAAAATATGCCAGCAAGTAATCAAATTTTGTACTAGGGCTTCCATTAGTGACTAAATTTTTTAATGCAAACCTAGTGGAATGATAAAAATTTCTGAATGAGAACCTAATATGATATGAAAAGAGGATTTTTGATCACTGATGGCAGGATGAAAATACTGACACTAACAGGATCAACAATAGTTTCCCGGTACAACAACAAACCAAAATCTGTGGCACTTAGTTCAGTGGAAGCAGAATACATGGTAGCAAGTCAAGCTACATGTGAGGCTTTCTGGATGAGAAAGATCTTGGTTGGTTTGTTGGTTCTCAGATGGATCCAACAGTGGTACATTGTGATAATCAAAGTTGCATTAAACTCTCGATTAATCCTGTGTTTCATGATAGGTCCAAGCTCATAGATATCTGGTACCATCATCTCGGAGATTGTGTGCACAGAAGAATAATGCTGCTCCAGTACATTCCCATGGAAGATCAGGATGCAGATATTCGGATGAAGGTGCTCACTAGGAGAAAATCCAAATACCATAGAGAAAGGATCAGGGTGAAGGATAATCCCTTTCTTGTTGAGAGGGAGTGTTGAGATTCAACAAGAAAATTTCAGCACCCATGCCTTGTGCATTAAGCACCTACACTAGGGTGGGGCCCACAAGGCTATTTTTTTATGCATGTCTATTTTAGTTATCCCTTAATTAATATGGAAAATAAAATGTAATCTGGTCTAAAAAATAACTTGTAATAGTTAACTGAGAGTGACAAACTCAGTTAGCTCATGGATTTCGAGTTAGAGGTAGTTGGTGAGGCATGCAGAGTAACTCTAGTTGTAACAGAGTTTGAAGTGCAGTGGTGCATTGGTTAATGTAGGTTGTAATTAGTTTAACTTAGTTAAGTGAGTTAAACTCAGTTGTGCTAGTTGTAACTGTTAGAAACACTAGTGAGAGATCAAGTGAATTAAATATTAATTAATTCACAATCGGTGATCTCACATGCAACATAGTATTTACTATTATTAGCTGCATGCATGTAAGATCTAGTGGAGACCCAGTTGAGATCTAGGTGAAAGGGAAGTTGACTATCAGTTGTAGGATTATTGGGTTGCAACCATGCAACCAAAAACCCATTGGAGTGCCCATGATACTTACGCAGTCAAGGAAGGCCAAAATTTCTATCTTTTAGGGATTGCGCAAGCAAGGCAGGTTGTCTGGAGGCAGTAAATTGGCTAAGTATTGGTCAGTTTTATGTATGAAAGTGTGAGACAACTAGTTGAATACTGGAGGGCTCTTGTGAGAAGAGTTTGTATGTAATTGTTCCATGATCCATGCTAAATATACAATAGAAGATAATGTGGTTTTGAGGAGCAAGCTTTCCTCAGGAAATTATCTGTGTTGTGCTTTGATTTGATTCTTCTTTGCTTCATGTGATTGGCGATTGTGTTTTTAATTATGCAAAATATTTGTAGAAGCGATTCAGTATTTAACTTTAGTACATTGTTAGATCGGGTGAATCCATGATATACATGCATGTTGTATAATTTCTATAGGTTAGATTTTTTTTGACAGTTTACATATGGTGGAGATCACTATATTCATTGTATTTCTCCTTTCTTGGTCATATATACATACGGTCATTTCTTGATGAAAGTAGACTTCATATTATTTGAGCTTATCAACCGTAGTAAACTCCTTTAACAAATTTTCTAGACATTAGGACAACAAGGATAACATTGACTAAACTTGAAATTTGCAGCCTTCTCCATTAACCCCAATGCATTAATGTCACCTTTCAGCCACACTGATATTTCATGTAAAGCATGATTTAAATTTATTTCACAAATCTGGAAGACACCTAAAAAAATATTACTTCATATCTATCTCTCAGTCTGATAATTTCCCTTTCTGCATGTTATGCTTAATTATATGTATATAAATTTGCTAAAGAAGCTGCATCATAACATCTTCTAGGAGCATGTTTCATTGGACACTAATGCGTTGGAAGTTGATGAGGGTCATTTATGCCCACTTGATATGTTTTTTCCATTATTTTGACTTGGGACAATGGTTTTTTCCCACAGTTTGAGCTAAGCACATTTTTTTACACAATATGTTGAGGAGGATCTCTATCTATATAAGGAAGAGACCTCTTTAATTTTTAGTTGTTAGAGACCAATGAGAAAAATTGCTTCAAGAGATACTATGAAGCTATATTTTCTGAGTGATTGTTTAGATGTTGTTTAAGGGTTAGTCTAGGGTATTTTCTTTTCAAGTTTGCTAGAGGACAAGGTACAAGTCCAAAGAATGCGAGATTACTCCACTTGGAAAGGTAACTCAAGGAATATTTCTTTTTCCTTCACCCTTTAACCATTGAATACTTGTATCATTGCATTAGGGTATGACATTCTAGGACTCTTCCCTCTTGCCTTGGCCAAAATTTGAGAATACCTTGCTTGTACATCAAGAGGCTTCCTAGAGAACCAATCCCCTCATTCATCCATGAAGAAAAACTTATGGCCTGTCATAGGGAAAACCCAACACTCCCCCCATTTTTGAATTTTTACTTCGAATAATGGGGACCCTTTCTATTTTATTTTTTGGCTAAGAGCATTTTGTGATTTTGATTAAGTTGATTATTTTTCAATTTTGTCATTTTTCATTTTTTATCAGATTTCTATTTTGATTGTTTCATTGAAACTGGTTTTTCATTAGCTTTCCAATGATACTTGTTTCGCTTCATTTGGTCAACTGGTTTGTAAATGACACTCCTTTGAAGCTTGATCATTTTCTCGCTTGGGTTAAAGAAATATATAAAGAGTATGATATTTCATTTTTTCCAATTAAAATAATCTTCATTGTAAATATTAGTTTTTTAATTAATTTTTACTATTTTTTTCATTTTTCACTAATGGTCCTACAATATGACCAAGCTAAATTGTACAATAGACGAAAATACATTTCAGGATATTGCTAATTTACTTCAACTTGTTATCTAAAAAATAAAATTCCAAACCCAAAACCCCAAAATTGCAAAATAGCTGAAGTCTAAATTGTAGGATGGTTAATCCCACGTGTGCCCCACTTCACAACACATCCTCTTTTCTAAAAAATCCTGAAATAAAAAAATTCTGATTTAAAAAGGCCGGAATAAAATGCAATTGCAATATTGTGATATCACAATATCGCATTTCGCATTTCGCTAAACACCTCAAGCTCGTCCCTCACTTCGAATTGCAATATGTGATTTTTAATTTTGGAAAACATGCGACTCGTTAAGTTTTTAATATAAGGTTTCGTATTTCTCCTTATGACTCCAGTACCTCCACCTCACTCTCCCTCACGTCATATTCACCTCACCCTCTACTTATTCCTCTACCTAACTCCCTCACTCCATTAACACTCCTTATCCCTCCATACTCTCACTCCACTCCTCCTCTCTCTCACGTGGTGTGCATTATATATGTATTTTAAATTATTAATTATAATATATATTATATTATATAATATTATAATTAATATTATATTTTTATTATAATTTTAATATAATTTAAATTATAATATTTTAATATTTTAATTAATCAATAAATTAATTTTTTGAGAGTGTAAGCTTATGTGATCCATATCATATTAAAATAAATCTTTCGGGAAATCACATGAGAAATTTTGTTTGCGGAAGATTTATTTTAATAAAATAAAATAATTTTTAAAATTAGTTTAATTCTGTTTACGATTAATTTTTTCTTAATTAAAATTAATAATATAATTACAATTAATTAGTATTAATTAATAACAAAAACTGCAATCTAATTTAAGATTAGAATTTAATTAAAAAATTATGATTTTTAGTCCAAGCAACAGAATTTCTAGAATTCTGGAAATTTTAATTCTTTAACTTTGGAAGCTCATAAACGGAGTTTTACTTGGCCAAATAAGGCACAAGATGGCTCATTGGATAGATAAAATCATAGAGATTATTTCTGAAGTGGTTTCATTTCCATATTTTATCATTTATTTGGTCTAAAATTAGGTAGAAGATCAAGCTCCAAATTTTTAAACAAAATCAATTTTCTGAGTTTTATTTTCTGCATTCCCATTTTCCCAAGCTTTTTCTGAGTACAGATCTATTCGTCAATAATATCCTTGGCTAATTAAATCCTCATGGGCATTAATAGAAAGCTTAAATTTCCTTTTCAATTATTTATTTAATTGAATTCAATTAGATTTATTTTAAATCAAGATTTGACATTTTGATTTTATTTTTTGCATTTTAATTTTGTTTTGATTTATTTTTTGCAGAAAAACAGTTGAAGAGATGAGGAGAAAAGATCTCAATCAATGAGAATGTTCCATCATCTGAAGAATGAAATTTTGAGCAAATAAAAATGGATTGAGCATATTTCTTCTTCAACAAACTTTCTTGTTAAGAATTGCTTTGTAAATACTATAAATACCAGATTGTAGAATGTAATAGGAGCTCCTCTTCTCTGTAATTCAGGGATTCTTGAAAGAAATATTGTATAGATAATTTAGAGTTCTAGGGTAGAGGAGAGAAAACTCAGATCTCGGGATTATTGAGATTTTTCTTTTACATGTTGAATAATGTATGGAGAATAGTGACTGCACTATTGCAGCTCTATATTAAAAGCAAAAGTTCAAGAATTGTAAAGGACCGTTGGAGACCGAAGTTAGAGAAATAATTTCAATAATTTGGTATTTATAATAATATTGTTTTAAATACTGGTTTTATTTTATGATAGCAATAATGTGTCATTTTATTCATATTTGTGCACTATTGTCGATATGAATAATTTGTTTCAATTATATGTTATTAATTATCTTTGCTCTTATGAGTTGAATTCTGATTTCTGGGTAACTATTTACTCAGAAATCTGTCTTTTAATACTGGTTTAACAATCAATATCATTTTTGTGAACTACTTCCTAAATTTTGTTTGGTTGATTATCTTAGTTTATAAGTTTCTAAATAGAATGTGTTTTGGTATTCATAATGTTAGTTAATTGAACTATTTCACTAATTTGATATTCATTATAAGCCAGATACATTTAAATCTCGATCATTTAAATATTGTGATCTCGGTTGGGTTAAACCTACATCTGCCTAATTGAGATAGGATTACAATAAATTTCCTTTTGCTTGCATCTTAGAATAATTTTTCATTTAGATTTAATTCTAAATTCCTAGAAGTCCTCTTCCCAAAGAGGAAAAAATTTAGTTGCGGTTTTGCTAAGCCCTAAATTAGCTTAAGGATCACTCTCTTGCCTGATCAGCAAGAGAGGAATGATTTTATGTCCCTTTCCGATTGGTAGAAAAAAGTTATATTTTAAGCCATTGGAGATTGAGAGAAGGTAACTGGACCTAGTTAAACCATTCAGATCCACCATTCCAAACAGAAAAGGAATTGCTTTAAGGTTTAGACCGGGTGGTCATCCCCTTGTTGTTGCAACAAATTTCGAGGCTTAAACATTTTGGTGCTAGAAGGAGGGCTTGAGATTTTTCCGTCTTTGTATTCTAACATTTCATTTAATTACAATGGCTCCTATAAAACTTCCAATTTGGAGTTGTATTTTTGGACATGCATCTTCCAATACTCCACCAGAAATAGTAAGACACTTGTCTCAGGTAAAGTTTAACGGTAACAGGAATACGTCTGCATTTAATCATGTCTTTCAATTTATTCAAAGAATTTCAAATTCTGATTTTCATGATATTGTCAAAGGTATTTTATGTAGGATTTTTACTCTTACATTCTTGGCAAAAGCCAGAAGCTGGTGTCAATCACTTCCAGTTTCCTCAATTCACAATTGGGATCAATTTATTACAACTTTCCTTTGTAAATTTGATGTCTATGACTACGAACAAGTATGTAATGAAATTGAAGATCTACGATGGTTTGAAAGTGAATATTTTATTGATTTTAATATTCGATTTCATTTGAATTGTTTAAGATTTAAAATTGAAGATAAACCTTTGAAAGAAGAATTATTAGATTGGCTTGAACATATTTTCTCTCTTCCTCTCATTCATAATCCATGTGAAATTATTTCAAGCTTTGCTCAATCTACTTCCAATTTCATTAACATTATTGAAAATTCCAAAATGGAGGTGTAGACAAATGATGATGAAGTGTTCTCTATTTTGTATGAATGATTCCTTCAATTAGTGCACACTTCCTACAATATTGATAGAGATCAATGTGCACCTTCACATATCAATGAATATCAGTCACAAAGCTTTCAAAATTTCACTGTTCAAATGCAAGAAG
Source organism: Pinus albicaulis (assembly GCA_034641835.2). Lineage (NCBI taxonomy): Eukaryota > Viridiplantae > Streptophyta > Pinopsida > Pinales > Pinaceae > Pinus > Pinus albicaulis. The sequence continues at coordinate 193,588 of JAXQQM020058779.1, forward strand.
ATATTAGCAACACTCTTGAAGAAGATACTGCTTTAAAATAAAAAAATCGGTATGAGTTAGAATTAGAAAATCATAGCATAATCAGGCAAGTACAAGCACTGATTAAAGTTTCCAATAATACGCATTCTACTGTACAAATTTCCGAATTCTTTTACGATGAGAAAATGCAAATTCAGGACAGCAAAGCGACATTATTCAAGAAAGCACAATCAACCAAGTAAATGATCTTAAATCTAAAATTTGCAATGAAGAAAATGCACAAGAGTTCTTAAATAGAGAAATTTTGAAATGCATTGTTTCAGATTCATATTTTTCTCTTTATCCTGATAATTTTTCTAATAACATTTTTTCCTCTCTTCTCGTTCAATATATTTCAGAAAATAGAGAGGCTGATCTAAGTGAATTACCGATTAGTTTTTATCAGGATAAATAATTAATTAATGCTCATTCTTCTGGCATTAATGAACATGAGCTCAATATTCGTTTTTTTATACATTGAATGAGATCGAAGGGAATTCTAATGAATGTCTTGAGGTCATTTACGATAGTTGCTTTGACATTGAAAATATTAATTTTTCTTCTTTACAATTGAATCCTCATGATCAAAGTATAATCACGTGTGAAAATGAATAACAATATGATTCATAAATTGTTTCAAAGTGTTCTCATTTTCAAACAATTAATCATACTCATGATTTCATCATTCAAGAAACCATTCCAATCTATGATTTTTATGACAATCAAGCTCGCATTAAGATTCAGAGTCATAGTCCTCTCTCTAATTCACAAATGGTTATCAACAATCATTCTAATTACATTATTCTGCCCAATTCTTTTGAAGAGGAAATTGCTTTAAGTCAGTCCCAATCGTGGTGTAACAATAATTGTAACACTAGTGTAAACTATGATTCGATTTTGTTACTATTTCATCATTTATTTTTAACTTCGTATTTATTTTATGTTTTTAATCTTAGAGTTTTAGATACTTTATGTTGGCATATTTAGCAGCTCAATATTGAACACTCAATTGATGCATTACTTCAATGGAAAAATGAAGATTTAAATTATAATTGTGAAAATAAAGAGCTATTAAACTTTCAATTCCAATTGATGTTCATTCCTTATCAATTATTTCTTTCCTCTCGAAAGAAGTTCCAATAAAAGAGTGTGTTTTCAAAATATGACCAACAATCTAATTTAATTAATAATATTCCATTGGATCTATCAGACTTCCATCTGTTTTTCATTGATCCATTAGAAAGACATTTGGAAAATTTTCCTTCGTGGAAGATTGTTAATAATTTAACACTTGAACATAACACTAAAAAAATCATACATGCCATTTTTTCTGAAAGACCATTTCCACAATCCAGCATGCCATCTTCTCTTTTAACCTCCTTCCAATCATTGATAGAAATTAATCGAAACTTTTATGATCCAATTGAAATTTAGTTGGAAATGACATTTCAAGAGAAGGTAATGGTAATTAAGCTACTAAGAATAAATGTACATTCTGCTTTCATATTTCATTTCATTAGTTTAATTATATTTGTATTTTTGTTACTAATGTTTGATATGTACATACATACAAGAATTAAAATGCTTACATGGTTACATTGGAAGTATGACTATACCTAGTCATGTTTCCTTCATTGAGTTAGAAATAGGAATAGATTAATTTTCTTTTCTGTTTGTGTTTATTTCATTATTTCATATTTTCAACAAAGAAAGTAATGAATCCAATTTATTTTGGGCATCCCATTTAAATTTTAGAAAAGTAGTCTAGAGAATTTTAGAAGCTCTTCAATTACCAGATCATACTTATTTGTCAAGCCTTCAATTTTCTTGTTTTTAAAAATTCATAACATTGATCATACATGAAGAAATTCCAAGAATTTTCTACAACTTGACAATTTTTGATTCACAAGTAATTATGAAGAACTCATTTTTACCACTCTTGTCTTTCGATGTAACTTTGGAAAGGATGCAATTCAAAAAACTCATTACCTAGCATTTTAGATCAAATAAGTAGGTGATGTTGAACATATGCAAATTTTTTAAAAAAATGGGAGAACTTGAAGCTTCATGTTGGGGCCTTTGTTTTGGACAAGGTAGTTTTGGAGCTGTGGAAGAGCCGAAAGATAGGTGGTGGAGCGCAATCAAGGTAGGCAGGGAGCTGTCGCGGTTGTATAAAACCTGAAGGAAGGTGGCGGGGCATAAACAGATGATGACACAAATGGCAGAGATGGGAGACAAGGAACAAGCAGTAGAACTCCCAGTGATGAAGAAGAAATAGAAAGTAGTAGAGTGCAAGGGAACAGCTGAGTGGAAAAGAGGCAGAAACTAACAGTGTCAGTTGGTAGGAATAGATAAGCAGGAAGGAGCGACTCTGAAGATAGTTAGTTATTTAGGAAAATACTAAGAAGAGAGTAGAGCCTAGGGAGAGCTCTGCAAAGCCTTATGTACTGAACTAAACTGTAATAGACTCTGCAGAGTATGTTTATGATGCTTTGAGCCAAGTTAATGGAATCAGGTTGTTGTTGTTCTATCTATTATGGATTAGTTGAAGTTGGATTAATTATGGTGCATGTATGTCTATTTTAAAATTTTAATTCGATACTCTAAATATGTTTATTGATGAATGATCACCTTCTTCTTAGAATTGAGCTATATGAATGTCTTCTGTATGCATGTAAGAGATGCTTTGTGTTAGTAATCTTTCCTTGATGCCTATGATCTAGTTTCTAACCTCAGTAAGGTCATGGCATGCCTCAGGTGAGACTCCTTGCTCGTTCGAGCAGGATGAAAATTTCGGTGTTGTCCTAGACTGCAACGGAAACCTTGTTGGCCTCAAGCCTAAACCTAGGTCTTGCCCAAAGACCTCCTTTTTTTCCAACAAATGGTTCCGTTTCCAGGACCTGAAAATTTATCTAGAAGTTAGATCATGGTATTGAGGATCCATGAAGAAGAACTACGTATCTAGTGGTATAATCATATAAATCAGTTTATATCACAAAAAGTAGAGCTCCAAAAGCAGTGGGAGAAGAATGTCAAGGACCAGGTCTTGTTTTCTGACTCAGTGAGTGACTTGTATGAAAATTTATGGGGAAAATTTCCCAAGGAGCTTTACAACTGGTTGCAGAGAATCCAGATCAAGTCACTTCCCAAAGGATTGCATCGAGCCTTTTGTAGTTGGACACACACAGATTTAACAATGTTACATCGGTTAGATATAGATCTAACCCGAGCAGTAGATTTTTGGGTACAAAATACTCTGGAGGGGTGCATTTTAAAGTTTACAGCTCATTTCTACCAATCTGTTACAAAATCCAAAGATATATTTAAATTTGGGTTGTGTGGACAGTTGTTGAAAGAGATCCCGTTGTGGATTAAAGCTGTAATGGTGGATGAGGGCTTGATGTTGTTCCAAAGCCCTGAGATGGAGACCTAAAACTCCAATACCAGGGGAAGGAGTTGAGGGAAAGATGCTATGAATGGGAAAAAAGGGGGAATAGGGATATGGATGTTGGAACCTCGAGTTGGTTGAGAGAACAAAGAGTACATTGGAGGGCACAGATTGTTGAGAAGTGGCGGGAAAGGGCAATACGAGAGTTTGATAAGTAAGAGAAGAATTGACAAAACAAGGAAAAGGCATCGTAGATGACAGAAGAAGAGGAAGGTCAGGTGGGACCCCAAGGAATGGAAGGGTCCATCAAGGAAGTTAGGAAAGATTATAGGAGCCCACCCGAAGAGAGAAGGGAAAGAAGTCCAATGAGGAGAACGCGCGGCCCGAGGAGGAGTTCGATGTGGAGCTGCATGCTGCGATGGAGAAACTATTTCAAGAGAGGCCAGAAATCATAACACAATGTAATCCTATTCCCCAAGTTTCAAGTAGCACTAGTTCTAACCTTCCCCTTGTACTCTATCATTCACCTGATAAGTTCTTGATAAAGTTGCGAGAGTTTAGCAAGTTGAGTAGTACTAAACAAAAAGTGCAGATATCTACTAGTAACAATGCTGGTAGTGGAATCTCTTAGCCAAGAAGAAAAGGTTTTATTTTAGTACCACCAACACAAGGAAAAAATGGCGGGATCGTTCATCCAATACCTAGAATTCTCTGGAAAGGGTAATGACGATGTGGAACAACACTAGTATCTATGCAAAGAAATTTGGAGAGCTCAACAGAAACTAGATGCAGTCAAATTAATTGAATTTCAAACTACATTAAGGGAAAGAGCTTTGTGTTGGTTCATCAAATGGTCAGAATGCACCAAAACCCACTAATAGATGATATTGAGAGGGAATTCATTAAAGAATTCAATCTATATTAGATGAATCAACAAGGATTGTCTGAGATATGGGAGATCAAACAATGGGAAGGAGAAGCAGCCTGGGATCTGATGACAAGATTCAAAGACGTGATTAGAAAGGTAAGTTACCCAATCGATCCAAATCACCAGTAGGATGTGTTCATCAAAGCACTCCTATCGTTGACAAGGACACTGTTAACAAAACAAAATATTGATGCCCTTCAAGATGGTCTAGAGCAAGCAATGAAAAAAGAAGCAATGGCTGGATACCCACAAGAGTTCAGAGGAGGAGCAACGATGCAAGATCCTTCCATACTGGGACTACAACATCAAATAGCTATTTTGATGGAGAAATTGAAAGATATTAAGTCGGTACGACCTGCAAGGCCCAATTTATGGTGTACACATTGCTTTATGGAAGGACACGTAGTCACAGAATGTCGGAGGTTGCGGGGAGCCAATGTTGGAACTTTGGTGGCTAGAACACAGGGGGCCCTGCCAGTCGGTGGAGTTGCGCAGATAAAAACTCAAAGGCTATACCAAATGAAACCCCACTTCCTGGGGTTCCCCAGTCAATAGAGTCAAATAGAAGTAGAATTCTGTGAAATATGCAAAGGTATTGGTCATCCTCCATGACTGTGTCCAATTCTGCAAAAATACTCAAATGTTCCAAACAATTTTTACTACAAATTTTTTGCCTCTACAACTCATCATATGGAGCAATTTAGATCCCTTGATGCATTAGTAGAACTATTGGATAGGTCGTCTTATAGAGTAAATGAGACTCCAAGGGGATGAGGAGGAGGAATGAGAGGTAGCAAAAATGGAGGAAGAGGACCAGTAAGGTGTTATAATTTTGATTAAGAGGGTCATGTAGCAAGAGAATTTCCACTACCCAGAAGACCATGGTGCTCTCAATGCAGAGTAAACTCTCATGCTACTGAAGACTACCTAGAACTAATTAAGAGATGAGAAGAGAGAGCAAGACAAAGAAAAGCTAACTTGGTTAATGCAGAACCAAGGATAGTAAAGGCTTAACCTCTGCAAAGTGTAGCTATAGTGACATGAGGAGGGAATAAAATAGAAGAGGATGCACGATAAATGGACCCAATCAAGATATTCAAGCCAGCATCCCCAAATAAGGCATTCAGCCTAGACCTACAAAAGCATCACTTTAAAGAGGCACTAGAAAAATTCTCACAGCTAGGAAGACATCAGAGTATGGAGCTTCCACAACCATCTAGTGAAGAAGGAAAGATACTCCCTACAAGAACACCTATAAAAGAGTGGTTCCGACTGTTCCTAAAAATTGTAAACAATGGATAGATGTTAGAAAAATTGACGCAAAATTTAGAAATGGTCATGCAAGGAGGAGCAGGACATGGAGACTCAGGTAACACAGTTGAAAAATATATAAGAAGAGTAAAAAGAAATAAGAGAAGCACTAGAAAAGATTTCCACATAAACACTCAAGTTGTGGGATTCCAAATCAGAGACACAATGCTAGATCTTGAATCATATGTTAATATTCTACCTTCAAAGACATGGGAGGCACTGGGAAAACTGAAGCTTTCCTACTCACCAATACATCTCATAATGGAAAATAAATATTTCATTGTACCAAATGGAAGGCTGGAAGAAGTTGAGGTTGATGTTGCGGGAGTAAAAAAATATACGGACTTTGAAGTAATAGATATCATGGGTGAAAAGGATCCTTATCCTACCTTGCTAGGAATAGACTGGGCCTTCGAAAATTACGTAGTCATCGACTTAAAAAAATAATTGATGATATTGGAAGATGGTGAAGTAAGAGTGGTTCAACGATTGGGCTCGTATCAAGGACCCCGATCCATAGAAACTGTTGACAAAAGATAAAACATAGAGCTTCTAGATCAATTCTATCAGATGACTGTAGGAAAGAGAGAATGTTACATTAATCCAACAACAGGAGGAACAGTAAGCTGGAGAAGTGTTCAGAGTTCTGACGTAGGATCAGAAGTGGCTTGGGATGATTGGTAGTAGGGAGGATATGAAATCAATGCCAAAAGATGTGCCAACATTCGTGGAGTCAACTGGATTGGTACAGAGGTAAGAGGATACCCAACTCTTTCAAATATGCAAGCTATGAATACATTTGTTACCAAAGTAGAAGACAAGTAGAACATAGAGTCCCTCTCATAGATGTAGCACTACAATCCACTTCAGCAAGGTCGTGGGAAACCCATCGCAACTCTCTCTCACAAGGGGAAGATATTACCAGAGCACTAAGAACAAGATTTCATGCGTCTTTAGGACTACAACTAGGAGAAAATATAGAGGAAATTCTAGTCCCCAAGTAGATCTAAACATTTGCGAGTATAAGTGGAGGAAAGAGAATTATCCAAAATCTTTATGGGAACACAACTTCATACATTCACTAGACACCATTCCATGATTTTAGTACCTGAAAGAAGACAAGAAGAGAGGAATAGATACTTGGGAAACAGTTGCGGAGAAATTCACGCAATGCTTTTCTTTCAAGGGAGACACAGACCAAGTAACAAATATCCTGCAAGCAATTAAAAGAATATTGTTCTTCCCAGAACTTGAGGGAAATGAAGAAATATCTTTATCAGAGAAGATAAACAAGGAATCAGTAGCATGTAAAATAATATATTGGGAGATATACGACAATGACTTAGAAAATCTTTGACATCTATATTTTGAAGAAAAGGAAGGGGAACAGGAAATACAAGAAGAACCAACTACTGAGGGATTACACCTGTTATCTCTGAAGACAAATAAGCAGAACATTGGAAGCATAGAGAAGCCCAAGATTGCATCAATTAGAGATTATTGGGATACATAAACCACAAAAGAAATCTTTGACCTACTACAAGACTATGAAGACCTATTTCCATCTTCAGTGGAGGATCTTAAAGGAATCAAAGGAGATATGGGGGAGATGTGCATAGTCCTAAAGCCAGATGCAAGGCCAATAAAGCATAGACCCTACCACCTGAATTCGAGAGTAAAAGAAAAATTTAAAGCATAGATAGACAAAATGTTGAATGCAGGCTTGATTTTTCCTCTTGAAGAAGCGGAATGGGTTAGCCCAATAATGATACAAATAGTAAAAAGGAGAAATCAGAGATTAGAGTATGTGTGGACTACAGAAGTCTAAATAATGCATGTATTCAGGATCTGTTTCCAACTCCATTTAATGACGAAGTTCTCAACAATGTGGAGGGAAATGAAGCATACTCATTCACGGATGGTTTCTTAGGATATCATCAGGTAAGAATAGAAGAAGATGATAAAAGAAAAAACTAATTTCACAATAGAATGGGGATTATTTTCCTATCATGTCATGCCTTTAGGGCTAAAGAATGCACCAGTTGTGTTTTCATGCATAGTAATAGCATCATTCAGAGACTATATCCATAAGTTCCTCGAAGCGTACATGGATGATTGGATGGTGTACAACTTGCTAAAGAACCATGAAACTCTACTCAGGATAACTTTTTTATAGATGAAAACAGCTTCAAATTTCTCTGAATCTCAAAAAGAGCATCTTTGCAGTACCCTTTGGAACGCTTTTAGGACATGTAGTCTGCAAGCAAGGAGTATGTGTGGACCCTACGAAGGTGGTACTAATTGTGAATATGGAGGGACCAGAGAGTGTAAAACAGTTGATGTCACTACTTGAACACACAGGATACTACAGGAGGTTCATCCGCAACTATGCAAAAATCACAACACCACTAGAAAAACTATTGCGGAAGTCTGAACAATTCATATGGAATGATGAATGCACTAAGGCACTGAACACATTGAAAGAGAAACTAGCAAGTGAATCCATATTGGCCCATCCGAATTGGGATAAACAGTTCCATGTCCACATCGACAATTCAAGTATCACTTTGGAGGTAGTGTTAGCTCAACCAGGAGAAACCTCCATTGATCACCCAGTATACTTTGCAAGCAGAAAGCTATCAACAACAGAAAGGAATTACATGACAACAGAGAGAGAGGCTCTTGCTATGGTATACTCTCTAAAGAAATTTCGCCACTACTTATTGGGAGGCACATTCAAGTTTTTCACAAATAACTTAGCACTGAAATATCTAGTAAACAAACCTGTATAAGAGGGGAGAATATGAAGATGGCTCCTGCTATTCCAAGAATTCACTTTCGAAGTAATATTAAAGCCGGGGAGGCTAAATGCTGGTCCTGACCATTTTTCAAGATTGGAAAATGGAGAAAACGGGGGACCACTTGATGACCAGCTGCCAGATGCTAATATTTTCCATGTAGAAGCCATCCTAGGTTATCTTGAATAGATAGCAACATACTTGGCCATAGGACAATGCTCAACAGAATACACAGCAACCCAAAAATTACATCTAGTATTTAAACCAGTCGAGTATCAAATCATAGCAGGGAAGTTGTATAAAATGGGCTTGGATCATATCCTATGAAGATGTGCCCTAGATCATGAAAGAGAGAACATATTGTGGGAGTGTCACAGCAGAGTTTCCAAAGGCCATGTCGACGCAAAACCCACCGCAAGAAAAATACTACATGCAGGGTTATGGTGGGCCACCATGCACAAAGACAACAAAGAATATGTGAAAAAATGCGACGTCTGTCAACAAACAAGGTGACTGTCACACTGCAATGAGCTGCCGCAAAAACCTGTAAGGCCTATCCAGGCATTTGAGAAATGGGCAATTTATTTTATAGGACCAATTGCACCATTCGTGCGACACTCACAGGCAAGATATATAATCACCACAACAGACTATCTCAAAAGATGGGCAGAAGCGGAACCAGTAAAGAACAATACAACATATACAACAACCATATTTATTTTTGAGAACATCATTAGAAGGTTTGAATGCCCAAGGAGCCTAATGAGTGATCAAGGTACGCATTTCATTAATGCAACAATTAAGTCACTACTGGATAATTTTATGATACAACACCATAAGAGCAGCCTGTACCACCCTCAGGTGAATGGAACCGTCGAGGCTTTCAACAAAATCTTGGAGAAAGGAAAGATATGAAATGCTAACCATGATGACTGGGATGAAATAATACTAGCCACGTTATGGGCATACAAGACAACAATCAAGAGACTGCATAATCAAACTCCATTCCGATTGGTATATGGGAAAAAGGCAGTAGTACCAGCTGAGTTTATCATACCAAGCCTCTTAATTGCCTCAACAACACACATGACAGACGAAGACTCCATATATGCATGCCTTCATGAGTTTCAAGAGCTTGAAGAAGATATATTATTGGCGGAATTCCATCAAACAGTACAGAAACGACGACAAAAGGCCTGGCATGACCGCCACATCAAGCACAAAACATTTACTATTGGTGGAAAAGTACTGCTCTATTACATCAAATTCTAGAAGATCCTAGTGAAGTTTAGAATGAACTGGATGGGACCATATTATGTCATAGAGATAAGGGACTCAAGCGTGGTCAAGATGGCACAACTGAATGGAGAGATACTCGAAGGATGGGTGAATGGCGCATGCCTGAAACCCTATCATGAGTAAGTAACACAATTCTTTTAAATTTAATAACTCTCGCACCCAAGAGAAGTCATTAGATTAGAATCAATAACTCTCTTGCAACTGAGATGAGTCATAGAGCGTTTTATGTTTTAATCATTTCAGTCCACTAGAGTAGGAACCCTCAATAAGAAACCTGCATGTCGTGAAAAACAAAAATTCATCCTGTTGCGATGGGGAGACCACATTGCAACCAGTTGTGGTTGAGGGAAGAGTCTATAGTGTCACATAGCCTAAGTGTGTCAACCATCATTCACTCATAATGAGCCATCATAGCATTTCCAGTCCGTAAGATCATCCGAATTTGAAAAAGAACTTCCATAATCAGTAACCCCATAACCTAATAAAGTTGCCACGTTAAGCCATAATTATCGCCCATCACGTCTACCCGACTTCCGAAGCCATCGTCAGCACTGTTAGATTCCACCTCACCCCAGTAACTAATCACACAATTATAGCTGTGGGGAAAGACAACAAGAATTAATTAGCTACGACATTGCATCAACATCATTCTTGCCAGTAACCCTACTTAACCCGCATGAAGGAGGGAAACAACAGAATGCCAAAAAATTCTGAGTTAGCAGAATAAGAAATGGCTATAACGATAAGCGTGATACAAACAATAGAAATTCAGAGCAACAAACTAGCAGCAATAGTTCAGGTATACAACAGAAGAAAGAAAATGACGAAGGTGACTACCTCAGTAGTCAAGCCTTAGCTCGACAAAAGAATTTAGAGGGTGGAGTCATTGATTGGTAAATATGACAATGCTACATTGATAGATACAGACTTCACAGACTCATTCCAGTTCCCAACAATGAAGAGGGAGGTCTACATTGAAAATCATGTGAAGGAAGGAGGAGGTGAAGCACCAAGGGTGCATCCATACTTCAGAGGAATACAGAGGTCAACAATCTTGCAACTTAGAAGCCTTCCAGTGTTCGGCACATTGGGAGCAACAATGAAGTGCACCATGTTCCTACTTAGAAAAATTTAGAATGGATCATTATGGCTTGGGAAAGATATCCCAATCCACACAAAGGACATACACAGACTCATAGGTTTATCAGTTGTAGGAAGTGACGTCTCAACGACCTTCCAAAATACTTCTAAGAGAGCTAGGAAGGCGGGGAATTGTGACTACTACAAAAAGTATGAAACAAGGAGAGGAATAAAGGGAGAAAAAATTGATCTCATCAACAATCCAACAGTAAAATTCACTTGCTACTTGATCATTGGGAAACTATGAGGCATTACACCAAGGGGGAATGCACCCTTGACACAATTTTGGTCGCGGAGCATTGAATCCAAGGGGCATAGCTGAATTGGTGCACATTCTTATTACAATAGATTTTTTAGGCTTGCGAGGACAACTACAAGTAGACCACAGGATTTATATACGACTATCTAATCATGGCTCTCGCAATTTTAAAATGGAGTCTGCCAGGAATCATTTAGCTTGCGGAGATCATTGAAGACCAACCAATGGCACTGAGGTTCACGCCATGGAAAATATCAAGGGACATGATGATCTGGATTTATGTAGGAACAAAACATAATACACATATAACCATAAATACAAAGATGCAATGGAAATAACACTTCATTTCATTAATATCAAAGAACTGAAATTTGCTTATAGACATAATGGAAATAAACTAGCTAGGGCGTTGGTAGCTTATCTCTGAGAAGAGATGTGGTGGCTACAGGCCTCTGAACTATGTTACAATGAGGCTCGAGGGCCTATTTATTATTTAGAAACAATGGAAAACCCTAAGCATCCAAAACCCTAACCATAGGAGATGAAGCGCCAAAACTATGGGCCCCGTTTGCGTAAATTGGTGTTTCAACTTCCCGGGGACGTAACTTCGGCATACGATCTCTATTTGATGCGCACCATACCTCACTAGAAAGATATATCTGAGGAATATAAATTTTTTTGTGAGATACATTGGTCCATGGACCCATGTTGTGCTTAGTTTTCCCTAAAAAATGTTGTCTAGGGCCACAAAACAGCTTTGGAAGTTCATGACTCGAAAAACTGCTAAAAATAGTAAGTTGTACTGAAACTGAAAAACTGAAGAGAAAATGGTGGGGCCCCAAGTGGAATAGGTGGGTGGCCACCAATATCAACCTAGATCATTCATCCCCCATTAGGAAGCAATGGTCCCCATTGCATTGAGTTCCTCCATGAGATGAGGAAACTTTTACTGAAATTGGTCCCTGGTGAGCCACTTGCCTTGGTGCAGGAGTTGAACAGCTTTGACAACTCGATACAGTTGGATCTTCTATTGGTGAGTGTTCTTGACTTGCATGTCCATGATATAATCTATGGTGTCCTATTCCATGTATTCTGGGTTTAACTTTGTTGGTGTGAGTTGTTATGTAATGTCAGAGGTGTCTAGTAGAGGTGGGAAGTAAGGACGAAGGCAGTCCACATTGAATATTGGGTGCAGGCCAAGGAATAGTGGAATACTAAGCTCAAAGGAATTTTTCCCTACAACCTTGGCGATGGTGTATGGCCCATATCGGAGCAGGCGAAGCTTGCAGTGGGGTTTGGTGATGCGCTCCTTCTGCAAATGTTGCCACACTTTGTCGCCCACTCGAAAGTTGTGTGGCACCCAATGTTGATCATGTCGTTGCTTGTACTTAGCATTGGCTCTGTCCAATATGTCATGAACCTGTTGGCAGATGTGCTGAATGTGCTCGATGAAGATGTTTGCTTTTTCATCTTCAGACTGGACATGATCTGAATCGCCCTAAGTAGCCGCAAATGGCATGGCTATGTCAATGGGACATAGTCGCTAGAATCCCAAGCCCACCTGAAAGGGGTTGTGGCCGGTTGAGCTGTGGAGAGCCCGGTTATAACTGTGTTGTACATAGGGGAGGCTCTCATCCCATCTGTGTGGATGATTTGAATTGTACATGAGCAGAATGTGTACAATCATCATGTTGACGACCTCTGTCTGGCCATCAATTTAGGGATGGAAAGCTGTGGACTTGGTGAGATTGGTGTCAAGCAGTGACCAGAGGTTGGACCAAAATGTGCTGAGGAACCTACTATCTTGATCTAATATGATAGACTGTGGGATCCAAAGGTGCACCCACACTCGTTTAAATAAGAGTTTAGCAGTGGCTTTTGTTTTGATATTCTTCTTGTAGGCCGCCATAATGGTAATCTTTGAGAATCTATCGATGATCACGAAAACACAGTCATTTCCATGCTTAGTAGAAGGAAGGCCCGATATGTAATCCATGGAGATGGATTCCCAAGGTCGACTAGGGGTATGTACCGGAGTATAGAGGCCTTGCTTCTTGATGGTTGGTTTGGTTGGCACAAGGAGTGCAGTATCTGATGTACTTCCTGACATCCTGTTGAAGGTTCGGCCAATAGAAATACTTCTGTATTACTGCCACTGTTTTCTTGACCCCGAAATGCCCAGTGACTCAACTGTAGTGTGCTTCTCATATCATCTTGGAACGCTCACTTGAAGGAACACAAAGGTGTCCCAGGTGACATAACAGTACATCTTGGAGGTGAAAATTTGGAACTTGTGTACCCCCCAAGAGTGCCTTGTATGTGTGGCCAAATTCAGGATCTCTGTTGTAGAGAAGCATCCAATCAGAATTCTTGTGCCCAAAAGAGTTGAGAATGGTAGCTAGTGCCACGATCGGTGGTTGGCTAAGGTAGTCTGCAAAATTATTGGTGCTACCATTCTTGTACTTTATGTTTAAATTGAAATGTTGCAGGTATGTGGACCACTTCTGATGGTGATCGTTCTGCAACTTCCCTTGTGTCTATATGAATTGCAGGGGTCGGTGGTCTATGTGGATGATTGTTTCCTTCCCCAAAATGTAATTCTTCCATTGTCTACAAGCCTGCACAATGGAATACATTTCTTTGTCATAAGTGGGATACTTGTGAACTATGTCACATAATGTCTCACTATGATATGCCATTGGATGCCCCTCTTGAGTAAGAACTGCCCCAATAGCATAGTTAGAGGCATTTATCTCGATCTCAAATGGTTTTTGCAAGTCTGATAATGTGAGCACTAGGGCAGAACATAGGCGATGTTTCAATTCTATGAACGCCTTCTGTTGAGATTCTGACAAAAATAATTTTTCTTTTGCTCCTCCCTTGGTGACTTGACTAAAGGGCCAAATGATAGGAGAGAATTCCAACACGAACCTATGGTATAAATTAGCAAGACCCAGAAAGATTCGAAGATCTGTTAGAGTGGATCTTGGTTGGATCCACATGCACCCCCCTTTCATCAATAATGTATCCCAGATATTGAACCTGGGTCATGCCAAAAGTGCACTTCTCCAAATTGGCACACAACTTGTGTTGCCACAGTGTTTGGAGAACTTGTCAGATGTGGTGGAGGTGCTCTTCCAAAGCCTAGCTGAAGATCAGAATGTCATCCAAGTGCACCACTACAAATGAGTTGGTGAATGGCCGCAAGATGTCGTCTATCAATCTCATGAAGGTGTGGGAGCATTCATCAACCCGAAAGGCATGACCGGCCATTCGAAAAGGCCCTCCTTGGCTTTGAAGGCAATCTTCCACACATCGGAGGGTTCGATTGGTACCTGGTGATACCTAGACTTTAAGTTGATCTTGCTGAAATATTTCGCCCCTTTGAGTTGGTCCATAATGTCATCAATCCATTGGATTGGGTACTTGTTCCGGATAGTGATCTTGTACAACACCTGATAGTCAATACAGAGTCTCCAAGTCCCATCCTTCTTCTGTACCAACATGATCGAGCTCCCACAGGGTGATGAAATTGGCCAATTGTGACCTCTCTGCAACAACTCCTAAATATGCCTCTTGATTTCATTGTTCTCTAGAACAGAGCGCCGATAGATTGATATATTGGGTAGCGATGCACCTGTTGTCAGCTCAATGGGGTGCTTGACCTGACAGTGTAGAGGCACCCCTGTGGGTGAGGTGAAGATGTTCCCGTACTCCTCAACAGCCTTGTCCATTTGTTGTTTTTCTGTAGAGGATCCCTATCTAAAGGTCGTGGCCATAGTATTCTTCATGCCCTGGGGGCAGATCATCAGGACCATAAATTTCCTAGTCTGGGAAATGAGCTTACTACACTGTTTTGCAGTAACCAAAGAGACAGCAGCAGGCAGTGGTACCTATGGTATCCTGTACAACTTATTTCCCAAAGTAACAATAACAGTGTGAGGTTTGGACTTATATGCAACATGTTGCTTCCACAAGCATGGTTGGCCTAATAATACATCAGAAACATCAGGAGGATCAATGTCACATAATACCTCATCTGTGAAGGGCTTGATGCTGTAGGGAAGGCACCACTACTGGCTAACATGGAGATCTCGTCCTTGGTGAAGCCACTTGATGATGTATGGCTGAGGGTGTGCTGTGGTCGGCAAGCCCAACCACTTCATGGTGTCTTCTAAAATTAGGTTCTTTTGGCTCCCATTGTCGACAATGAACTGTAGCGAGGACCACTTTACCCACATCTGGGAGTGGAAGAGACTCTTCTCCTCCTCTGGATCTTTCAGTTCCTCCTTCTAGATCTTTGCAGTGGCAACAATGGCATTAGGCTCTGCATCAATAATCTATTTCCCTTTGTCATTCCCCTTATTAGGTTTTGATTTAGAGTCGGAGCATGCATCTGACTTAGAAGCCCTCATCTTGGCCACTAGCGACTGCTTGACCCGACACCCACTTGTGTTGTGAGTGGACCTCTTATGGAGCTCACACCAATTTTGCGTGTCCTTCTTTGGCTTCAAGGTGTTTTTGTTTGCTTGTGGATTTGGCAGGTTTTCTTGGGCCGCCATGCCTTGGCTTTTTCCTTTGTTTTGTGATTTGGTGGCACATTTCCCTTGCTTTTGATTCGCAGATCCAAAGTCTTGCTTCTTCTATTTGAATTTCTGCTCAATCTTGGAAACATACTGATATGTCTTACCAAGTGAGGAGATGTTGAGGAACTCCATTTCCTCCTGAATGTATCTGTGCAGACAATTGCAGTACTTTAGCACCAAATGTTTCTCTGAATCTTTGATACCCAACATTGTGCGCAGGGTATGGAACAGATTCGTCAACTCATGCACATCTTGATCTCTTTGTTGCCGCAGCATGGTCCATTGTATGTACTTGTACTCATAGCTCCCCACATGATAGTATTTTTCCTTGATGGCATTGCAGCAAGAATTCCAAGTGGGTACGGCTGAGAACAGAGAGGGTTCTGTCTCGTCCTTTTTCTCACAATATGTTTCCCACCAGTCCTTGACATGGGTGGTAGATTTGAAGAGTTCAAAAATAATCTTCTCCCGGTCAGAAAAGTCATGAACCGATAAATATATTTCTAATAGATTCAACCATATATCTACCGCATTTGCATCTATTTGACCCTCAAAAATGGGAATGTCAAAGTTTACTTGTACCTTAAAGGGACTCATGCCTCCAGAGTGGCTGTTGGATGCAGATGCGCAGCCAGTGGGCAGCCGTTGAAGGATCTAGGCAAATTTATCCATCATCGAGTTCCTTTATTTTTTGAGGGCCTCCTCAAGCAATATTTTGATAGGATCTCCTGCTCCCTCATCTTTCTTTTCGTCCCCCATGGGCGGCCGTTGGGTTTGCGAGGCTAACCTTGCAAAGGTTCAACCAGATCGAGCCCTAACTCCTTATACCCCAACCTCGTTGGGGACATGCAAAGAAGGATCGAGAAAAGGAAGACCTCTCTAATACCACTGATACGGATTTATTCAGGAATGAAACAAAATATACATATAACCATAAATACAAAGATGCAGTGGAAATAACACTTCATTTCATTAATATCAAAGAACTGAAATTTGCTTACAGATAGAATGGAAATAAACTAGCTAGGGTGCTAATAGCTTATCTCTGAGAAGAGAGGTGGTGGCTACAGGCCTCTAAACTGTGTTACAATGAGGCTCAAGGGCCTATTTATTATTTAGAAATAATGGAAAACACTAAACATCCAAAACCCTAACCCTAGGAGATGAAGCGCCAAAACTATGGGCCTCGTTTGGGTAAATTAGTGTTTCAACTTCCCGAGGACGTATCTTTGGCATACGATCTCCATTTGACACCCACCATACCTCATTAGAAATATCTATCCAAGGACTGTAACTTTCGATGTGATCAACATTAGTCCATGGACCCATGTTGCTCCCAGTTTTCCCAAAAATGTCGTTTAGGGCCTCAAAGTGGCTCCAGAAGTTCAGGACCCGAAAAACTGCTAAAAATATTAAGTTGTGCCGAAGCTGAAAAATTGAAAGAGACAATGGTAGGGCCCCAAGTGAAATAGGTGGGTGGCCACCAATATCCACCTCGATCACTCGAGTACCAAAGAGGTAAAGGAAGAAGCTTTTACAGCCTGGTACTGAGAGATGTTAGACGTAGTCAAAAGTCAACAAAGAGTTCCAAGAAGCCTGTTGGATACATACTTCCCTCAGATTTGGTTTGGGGTATTCCATAGCCAAACCTATGTTCAGCCATATAACATTGATGAAAATACCTTCTATAAGAAACAGTTGAAGTTCCAGATAATGGAGAAGGAGTTCCATACAGAAGTTTCCTCATGGCTAGGAGCGGTTATGGAAATCAGAAGCGGGATCCCGATTTACTCATTTGATGCAATGCTTCGTAAAGAACTTCTGGGGGAGACACCAGAAGAAACAGTGTAGAGGATCTCCCAATTACAACTATGACCACTGCTGGACCAGTTGGACACTCAGGTGAAAGGTTTCAATAAGGTAATAGAATCTCTCAACACCAAATCTACTGTATTTCCTACTTTTCTAAATTTTAGACGATGAATTTTGCATCTCCGTCCACTATCACACCCATCCTAACCGCATTACTGTCTACCATGTTCCTCTCCCACTCTCTACCCACTATCACTCCAATCCACAAAAACAAGCCAACAAAACCTCCAATACTAGCACCTAAAGGAAAAAGGGCCCGAACCTTAGGATCCGAGCAAGTGGTCGATCTTACAAGAGAAGACCAAACCCAACCAATGGTCATGGGAATGTTAATTCAAGAAGAGCTAGAGGTCGCCACCCATACCACCTCTGTGTTACCAGCATTTGACCCATCACCAGTTCTTAACATACAAGTTTCATCGCCATTCAATACGCACAATTCATCGCCACACACCTCACTTACATGCAAGGACCACACAACCCACACGTCGTCCACCTCCGAAACTATCTCAGATCTGATACCACTAGGAACTCGGATGAATGTTGACACTGAGGAAGAATTTAACTTGGGTACAGCTGCAGTACCTGAGGTTAACTAGAACATAGTGGGACAGGGCACCCTTTTAGAATTATTAATCCATGAAGGGTCCCACAAATATGATGCAACATCCACTGCATCAAATCTAGATCCATTCAAGCAATCCAACTTATTGTTGTAGTAGTTTGTGCCATCCACTAATCACCACATTCCTAAACCTCAGCCGTCGCAAAAAATTCAACCCTCTTCCCCACAGGGGCACTCTGAAAGATCAATTGTAAGTAGCCAACCACTAAGAGAGAGAAATCCAAGCCAAGAGATGTCGAGCAGTGGTGAAATGCAAAACTGGGGACCCAACCAACTTTTTAGTTTTATCCAAAAGATAGCAAGATAAGCAGAAGGTCTATATAATGACCTCTTACAAAAATTTGAGCAGCAACAATAACAAGTTATTTTTCTTACTGATGAGCGTAATCAAATCCAGGTCGAGAAGGATAGCCTACAACAATAACTAGATTTGGTAACAGAGGTCTTTAAAGACCTATGGCCGACAGTCACTACCCTAGATAGTAGCACACCCGTAGATATTTTTTCATGCACAATGGTCGAGAGATCCATTCTGGTAAAAATGGCATGTGTGAGCTTGGACCGAGCCAATCAGGAGCTGAGAGAAGTGATTGCAGAAAGACCAGCATTACCAGATCCGTCTACAGTATATGCCGAGAAAGTAGCAGAAAGATAGAAAGATATGCAAAGCATGAAGGATACACTTGGAATGATAGTCAAACAAGCATATAGCTTGATGGAGAAACTCCACGAGTGTCCCAATTCCCTAACAATGAGGGCTCAACCTGTTTCAGAGCAACTACAAAAAATCTTCCTCGAAATAAGGGGGACCACAGATCTGTCCAGCTGAACTCGGTTATATAGCCAAGAAGACGTACTCGAAACACATATTTAGGCCATTGAGGAACACTCAGTAACAACGAAGAAACTTCTTAGCGACCTACGACAACTTGTGAAGCAAAAGGCGGAAGAAATGAAACAATCGGCATCTAAGGCCGAACCCAAATTCCAGGAAGTATTCAACAATTATCCGCAGGAAATGGATGCGACTTAGGCTGACAAAGTCATCACTGAGATAGAGCCTATGATAAAGATAAGGCAACAAGCAATAAATGAGTTCATCGAGCTGAATACAGTAGTAATGAAAAAATTTCCTGAGTTGGGGCCTTTGTTGGAAGAGGGAAAACCAGAACAAGAAAAGACAGAGATGGAAGCAATAGGGGAAGTTAGGCCAACATTAAAAACCGACAGACCACCAAAAGCTACAACAACAAGAAAATATTGACTCAGGATGAGTCAATAGCATGTGGCCGGCACCTGTTGGGACCTTTGTTTTGGACAAGGCAGTTTTGGAGTTGCGGAAGAGCCAAAAGACAGGTGGTGGAGAACACTCAACGTAGGTAGGGAGATGTCGTGGTTGAGGAAAACCTGAAGGTAGGTGGCGGAGCATAAACAGATGACAACATAAATGGCAGAGACAAGAGACAAGGAACAAGCGATAGAACTCCCAATGATGAAGAAGAAATATAAAGCAACGGAGCATAGGGGAACAACAGAGCGGAAAAGCGACAGAAACTGACAGTGTCAGTTGGTGGGAACATATAAGTAGGAAGGAGCAACTTCGAAGATAGTTAGTTAGTCAGGTGTTAGTATGAATTTTCCTTCGTAAAAAATCACCTTAGCTACGCATATCAAGTAGCCCTAACATAAGTTATGGCTGCAAAATATCTTAAAATCTGAAATAAGCTGCATGCATCTAGATCTAAATATGGAAGCTATTAAGCAGATAAAATATAAGCATCAATGTATAAGACAAGAATACATGTTTAAAAGAATCTTTTTATTATATCAAAGAATGGGGCACCTGAGAGGAAAATAAGAAAGGTGTTTTCCAATTCTCCTCAGTGGGCTGGGTTCTTGGAAGTCCTCAATGTTTCAGATTAATGGTCTCTCTCTCTAACTATTATGGAAAACAAAAACATGGAACTCAATGGGAGTTCATAAAATAGAAATGCAAAGTGGTGACCAAAAGTAGATCCAGTGTGATCCAATGCAATAGAGGTGACTAATGAATGGGAAAAACCTTCCTATTTATAACAAAATATTGGGGTGTTCTAGAACCTGGTGCATGAATAAAATATTATTAAACATCTTCTAGAATCACCCTTTAGGAATATTTTATTATATTTGTTGGAGGGAAAAGGGTTTTTGACTTGGGTCAATTCCTTTATTAATAACTAACAAATAAATAAATGATTTATTTGTTATTTAAGGGAAATGAGGGGAAGATAATTAAATAAATAATGGTTTATTTAATTATTTATATTTGATTTAGTCAAATTTAACTAAGAATATGATTTAAATAGTGATTTAAATAACTTATTCTTAGGAAACAATTAAATAAATAATGATTTACTTAATTGATATCCTTATTTTCGGTTAAATATGACCATGAAACATAAATAGTTGTGGTGAAAGCAATTTTAATTTAGGTAAAATTAGTCTTACATGGTGTACTTGGGTTCATCTAATAATAATAGGTTAGATGACCAAACAATGGTGTAACATATTTCCCCCCAATGTACGAGTGTGAGGAGAAAATCGTATGACCAAAGTGCATTGTAAGAGCTCAATCACTAGATAGTAAAATGGAAGTGAGAGAGAGAGGACTATATGGTAATCGAAAGTGTGTGAAGGACTAGACCCTGAGGAGACGAGACTTACAAGTGCAACAAGTCTAAAATGTATGAAGCGGTACCAATGTGAAAGGCGGTGGGGGAAGCATACCTATGCCCGCCGAAACAATAGTACAAAAGATAAGGCGCCCGGAAAACCACGGAATGCAAGAATGAAAGAGGTGCTGGCAAAAACATGAGCCAAAGAAAATAGAATGATGACTCCCACATACATGCGATGCTTGGAATAACCGTCAGGACTTATACAGTAATAATGTAGTACATGAGATACAAATATAGCCAAATGCCCCCTACACTCGAGGAAGGGCTCACAAAATCTGACAGATACAAGTAAGTCGAAAAGGTGCTGCAAGCGACGGAGGCCGATATCGTCAAATGAGAGGAGCTACATCAAGGACTAAAGTGACAAAGTCATCCAGGCATGTGGGGGGCTACTTGGAGGGCCACCCCCTCATGAGGGTTGGGACATCTCACACACACCCGAGAATCATGAATGACTGTGGTGGCATCACGAAATCACCAAGCGTAGCAATCATGATCAGGTTGAAGAGTGCGAATCAAGGTCTAATGCCCCCTGGACCTGTCTTCTAGAGAAGATAAGCTGGTGTCGACAGAAGTAGGTCTAGAGCAACGATCATATAGGTAGTGATAATGATGATGGAAGGGGGAAGACGAATGAGTGGATGGGTGACTTCCCTTGTTAGAGCATAGAGGATGTGAATGTTATGGGTGGCAGCTGATATAATGGTATGGAGGGTAAATGATGATGGGCATAATGTAGGGATGTGAAGGGAGCAGATGCAGACTTCAACGAGGGATGTGGACTCTATGCATGTGCTCTCAACAAGGGTGACTTAGTGGTGCTGCCGTGTAGGAAAGGTCCAATGGGGACTTGTAAAAGCATGAGTACAATGGGGTAACTCATGACGAAAATCATCATAGTCAAGGAAAATTAAGGAGGTACAGTGGTGCCCCAATTACAAGTGTTGAAAAGTGAAGAAATTCGGTTTTGAAGAGAAATGGGGAGACCCTTCATGGAAAAAATGTGTCATGGTGAAGTATCAAAATATGAAAAACTAACAGATACCCATTGTAGTGCTCAGTGAGAGCTTTCCAATGGTGTGAACGGTTTGTCAAACGAGGCTACGGTTGGGTCGCAGCTGGTGAAAGAAAAATCAGGGGTTTTCTTCTAATAAAGCATTTTCCCTCCAAAATCATTCATTTGCTTGTGTAGCTATGGTGAATGTGGAGAGGAGAGGAGGCCCTAAATCTTGTGGTGATCGTAGCAAACAAACCGACCGTTGGAATCGTGATCTGTCAGTTGCAGGTAAGAGGCCTAATCCTACTCTTTGTTTTTGATGGATTCAAAGTTCAGATTAGGGCCTAAAATCTCAGTAACTGGACCTACTTCACCCTTACGGCTGGGTCGCACTTTTTTGGGCAAAAACTATGACCTAGGACGTAGGTTTTGGCCTGAAAGGTGCGACCTGTCCCAGGATTTGCCTGAAAAGTGTGACCTGTGAGAGGGAGGGGATTTCAGTGTTGTTTGGGGCTGAGATTTAGTTTTGGTGTGAGTTAATCCAGTATGGGTGATCTGTAGACTGACAAAGATGTTGGTTTTGTGAAGATATGGAAGATATACTGATCAAATGGAGAGAAAGATATCTAGATGCATTGCGGACAGAGATTGAAGCAGATCCGGGTGTTCGTCGTGCACTGGCTAGGTTTGGGGTGCTGAAATTTTTGGAGAACCCTTTAATGAGGGCTGGTGAGCCCTTGTTGGCCCGGATTGTCAGCTATTGGGATCCAGATCATGAGGTTTTTATAGTGCAGGGGCACAGGATCAAGCTGATGGTCCAGGATCTATATTTCTTGACTAGTCTCCCTCCATTGGGGATGGTGGGGAATAATCAGCCAGTGTTACCGCGAGGGCGTAACATTATGGAGTTTGTCGAACGACATTGTCAACCAACTGTCTGAGTCAAGGGGAATTGGATATAAATTGGAAATTTATAGAGGTTGAAGACCCGGGCAGTGGCCGCAGCGATGCTGTGGATCTTGGGCAGTCAGATGCTCCATCACATCACTGGAGGACAGATGATGATTGTAGAGAGTGTGTTGGGTGGGACCTACTATGGGTGGGCCTAGATGATGATGGCATTGCTGAAACACCAGTTGTCGCTATGTAAGTGGCAGGTGAATCATGATTGTGCATATGGGACGGTGTTGTGCTCTTTCTTCTTTGAGAAGATCCCGACCTTACGACCTCGGATACAGTTGCCTGATGGGGGCCCGAGAGAGCCCTGGATACGTCGGTGGGGACGATTGCTGAGTAGAGGAGGAGGAGGGGCGGTCGGAAGGGTGTTTTGACCAGAGTTTTTTGCGCATTGGGATCAGATGCCGTTATACATAGACGACTATCCCTATAGTGGGATGAGTTACTGGGGAGATCCAGACTTGCCATTACCACCTGGGCGAGTATGGGGCCCCAATGGTAAGTGACAAGCAACTAATCTGTTATGTTCCTTTTATAGTTGGTGATTAGCATGCATGGTGCTAATCTTTATATTGTTTGGGATGCAGATATAGCACCGGTAAAACCAGTCGGATATATGGTGCGACCTGCAGCAGCAGGAGCTACTAGTGCCAATGGATCGAGCACAAGACAGAATGAAGAGATGGCCGCATTGGTGGAGGATATCCGTCGTAGATGTGAGGGACTGTTGACCGGCATGTCGGAGCGTGGTTTGCAGGATTTAGACGACCGATACATAGAGTTGTGTATTGGACTCCCCTCGGGATGGCGAGGGATCATGTGACGCATGGCGATGGTTGGGCAGACGGTGCGTGATCTACGAGCTGTGGGAGTAGAGCCGTTGGCTTGGGATCCTCCAGAGCGTGATTAGAGGCGGGGGCAGGTGGTGCCCCCCAGTATGTATGTAGGGGCAAGTGATGCCCCCCAGTTTTGTAGTTTTGGTTTGTGTAACATGCTATGGGCATGTCATATGTTTCAAAGTATATGGACTTTAAAACACATGTTATATATATATGAGTTTTATGTGTATTTTGTGGATGCTATTGTGTTGTGTGTGATAAATTCCAATCTATAACATGATTTGCGATCTGATCGAAATAATGATTGTGACTTCTAGGGATGTGGTTGAATGAAATGAATCTAAATTCACGAATTAAAAGTCTCACCCGTAAATATTGTCTAAGCAGGGTAGGATGATGTACACGGTAGACACCATTAAGTTGTAGGACAATAAGTAGAGAATCTAAATAAACTTACAGATGGAGGATGCGATGAGAGAGAGCATCAGCTAAGAGACCACAAACGGCATCATACTCGGCCTGATTATTGGTGGCGGTACCAATGTAGACCCCATGTGCAAGAACAAGGGTATGCATAGGGGTAAAGATGGCCCAGGTGGCTAAAGCGAGGTGGCAGGAATAGCGACTAGTGCCATCGGCATAACCAATGTAATGTGTGGATGATGGAGTTGATCGAATAGTAGCACGAGACAGGAGATGGGAGGAGAATCGGGGACTCGTGTTGTGAAGTAAATCATAGATATGGAGGGGAACATCGGGATTGGGGGCAGATAGGGAATGAAGGCGAAAACCACAGGAGGCTGCAAAGCTACCTAAAGCATCAGTCCTGGAAGAAAGGCGCAGAAATGGGTCATCAGGGGGAATGACGGAAGAGCAAGTAAAGAGATGGTCAAAACACGTGGAGCCCAAGAATGTCGGGGAAGGGGGATCGGGTGAAACAGACGGATTTGATACGGAGGGGATGTACTCCGAGGGTTGGGCGGATGATGATAGGTATAAAAGAGGAGCAGCAGATTCGGACATCTCAACATCAGGGGGTGGGATGTCAATGGTAGCTGGGGGATCGTCAAGTAAACCAGACACATACTGAGCAAGGATGGGTGAGGCGGATTGATTTTGTTCAATCTCATACTCACGAATGACCTCTAAAGAAGCTCAGTAATGCATGAGGTGAGGAAAATGATGGGAATAATGATCGTGGATCCCACATAAAGCGCAAGGTTTGTTGGTGTGAAGAGCCTTAGGGTTTCGTGGATCCCACATAAAGCGCAAGGTTTGTTGGTGTGAGGAGGGAACAGGGGTTTCAGAGGTCGTTGATTCAGGAAACGCGACTTTAACCATGGGTTAGATACGGGGCAACTCAGGACAGGTATGGGTGGCGTGACTGATAGCATCGCATAGGGCGCACGACTTGGTGGGTGGAGGGGGAATAGGGTCAGCGGCGATGGCTTTGTCTTTGGATGCCCCCTTGTGAGTTTTTCGTTTCTTACCCAGCGCAGATTCAATATGAGGAGTATCGGGTGAAGGGGCTAGGGGTACCGGAGTGGTGGCAGGAACAACGGGAATCGGTTGAATAGGCGTCACAACAATGTATGGTTTAGGGTGACCGGGAGGGGTCTCGGTGGCAGGAGAAAGATACCATACTGGTATTCCCAACTTTAAATTGGGAAGGGAAAGGGTGGCCATGATGGGAACCGAATATACTCCAGGAGGGGGACCGAGAAAAGGGATTTGACTGGTGGAGTAATGGTCGGGAGGGACGGCTCCTAAGTGGGGGAGGCCGGAGAGAACCGATTCAGGAAGGGAAGGAGGTTCATGATTGTTGGGGAGAGGGGAAGGGCCTTGCGGGAGGGGTTGAATCAGCTGAGGCGAAGGGCTAGGAGCAGGGTACGTCGGATGAGGTGGAGGTTGCTGACTAGCCAAGGCAGGTTACGGGAGTGCAGCCTGGGATGATTGCATCATGCAAACATTCACTAAGCTAGGATCAGAGACAGGAGGAGGGGGAGGGCCGGGGAAGGTGCCAAGCAAAGAGGAGTCTTTGTAGATGCCAGGGGAAACGCTGGTCAAAGAATCAACAGTTTGCTTATTGGTGACAGTAGAGATGGTGGACTCCGGTGAGGTAAGAGATTTAGGTTCATGGTACGACAACTGGTCAATGGTGACTATCTTACCATTATGAGGGAAAAACATCTCGTGGTGGACTGCGGAGGGGACGACAGACATAGCATAAGTGTAACTATGCCCTAAAAGAATGTTGTAGTCAAGAGGGGCGTCGATAACTTCAACGTCGACACAGACAGTCTTACCAGCAAGGGTGATAGGATAGTTACGAAAAAGGCCGATGGGCTGGGAGGCATGGCCATCCCAAGCACGAAGGGTGATGGTAGAAGGGGCCAGCTCAGGGGAGCCAAGTTGTTTCCAAATCAAGGCGGAAATTACACAGGTAGATGCCCCCTCATCAATAATACATCAAGCGACATTGGCATTTCGGATTTTGACGGGGATTTGGAAAGAAACTGACGGAGGAAGAGGGGGATGGTCTGACTGACGAGCGTCGAAAACAATTAATAGGTCATCAGCAGGATCTACAGCACCCACGGCAGATAGTAGAGCTTTCTTTTGAGAAGGACACGACTAGAGGAGTTCCAGTGTTGAAATGGAAGCTGGAGATTGTGCCAGATCATCTACTATACTGTAAGAATGGGCGGCCCGACCAGAGGCATCATTTTGGCGTAATGGACCCTTAGGAATTTTTGTGTGGACCTCAACTTTGGGTGCAGGGATTTGCAAGGGA
The DNA here is from genome assembly GCA_034641835.2 of Pinus albicaulis. Classification (NCBI taxonomy): domain Eukaryota; kingdom Viridiplantae; phylum Streptophyta; class Pinopsida; order Pinales; family Pinaceae; genus Pinus; species Pinus albicaulis. Next base: position 220,116 of record JAXQQM020058779.1, read on the forward strand.
CCATTGGGTGTCGATAGAGGCTCTATAGAAGTTGAGGATGGGGACTCGGAGACAGACGGGACGGGAGGCGGGGAGTGTTGGTGAGACTGAGTTTGTAGGTTAAGGTCGACAATGAGAGGAGGGTCAGAGGCCATCATGATAATTTGATAGTCAGAGGTGTTAGAAGGGGAAGGTTGAGTGGTGCTAGGGGCGCAAGGTGATTGAGTAGCGACGAATCCTTGTTTAGGGAAAGGATCGGTAAACACAGCGGGTTGAGGAGTAGTCGGATGTGGGGGGGTATTAGGGGAGGAGTGTTGTCTGCACACAGTGGCATGAGACTCCCACATTTGTCGTATCTGTGGTAGGAGCAGACAATCATGAGTGTAATGATCATAGATACCGCAACATGAACATGGATTATTGGTGTGAAGCGGTCTATCTGGCCTAGGTTGAGAGCCCTGTGGCTGGTGGGCGGTGTTAGAGTCAAGACTGGGAGGATTGGGGCCACGGCTACCAGAAGTGGATGGATTGCCTCTTCTCCGATGAGGAGGAGTTGCCCCTTGTTGCGCAAATACGTGCCCTGGGGGGGGGGAGTAAGTGCAGCTGCGGGGGAAAAGAGGGCAAGGGAGTGGGAGGTCTGAATGTGGGGGGAGTGGGGACACGAGGCTGTGGAGAGGGGTAAGGGTGAGGATGGGCCCTAGTGAGATAAGGAGGAGGGTAGGAAAAAGGGGGAGGCATGCCAAAACCGGGGTACATGGTGCCGGGAGAGGGGAAGGTGCTGACGGTGCTGGCCCCTCCGGGCGGAAAACTAAAGGGGGGAAGTGGTTGGGGGGTGGTATGGGATAGAGCACCAATGATACCATCGGCAGAATGAGAAGCGCTTGAGCCGTTAGGACCACCGGGCTTGGGAAGGTCAGGGAGAACGGTGTAAACATAACCGGATTGAGCATAAATAAGGTCATACTTCAAAGCTATTTGAATGGTAGCTTCTTCAGTTTGGGGAAAGTGAGAGGAAAAATCTTTGCCAATGGGGGGGAGGAGAGAGCAAAGGAACCATTTCGTATAAACATGATCTCCAAAGGGGGGGGGGGGGGCGGCTGCGGCACAGACTTCGCCGTCGTCGCCATTCCTGGACATGAGCGAAAAGGCGAGTTGAAGAGGATTGATGAAAAGAAGTTAAAAGCTCCATACCGGTGTTGTAGCGGAGAGGAAGCTAGAAATAAGATAGAAAGGCTTGGTTGATGGTCGAAAAGGTGGTATGGGAAGAGGTGGCTCGGTCAACATACCATTTAGAAGCCTCACCGGTAAGCATGTGTTGGAACAAACGGAGACGGATGGATTCATCGGTGATAGAATTAGAAGAACACCACATGTGGAAAGAGTGGATGTGGTTAGAGGGATCTTCACTAGCAAGGCCTTCGAACTTGGGGATGTCAGAAGGGAGCTTAGTAGGCATAGTAGGCCAACTGACATCATGGCGGATGGGGTCATTAATAAGCTAGTGGAAGTCAGGGAGGCTAAGGCCAGCCATATGATGGAGCAGAGGGGTGGTGGATGCAGGCCCCGTGGTGGTTCCACTAGAAACAAACCCAGCAGTAGAACTGGGGTTACTGCTGGTAGTAGGTCCTAAGGTAGACATAGCGAGAGTAACAGGGGGAGAACCAGGAGAAGAGGGAGAACCCAAACAATTAGAGGAAGAGTTGGAGGGCAGACTCGGAGGGGGAATTACTTGATGTCGATGGGAAAGAGGAAGTCGACCAACCAGAAACTGAGGGTGAAGGCCAAGAAGTCTCCGAGACAAGCGCCTTGGGCATGTAATGATGACAGGAAGAAAGGCAAGAAAGCAAAAGGTGACAAGGGCAGAATGGTGCAGTGTTAATTAATTTTAGAGTCTTTTCCTGGCGGTGTTAACCAGGCTCTTCTTCACTTAGGGTCAGTGTGTGGCGTGCGTTAATTTTAATTGATTAAACCCAGAAGTTTTGAGAGTAAAAGAAAAAGTGTGCTGCGTAATGGAAAAGAAATCTGCAGTAAATAAGAGTAAAGGAACAGAAAATTAACAACTAAAAAAAAGGCAGCAATGGAACCCAAGGAGGTGGGTCTCTCAAAACTATTCTATAAGAGGGAAAGAAAACTAGGCAAAGCATGCGAGAAAGGGATCAATAGATCTATGGTCCGGGGGGACTAGGATCTAATGGAGAAATCTGCTGGAAAGTGGTGCAGAAAGCAGCAAAGAGGCAGGGGCAAAGTTGCTGCTAGAAAATAGGAGATCAGCTAAAAAAGAGGGGGGTAGAAGAGGTGACCCTAGAGATGAACCCAGACAAAGCGAAAGGCAGTGTATAGAAAGGGAAGAAAAGCTGACCTGTGAGGATCTGAATAGGAGGTATCAGATCTAAAACAAGGCTAAAACTTCTGGAAATGTAGACGTCTGAAAATAGCAACAAACTCTCCCACAAAACGTGGAGGGCACTAAAGCCCTAAGGGGCAAGAGTCCCACTTAGGTGAGTGAAATAGATCAGCAATAGGTCTGAACAGGTGGAGAAAGAGGCTGGAAAACCCTGATAGAAGCTTCAATAAAAACCAGAAAAAGTGCTGGTAGATTGCAAAAAAAGTTGCAGGTTGCAGGTTTGGGCCTGTTTTTAGGCCAGGTCGCAGGTTTGGGGCTGAAAAGTGCGACCTCAAGGCCAGGTCACACTTTTTGGGCTGATAAGTGTGACCTGCAGATCCGGGACTGGCGGCGGCAGATTTCAGAAAATTTTGCCGTCTCAGCTGCGGCTGATGTCGGTCACCTGCGCAATAGGGCCAGAAACACACGGAAGTTAGAAATGTGAGGGTAGAGGGTTTTTAGAGGTAAAACTAGCATAAAAATAGGAAAAATAGAAAATGGAAGAGAAACCCTAGGTGCTGAAACAACTGGATATGTAGGAGGATAGAAAACAATAGTGGTCGCAAAAGAAAACCCGTGTGGAGTCGCCAATTGTTAGTATGAATTTTTCGTCGTAAAAAATCACTTTAGCTATGCATATCAAGTAGCCATAACATAATTTATGGCTGCAAAATATCTTAAAATCTGAAATAAGCTGCATACATCTAGATCTAAATATGGAAGATATTAAGCAGATAAAATATAAGCATCAATGGATAAGACAAGAATACATGTTTAAAAGAATCTTTTTATTATATCAAAGAATGGGGCACCTGAGAGGAAAACAAGAAAGGTGTTTTCCAGTTCTCCTCAGTGGGTTGGGTTCTTGGAAGTCCTCAGTGTTTCAGATTAATGGTCTCTCTCTCTAACTATTATGGAAAATAAAAACATGGAACTCAATGGGAGTTCATAAAATAGAAATGCAAAGTGGTGACCAAAAGTAGATCCAGTGTGATCCAATGCAATAGAGGTGACTAATGAATGGGAAAAACCTTCCTATTTATAACAAAATATTGGGGTGTTCTAGAACCTGGTGCATGAATAAAATATTATTAAACATCTTCTAGAATCACCCTTTAGGAATATTTTATTATATTTGTTGGAGGGAAAATGGTTTTTGACTTGGGTCAATTCCTTTATTTATAACTAACAAATAAACAAATGATTTATTTGTTATTTAAGGGAAATGAGGGGAACATAATTAAATAAATAATGATTTATTTAATTATTTATATTTGATTTAGTCAAATTTAACTAAGAATATGATTTAAATAGTGATTTAAATAACTTATTATTAGGAAACAATTAAATAAATAATGATTTACTTAATTGATATCCTTATTTTGGGTTAAATATGACCATGAAACATAAATAGATGTGGTGAAAGCAATTTTACTTTAGGTAAAATTGGTCTTACATGGTGTACTTGGGTTCATCTAATAATAATAGGTTAGATGACCAAAAAATGGTGTAACAGATTTCCCCCCAACGTACAAGTGTGAGGAGCAAATCGTATGACCGAAGTACGTTGTAAGAGCTCAATCAATAGATAGTAAAATGGAAGTGAGAGAGAGAGGACTGTATGGTAATCGAAAGTGTGTGAAGGAATAGACCCTGAGGAGACGAGACTTACAGGTGCAACAAGTCTCAAATGTATGAAGTGGTACCAATGTGAAAGGCGGTGGGGGAGGCATACCTATGCCCCCCGAAACAATAGTACAAAAGATAAGGCGCCCGGAAAACCACGGAACGCAAGAATGAAAGAGGTGCTGGCCAAAACATGAGCCAAAGAAAATATAATGATGACTCCCACATACATGCGATGCCTGGAATAACCGTCAGGACTTATACAGTAATAATGTAGTACATGAGATACAAGTATAGCCAAATTCCCCCTACACTCGGGGAAGGGCTCACAAAATCTGACAGATACAAGTAAGTCGAAAAGGTGCTGCAAGCGACGGAGGCCGATATCGTCAAATGAGAGGAGCTGCATCAAGGACTGAAGTGACAAAGTCATCCGAGCATGTGGGGGGCTACCTGGAGGGCCAGCCCCTCATGAGGGTTGGGACATCTCACACACACCCGGGAATCATGAATGACTGTGGCAGCATCACGGAATCACCAAGCGTAGCAATCATGATCAGGCTGAAGAGTGCGAATCAAGGTCTACTGCCCCCTGGATCTGTCTTCTGGAGAAGATAACCTGATGTCGACAAAAGTAGGTCTAGAGCAACGATCATATAGGTAGTGATAATGATGATGGAAGGGGGAAGACGAATGAGTGGATGGGTGACTTCCCTTGTTATAGCATAGAGGGTGTGAATGTTATGGGTGGCAGCTGATATAATGGTAAGGAGGGTAAATGATGATGGGTGTAATGTAGGGATGTGAAGGGAGCAGATGCAGACTTCAAGGAGGGATGTGGACTCTATACATGTGCTCTCAACAAGGGTGACTCAGTGGTGCTGCCATGTAGGAAAGGTCCAATGGGGACCTGTAAAAGCATGAGTACAATGGGGTAACTCATGACGAAAATCATCACAGTCAAGGACAATTACGGAGGTACAGTGGTGCCCCAATTACAACTTTTGAAAAGTGAAGAAATTTGGTTTTGAAGAGAAATGGGGAGACCCTTCATGGAAAAAATGTGTCGTGGTGAAGTATCAAAAGATGAAAAACTAACAGATACCCATTGTAGTGCTCGATGAGAGCTTTCCAATAGTGTGAACGGTTTGTCAAACGGGGCTACGGTTGGGTCGCAGCTGGCGAAAGAAAAATCAGGGGTTTTCTTCTAATAAGGTATTTTCCCTCCAAAATCATTCATTTGCTTGTGTAGCTATGGTGAATGTGGAGAGGAGAGGAGGCCCTAAATCTTGCAGCGATCATAGCGGAAAAACTGACCATTGGAATCGTGATCCATCAGTTGCAGGTAAGAGGCCTAATCATACTCTTTGTTTTTGATGGATTCAAAGTTCAGATTAGGGCCTAAAATCTCAATAACTAGACCTACTTCACCCTTACGGCCAGGTCGCACTTTTTTGGGCAAAAAATGCAACTTGGGACGCAAGTTTTGGCCTGAAAGGTGCGACCTATCCCAGGATTTGCCTGAAAAGTGCGACCTATGAGAGGGAGGGGATTTCAGTGCTGTTTGGGGCTGAGATTTAGTTTTGGTGTGAGTTAATCCAGTATGGGTGATCTGTAGACTGACAAAGATGTTGGTTTTGTGCAGATATGGTAGATACACTGATCAAATGGAGAGAAAGAGATCTGGGTGCATTGCAGACAGAGATTGAAGCAGATCCGGGTGTCCATCGTGCACTAGCTGGGTTTGGGGTGCTGAAATTTTTGGAGAACCCTTTAATGAGGACTGGTGAGCCCTTGTTGGCCCGGATTGTCAGCTATTGGGTTCCAGATCATGAGTTTTTTATAGTGTAGGGGCACAGGATCGAGTTGACGGTCCAGGATCTGTATTTCTTGACTGGTCTCCCTCCATTGGGGATGGTGGGGAATACGCAGCCAATGTTACCATGAGGGCGTAAAATTATGGAGTTTGTCGAACGACATTGCCGAACGACATTGTCGACCAAGTTTTCATTTTCCACTTACAGTCCTACAAAATGACCCAGCTAAATTGTACAATAGATGAAAATATGTTTCGTGATATTGGTAATTTACTTCAACTTGTTATTTTAAAACAAATTGCCAAGCCCAAAATTGCAAAATAGTTGAAGTCTAAATTGTAGGATGGTTAATCCCATGTGGGCCCCACTTCACAACACATCCTCTTTTCTAAAAAATCTCGAAATTAAAAATTTCTGATTTAAAAAGGCTAAAATAAAATGTGATTGAGAAATTGTGATATCGCAATATCGCATATCGCATTTCGATAAACACCTCAAGCTTGTCCCTCACTTTGATTTGCGATATGCAATATTTAATTTTGGAAAACATGCAACGGGTTAAGTTTTTAATATAAGGTTTTTTTTATTTATCCTTATGACTCCCATACCTCCACCTCACTCTCCCTCACATCATACTCACCTCACCCTCCACTTATTCCTCCACCTAACTCCCTCACTCCATTAACGCCCCTTATCCCTCCATAATCTCAGTCCACTCCTCCTCTCTCTCACATGGTGTGCATTATATATGTATTTTAAATTATTAATTATAATATATATTGTATTATATAATATTATAATTAATATCATATTTTAATTATAATTTTAATATAATTTAAATTATAATATTAATATAATATTTTAATATTTTAATTAATCAATAAATTAATTTTTAAAATTAGTTTAATTCTATTTACGATTAATTTTTTCTTAATTAAGATTAATAATATAATTGAAATTAATTAGTATTAATTAATAAAAAAATAGTAATTTAATTTAGGATTAGAATTTAATTAAAAAATTATGATTTTTTAGTCCAAGCAACAGAATTTCTAGAATTCTGGAAATTTTAATTCTTTAACTTTGGAAGCTCATAAACGGAGTTTTACTTGGCCAAATAAGGCTCAAGATGGCTCATTGGATAGATAAAATCATGGAGATTATTCTTGATGTGGTTTCATTTCCAGATTTGATCATTATTGGGTCTAAAATTAGGCATAAGATCAAGCTCTGAATTTTTAAACAAAATCAATTTTCTGAGTTTTATTTTCTGCATTCTCATTTGCCCAAGCCTTTTCTGAGTATAGATCTATTCTTCAATAATATCATTGGCCAATCAAATCTTCGCAAGCATCAATACAAAGCTCAAATTTCCTTTTCAATTATTTACTTAATTGAATTCAATTACATTTATTTTAAATCCATATTTGGCATTTTGATTTTATTTTTTGCATTTTAATTTTGTTTTGATTTATTTTTTGCAAAAAAACAGTTGAAGATATGAGGAGAAAATATCTCAATCAATGAGAATGTTCCACCAATTGAAGAATGAAAGTTTGAGCAAATAAAAATTGATTGAGAAAATTTATTCTTCAACAAAATTTCTTGTTAAGAATTCTTTTATAAATATTATAAATATCAGATTGTATAATGTAATAGGGGCTCCTCCTCTGTACAATTCAGGGACTCTTAAAAGCATTATTGTATAAAGGATTTAGAGTTGTAGGATAGAGGAGAGAAAACTTAGGTCTGAAGATTATTGAGATTTTTCTTTTGCATGCTGAATTATGTATGGAGAGCAGAGTCTGCACTATTGCAGCTCTAGTTTAAAAGCAACAGTTCAATCATTGTAAAGAACTGTTGGAGATTGGAGTCAAAGAAATGGTTTCAATAAATTGGTATTTATAATACTACTATTTTAAATACTAGTTTTATTTTATGATAGCAATAATGTGTCATTTTATTCATACTTTTGCACTATTGTCGATATAAGTAATTTGTTTCAATTATATGTTATTAATTATCTCTGCTCTTATGGGTTGAATTCTGATTTCTGAGTAACTATTTACTCAGAAATCTGTCTTTTAATACTAATTTAACAATCAATATCATTTTTTGGAAACACTTCATAAATTTTGTTTGGTTGATTATCTTAGTTAAGAAGTTTCTAAATAGAATATGTTTTGGTATTCATAATGTCAGTTAATTGAACTGTTTCATTAATTTGATATTCATTATAAGCCAGATACACTTAAATCTCAATCATTTAAATATCTTGCTCTCGGTTGGGTTAGATATACATCTGTCTAATTGAGATAGGTTTAGGATAAATTTCCTTTTGCTTGCATCTTAGAATGATTTTTCATTTCGATTTAATTCTACATTCCTAGAAGTCATCTTCCCAAACAGGCAAAATTTTATTTGTGGTTTGGTTAAGCCCAAAATTAGCTTATGGATCACTCTCTTGCCTGATCATCAATAAATGAATTATTTGATGTCTCTTTCCAATTGGTAGAAGAAAGTTATATTTTAAGCCATTGGAGATTGAGAGAAGGTAACTGGACCTAGTTAAACCAGTCGGAGCCACCATTCCAAACGAAAAAGGAACTTCTTTAAGGTTTGGACTAGGTGGTCATCCCCGTGTTGTTGTAGTGAATTTCGAGGCTTCAACATGGCCCTAGCCAATTCTTGAGAGGAAATCGTCCTTAGTTCCCTTAACATTGTCTCATACTAAAACCTAAGCTTCACCTACAATTTCTATAGTGACTCCATTTTCTCCTTAAGGAACCGGTCGAAGCATCATATTCAACCAAAAATTCTAAAAATTTCCTTCCCTTTTCCTTTTTTTGTTGTATTTTTTGTTTACAACATAGGGTTTTATTTGTTTTATTTTTTGAATCTACCTTGTTTGGATCTAGAATTTCTTTCATGCTAGGTCATCTTCTCTTGATTTATTCTTGCTAATGAACTCCTCATGTTCTATCATTTAAAGTTAGTATATTGAGGGTTAACCTTTGCTTCTCATGCATTTATTTAATTGATCTAACCCTAAAACAATTGACAAATCAAGTGTTTATTTTCACATGGCCTATTCATTTGTTATGATTCAAAATGAATGGTAAACGTTAGCACTTTATCTCTGATCTAAGATTTTTTGCTAGTATCGCACTATTTTTCTGATGCGTATTTGATAATTGGTAAATCAATGTTAAAAAGAAAATAGAGAACTAACCATTGAGAGCCATGATTTACATTTGGCATATATTTCTCAATATAAATAAGAGACGACAAGATGAAAGAAGAAAGAAAAAGACAGCTCCAGTTGGATTTCAGATCAAATTTACCCAAAAAGTAGGACAATTTGACTGTTGTTTATCACATGCAGGGAAATTTGACTTATTTTAATCACATGTTGTTTCAGAGAGTTTCTCAACAACTCCAACTAAGGGACGACAAAACAAAATAAGAAAGAAAAAGACAAAGACCAAAAGAAAAATAGTGAAAATAATGGGGCTGGGTATAAGACTATAAGCAAGCATGTTTATAAGAAACCAAATGCCCGCAACAAGATAGAAGCAAGCGAGACAAGGGAAGACCAAAAGAAAATGAGGGGAATGGACTTCACCATGAAACAACATTGAAGCATGTTGTAGGAACCAAATATCTGCAACTATTTATGATTAGAAAATTGGGCACAATAGTTGGTTGAGCATAAAGACTGATGAGACAAGAATCCATATAGTAAAGAATGTGGACAGGGTTACACCTATATATCAAGAGTAAAAATTACTTTAATATATTGAGCATAGTATGACCAGTAAGATGTCCGAATGATAAAAGTCCCATGTTGAATATGATATGCAGAATGCATAACAAACTATAGCTTTGATCACAAATATTAAAAAGTATTGCATACACAAATATGCCACATTAGAATTCATCACAAAGTATGAAATTTACAATAAATTTAAATTACTTGTTATTTTGACCTGGAACTACAACAAAAAGGAATTTTTCAACATTTAAATAGCGTTGAATCACAAAGCCATATGGTGCACAACAAAATTCACATTGAGCTTCTGCATTAAACCATTTACAAGTGACTACTATAGACTGCATCATAATAATCCTATACCTTCCCCAGATATTCACACTAACAAAATCCTTCACTGTATTTCGTAGGTTAAAAATTCCTAATGATCCTCTGTACTATAAAGGTTACAAGGTATGTAAACAGTAATATCATTAGGATACCAGACAGTGATATCATTCCAATACCAGAAGGAAAGCAATGAATCAGGATTGACCAATCTTGATAGACACATAAATAAGTATATCATCTTAATATTTTTCTTTCATGTTGTGATATATGCACGTATGTTGATTGCTAGTGTAAGATCTGTTGCTTTGGGTATTTTCACTTTTTGGAAACATAATTATGTCTGCCAATTTTGTTTTCAAAACTAGATGATGATATCAACCACAACCAAAAATCCTTCTTTTATTTGCCCAAAAAGTTTGTCTAAAATTACAATTTACCACTAAACATGTTAAAACCTAGTATTTACCACAAACACAATGCACGTTACATGTAAAAAATTGCATAACAATACCATACATAAAAATCCACATGTAGCAATCTGGAAAAAAAAGCACATAAGCTGGATTAATTTGTGGAGAGTAGAAAATTACAAAGAGTTAGTTCCTGACATTCCATAAATTTAATGCAATCAAGTACATACATACAAATATAAATAAAAACTAATTATTTCACATTTACACACCTTTTAAACTAATCTGAACAGACCTACAGAATACTATTACTAGCTTGGCCTCAGCTCTGCCCTAGCCTGATATATCGAATGTTTGGCATAATCAATTGACTGCATGATTGGATTCATTAGCTTTTGGACTATGATGATTGGTATTCGGTAACATCAAGGCCATATTAGGTGAACTTTTAGTTTGGAGCTAGGTTTAGATGTTAGTTTTACTTTCTGGGATGGTTGCTTTGATTTTGATTTTTATGGGCATCCTTGGATGATTAACCAACAATAAGTTCAACTACTTAATACTCTTGATGCATGTTGTTTTAAAGATTCAATTGAGAATAGTTTTACAAAGCCACCCATTTTAACATTTTTGAGCTTTTTTAACACATTGGTATAATTACAATGCAAATCTAGATATACTCAATTATCTTTTTCATTTATGTTTTAATGATGAATGAGGAATAAGTTTAAAATACTTAATACTCTTGATGCAGATAGTTGTGAAGATTTGAGAAAAAATAGTTATGCAAAGCCAAAATCTAGAATTACTGAAAGACACAATCCAAAAGTCAAACGGTTATTATCACTGTAAAAAAAATACTCTAAACCCAAACAATTGTAAAAAGTGGAAAATAAATAATTAATTTTTTTGAATAGGTTTTCCTCTATGATGGGCTTTATGTACTCCTAGAAAGCACTTCAAAAAGTACTCTAACAGAGTTTACTAGTTATCGTAAAATGTATTCGGTCAGAGTTTACAGATTTTTCTAGCGTTAGGAAAACACTTTTAAAAAGTCTTTTGACATGGTTTACAGGTTTTCCCAATGTTTGGTTTTCTGAATTTCATCTATACATTCCTTTTAAAGGACTTTCCAAAAGATTTATACAATATACAAAATATGCAATATTAGAAACACTCTTATAGATATTTTTACTATATAGTATAAGAGTAATATTTTTACTCTCAAAATAATTGAAATTCTAGTATAATTTTGACAAAATTTGGTAGATATTTATGGAAATCCAAGTTATAGTTCTCAAGCTTCTGGATTTTGTGCATCCCAATATATTTTTGATAGTTCAAATCTATTTCCAAATTAAAAAAATGATTCAAACACTCTCACCATAATTTTTTTGAAAAAAAAAAAATTCCACACAAACAAACAAAAAAATACAATCCAAATAAAATTGTAACTTCCATAAACAACAACCATTTTAACAAGTCCCAACTCTGTTTATATTACTGAAGTCATAGTTCCATCCCAAAACCTTGCACAGTTGTCAAGACTTATTCTCTCAAAATCACTTTGAAGTGACAGGTCCATAATTAAAACCTTCCATATCTGCAAAGTTATGAGCAGAACAATTGGAAATGAAATTGCTCCAAACAAAATTCCGCAGACATGCATATGGATGTCCTTCAAGTTACTATGTCCAGCTTGATTTTTTTTTTTAAAGGTGTTTTTTATATAATTTTTTGTTTGTAATTGAGTTACAATTTTGTCTAAAAAAAATAATGAAAACACTGGTAGGATTTTGAAAAAGAATAGTAATTTTTTTTGGAAATTCAAGATTTTAAGTGTTTCAAGGTTTTTGATAATGATAAATGTATTTCTACAATTAGGAAAAGGAAGAGTTAAGGTGCTTATTTCAAGTAGTTATTACCAGCTTTTAGGGATCTGTCACGTGTTGACTTATACAAGGATGATAGTTGATTTTCAAGAAGAGTTTACTACTATTTTGGTGTTTCTATATGTGCGTAATATCAGCATGTCATAACACTAACCTTTTAGGGTTATTATCAAAATATGGAGGGCACAAACTTGGAGCAGACCTTCACCTATAACGTAGAGAGTGAGGATGCACTTCAGATCATCAGTTCTTCAAGGCTTTCATTATTCAACAAATTTTTCTTCTTGTATCCTTTTCATCATCTTATTTATGAGTCTATTGGCTATGCCACTATGGTCAAGTCATTCTTATAGGCTATTTGAGTTAGGTCAGGCCTCTTGGGGTCACATTTAGGGGGCATGGTTTGAGTCATTGAGGATCATACAAGCTGCTAGTGAATTGACAGTGTTGCGCAACAACTGGGTAGCACAAAGTCATCTTTCCTTTATGGCTGACACATTTTCAATGAAAGATGGCCTGAGATGGCATCCTGATGTATGACAAACCAACCTCTAAAATATTTGACAGCCGGCAGCTCCAAAACATGCATGAAACTATGTAGGCAAGGACTACGTAGCACCTGCGTAGCACCTGCACAACACACTTTGTTTTGGGTATATCTCTGTTATAGTGTCATTTATCACCTTCATATACCTAATGATTTACACTTTGGCCTTAGGCACCCTTTCCCCTAGACTTGAACATTTTCTCAAAAAAACAGTATCTTAAAACCCATACGCGACTCTACCCAGACTTTTTCGCGTATACACGCGAGTCCATTTATAGAGATCCACATATACATTTTTAATTATTAAAAAATATATAATTTCCCTATATTTGAGGTGGGTTTGATGGTTATTCCAGTAATTTAACCACCACAGCCCGTGGCCTAACTGTTCCTAAACTACATAAACTAATTTGAGGGAGTATAAAATCCCCTCAATGGAATGGCCTAAGGGAGAGAGAAAAATATAGATATTATACTCTGTTGGAGCCCTATTCAAGTCTAATATTCCCGTGCCTCCTACACTTCCCAGGTATATTCAGGAAACCCTTGCTTCCTTGAGATGTTCATCACCCTATATGACATCTATTGTGCACACATTTTGGAAGAATTCTTGTGAGGCTAGGGCTAGACAGATCTAGAGGACGGTATGCTCGAAGGTCGTGGCAGGATTCAGGTGATCTCTCCACGTTTTGATTACTGTATGTGTAATTCATAATAAGAAGAGCCATCTTGTTCCCAACGTTTATGTGTTTATGATCCTTTATACATGTGTAATAATAATTAATTGAACATTTCATGTTGTTTTTATAATATTATACATGATTTCCACTAACATATAGAAACTATATATGATGTACAACTAGGTTTTTGTGTTCATTCTTTGTGGATTTACAGGCTTTGTAGCACAAAGAGTTGTAGGGGGTTCGCACCCTGTGGGATCTACATCAACCAAGGGACTTTTGGGTAAGTTCTGCAACCAGTAGCATCTAGTTTTTAGTATAGAAGTTGGTTAAAGTGAGTCCTTCTTGAATGGCATGCCCCTAGTCTATGAAGGTTGTCAACCCAAGACCTTTAGGGTATTATTTCCTGAAACAGAAATGGTGACTCCACTGGGGATCACATTTTTGTGATTTCCCGTTTGGGTTGTTTTATCTATCTTGTAGGTTCCCAACAGTTTCTATCACTTTTTTCAGTCGAGCAAGTCCTTTTTCAGTCAGACAGAAGACCTGCTCTCTTGATCAGGCTTGATTTTTAATTTCCTTATCTTTGTTTACATACGCAGTTTTTTCTTTACATAGTCGCATATACACGTTGTTCTTTGCAAAGGTCCCCGTGTATATGCGAGTTTCCTTTGTTAGAGTCACATATGCACGCTTGTTTCTCTCTGCAAAAGTGCATATGCCTGGGAAAATTTGAAAATTTTAGTTTCTAGCCCCTATGGTCTTGTTTGTCTATGTTGAGCTATTCCTATAGTATCTTGAAGGTATCTAGATTGTGTTTAGAGTGATTTTGCATTTGTTTCTCTCTTGCTTGTATGAAGACCTATCCATTTGGTGAAATCCATGTTTTGTGTATTTGTAATTGCTGCTTGAGCACCAAGATCTTTCCCTGAAGATTCTTGGTTTTCTTGAACATTCAAAACAACAAGCTTTCACTCGGTTGCTCTTCTTGGCCTTATGTGTTGCTTCACATTTGATTTTTGCCTTCTTGGTGTAGTTGGTTTTCTTGATTTCGTAGACTTGTCTTGTTACGAATTTTGAAACATCTCTTTTTGATTTTTTGGAGTTGTTGTTCGCTACAAGATTATGCTATTGTACTGAGTTGATTGAGTTTCTTGCTTCTTTTCCTGCTACGAAAGTTGCACGGTTGGCTTGAGTACTTTGAAGCCTTTGATTGGAATTCATGTTTGCTTGATTTAGTTTTTGGATAGTTTCATTTGTCTTCTTGAAATATATTTTCTTTATTTTATAAGTTGAAAAGTCCAAAAACATTTTGTGTTTTCTGTTTCTTTTTGCTTCCAGCTTTGTTTATGGTTTCTTTTTCATCTTTTGAAGCTTTTGGTTAAGTTTCTAGTCTTTAGTTCATGGCTTGATTTTGAAGGAATTCTGCTCTTGATTTCTCTCTTTTATGTCAAGTTTGTTTTGGTGTTTTTTATACATAGGAGTTCTGATTTGGAACTAGACTTGTGGACTGTCAAAAAGTGATTGAACCTTTGGTTTTTCTAGAGAGTTATTTTTTTTCTTCTTTAGAAGTAGCATCTTAGGATTTGCATATCATTGGTAGTTTGCATTAAGTGCATTCAATAATTTTTTAGGCTTTTTCATAATTTTCTGAGTTGTGAGTGTTTGAAAAGAAAAAAATAATTGTTTATTAGTTTCGTAGAACCTATGTAGAAATCACTCTTCATCGAAAGGAAATCATTGCATTTGCATGTAGTTTGGTTTTCATTGGTTTCTTTTGTGTCTTAAAAACACCATCAGTTTCACTTCCGTGCACCCTTGAATTAAATAACATCCCATATAAAATAAGCGATATAATTAAAAGCAACGAGCCGTTTTTTGTATTATTGTCATTAATTATACACCAAATAGCTAAGTTGTAGCGCCTTGGATTAGGTGAGTGGAGAGTTAACTCTCCAAGGCTGCTCAAACTGTTAAACATAGAAGTTTATTAATGAGCGAAATCCAACACTGTTAAGTGGACTCGGAAAGTTCTCCTCTAGAGATTCAAGCACAAGGGATAGTGCAGGTAGAGAAGAGAGATACCCCCTCTCCTATTTGCTGAATCTTGACCTAAGACCGTTCCGCCCGGCTGTCGATACTGATTGGTGCCCATAGTTGCCTATCCTAGGGACCACACAGGTGACTGCGGGGGGAATACCCATGGTACCTGAGGCAGACGTTGCATCACTTCCATCAGTACTTCTGGAAGGTGCCCTTGCAAATCTTAGGTATTTGCATCAGCAAAGGCTATTGTTAGGAGGTCAGTGTAATTTTTTCTGTTACCTTTGCTAGTAGGCCTGGCTCGTAATTACCCCAGACTACTTTCGGGAGGTCCTATTATTTCACTTTCTTGTATTTTGGTGTTCGATCCTCATCACCTAGAGCGGAAATACCTAAGAGCTACTTGTTTAGCTGTATCTTAGGAAATTTTTAAAATGTGCTCTTTTCTCCTAGATTACTTAGCTTCATATTTTTTTCTAGTCTAAAATAAATCTCTTAAAGTGTCTGACCAATTGACTCGTCGATCAAGGAGGCTTCGTGGGTTGTCTCGCGCGAGTACTGAGCCTTCTTCAAGAAGACGTAGGAGTAATTTGGAGGGTGATTTTTCCACGATGGTTTCAGATGCAGTGGAGAGAGATCCTCTTTCAGGGCTTGTTGTTTCTTTAGGTGGTTCTGGTGTTGGTGTCAGTATAGAGAGGACTGCCTCACTCATCTCGAGAGTTTTATTTCCTGTAGAAGAAGTAGAAGTAGAGGAAGTCCCTCAGCGTGTTGAGTCTCTTCCATCTTCTCTTCTTGCTAATCATCCTTTCATCATTCAATACATCGGACCTGAGTCTCAAAGACTCTCAAGTCCTTATTCATCATATTCTCACCTTTCGATGGCCATGACTGTGATCACAACTTTGGCTATGAGCACTGCAAGTGTTCAAACCCCTCTTTCAGTAGAAGGAGGGGGCACTATTTCTATATTTTCAATCACTTCTAGTGATGCTGTGTTTAGATCTGGGCACACCAAGGCACATGCTTCACAATCTGGTCCCTTTTCTTTTGGAATTCCCACTAGTGGGATTCCTTCTTTCTCCTTTTTCGTTGCTTCAGCTACATCTGCACCCATACCCTCTATGGCTAGTGGATCAACTTCTTTTCAAGGGTTCCCCTTTAGGAGTGGCATATACCTCATTCGATCCCTTTCTTAGGATCTTTACCTTTTGCTTCTCAGACTCAAGGTTTCAATCCATGGTCTAGAGGCCAAAGTTCTAATACCTTTACAGGTTGGAATCCTGTTTTTACAGTGATGGGAGCAGGGAATCAGTTTCTCACTAGTCAACAAGGGAATGTTCCTTTCCCTTCATCGAGTACTTCTCAGGCACTTTCTCCATTTGCAAATGCTTGGAACCCTTATCAAGAGGTTTCCTCTCTGTTCACTACCTTAGTGGGGGGACATGGTCCTGTTTATAGTAACTCTATGTTGGGGGGGGAGGGTCCTTCTACGAATGTTGGGTCACAAGTATTTTCCTATGGCCCAGCATTCTATATGAAAAACATTTGGCAACCTGGTGCCTTAGCAAATCCAATGTATTCTTTTCAGAACATTGGGAATCCTTCCTATGGAGGGTGGAATTCCCAGGCTCCTCCTCGTTTACCATTTTTGGCAACGTTAAACTTTCCAAATTTGTTGAAATTAACTAACGATGTGATTCAGTATAGTCCGACATGGCCTCCGGTCCCCACCAAACTCCCCTTAGACATTCCAAAGTTTGAAGGGAAGAATGGAGAGGATCCGGCTGATCATATCACCACTTTCCATTTATGGTGTTTATCTAACTCCCTGATTGATGATTCTATTAAGTTGATGTTATTTCAACGCACCTTAACAGGAAATGCAACCAAGTGGTATATTGAGTTAACTGGGGGCAGTTTTTCCACTTTTGGAGATTTGGCTACCATGTTCTTAAGCCACTTTTAGTTACCTGTCTGTTATGACGCTGGGATTGATCTCCTAGCCAATTTTCAGTAGGATAAGGCAACTCACATTTCTGATCATATTCAGGAATGGTGCAGAAGGAAGACTCTCATTAAAACCCATATTCCGAATGAATTCCTTCTAGAATGGTTTTTGAAATATTTGCAGCCAGAAATTTCTAAAGATGTATCCCTATCAGGGGTATTTTTTGAAGAACAAGCTATTTTTAGGGCTCAACTAATAGAACTGATTTATTCTCAGTCTGGAGTCCTCAATAAAATTTTGCTGGATGCTCCTCACTCCAAATTAGACTTGTCTAAAACTAAACCCTGTCCTCATGGTGAGCACTTATTGGTTCGATCGATAGCGGTGCAACTAACGTGCTTAGTGAATTGCAGTAGTTTTCTATACAATCTGCTTCTTCTAGTCAGGTTGTGCCTTCAATGTCAACTCCTTCTCAGTCCTCGGCAATTAATGTTGTCCAGAATTCTAACCCCAAAGGAAATCAACAATCCGATGGGAAGAAGAAAGGATGGAATAACAAAAAGAAAGGCAAGGATGGGAAACAGAATGCAAACAAAACCAACGATGCTGCTATAAGAGGAAAGTAAAGTTTCCATGCAAGTTGTGCACTGGAGACCATCTTATGCACCGTTTCCCTAAAATTTAGGATGCGAAGCTCGCTTGTTAGCTCAACAGGGTTCTTCCAGTTCCCAGGTTGTGCTAACAAACCCTTTTCTCCAAGGGTAGCAATTAATTGCTGGCACGAACCAAAATACTAGGGCTCCCTCTGGGGGCAGCCAAGAAGGTTCAATTCTGTCAAACATATATATGATGAGTGCTAATGCAGATATCGCTACAAGATATCATGATTATGGAAAAGCTAAGTCTTTGAAAGCTAAGGGTATTCCTGATAGTGTTGAATGACTTCATATTATGAAGCCTACTATTGAGCCTATACCTCAGATGTTGAAGGCATCTTCAAAAAATACAACGATTAATCCAAATGCCAAGGCCACCCAGAACTACTCCATTCTAGAAGATCTGGCCCAGAGTCCTTGTGCTATGTTTGCATTACAGGTGCTCCAGTCTTGTCTTGCTCAACAAAGTGCTTTGCTCACTGCTATTGGGACTATAGATCCAAATAACCCTCTCATGATCACATTTGATATGTCTAATTTTAAAAAGAGAATCCCTCATCATATGACTTTCCATATTAGATTGAGTTATAAAAAATTCCATATCTTTCGAACGGTCGTTGATGAAGGTGCTTCCACATGTGCAATGTCTCTTACATGCTGGAAGGCTATTGGATCTCCCACACTTGTTCCTTCATCCACTCTTCTTACCGCATTTGATGGTCATTCTCACAGGCCACATGGTATTGTTCCGACTTTTCCCATCTGTGTTGGCGGAAAAAATGTTAATATTGAAGTTGAGATAGTTGATGCAATATTAGACTATAACCTTCTATTGGGGCGAAACTGGATCTACGAGATGGATGCTATTGCATCCTCTTTATTTCATATTGTTTGTTTCCCTCATGAAGGGAGAATCATCACAGTTGACCAACTGGATTTTTCTCTTATAGATTAGAATGCATCTTCTGACTCAACCATTCCTTTGGTGAATGATACCAAGGCACCTGTTGAGAATTTGGGGGTTGGAATGTATTCTTCTTTGATGGGTACTTTTGATCTTCCACCTCCTTCGGTTCATATCAATGCAATTTCATCCTCCAGGGCTCCCATTCGAAGGAAGATTTTCAGAACTCATTATTTTTTGGACCCTTGGACCTTACCTTCTCCTACCTCCACATTAGAAAAAGGTCAAGTGGGTGGAATGGCATTTCCAATGTCTACAGCTGAGATTACTTATAGCTCTATTGTTGACTCTGTAGAGTCGATTCCAGTTTCTCTTTCACTGGAGGAATTGGATGGAGATTTGGCTCTGGATTGGACTCTTAGTTCATCTTCAGCCCAAGATTTCCTTGATACCACTCTTCCATCTGAGGAGGCCATCCTGGAAGCAATGACTGGTGTAGAGATACCATGGGATGATTTGCATCATGAGTCTTACTTTCTACCATATTTGAGCGAACTCGAATCAAGTTTTCCTAGCCCTCAGTCTTCTGGTCCTGTTCACCCGGTCCTGAACCCTTTAGCACCAGCACAAGTTTTTGCAGAAGGGAACATGGCTGTGATTTATCCTACTATCCCAGTGAACATTTGTAGAGATCCTAACATTATAGAGAATGTTTTCATTAGAGCTGAATGTTCCCCTTAAGAGGTTCAAATTTATATCAATCTCTTTCGAGAGTTTATGGATGTGTTCACTTGGCCTTATGAGGAAATGCCAGATATAGATCCATCTATTGTCCAGCATGAGATCAAGGTGTACAAAAATGCTAAGCCTGTCTGGAAAAAGCTTCATCCGGTCAACCCTAAAAATGCAGTAGCTATCAAAGATGAGGTGGAGAAGCTGCTTAAGGCGGGATTCATTTTTCTTGTTCCTTTGACAGAATGGGTTTCGAATATAGTTCCTGTGGACAAGAAACAAGGAAAAATTTGAGTTTGCATCGATTTTAGGGACCTAAATAAAGCATGTCCTAAAGATAACTACACCACACCATTTATAGATCAGATTATCGATGAGTGTGCAGGAAATGATATTTTCTCCTTCATGGATGATTTCTCTAGATATAATCAAATTACTATCCATCCTGAATATTAGCATAAGACTGCATTTATTTGTCCCTGGGGTACCTTTTCTTACAAGAAGATGCCTATTGGCCTTAAAAATGCTGGAACTACTTTTCAGCAGGCTATGTCCTATGCCTTCCATGACATCAAACATATTATCGATGCATACTTGGATGATTTAGCTGCTCGTTCTCGTAAGAGAATTGATCATCCTTCTCACCTCCTTCAAGTATTTGAATGATGTCGGCATTACAAAATCCAGTTGAATCATTACAATTTTGTTTTTGCGATCACATCTGGTCGGTTGTTGGGATTTATTATGTCTATGGAAGGGATTTGGGTAGATCCCTTCAATTCGTCAACTTCAAAGTCTACAAGGAAAAGCTAATTTTCTGTGGAGATTCATCATAGATTATGCTGATATTACGAAAGGATTTATGAGATTATTAAAGAAAGGATTTCCATTCTTTTGGGATGACTTTGCTCAACACTCATTCGATGCTTTGAAAAAAGCATTGACCTCTAATCCTTTACTGAGTCCACCTGATTATTGCAAGGATTTCCTTTTGTATCTTGCGACAACTTAATCTACCATTGGTATGGTTCTGGTTCAGGAAGACGATGCTCTTTTAGAGCATGTTATATACTACCTTAGTCGAGGCTTGGTAGGACTTGAACTCCGGTGGTCTACGATAGAGAAGCTTGCTTTAACAGCTTTCCATGCTATGGAGCGGCTTAGACATTATATTCTTCTTCGAAAAACCTATGTTTTGGCAGCAGTCAATCCATTTCAGTTTGTTCTCAGTAGGCGAGTGATTGGGGGCAAACACAATCAATGGATTGTGATTTTGTAGGAATTTGATCTTGATTTTATGTCTGCCAAGTCCAAGAAATCATTGGTTTTTTGCGGAATTGATTTCTAAGTTGACCTGTGGAGAAGATATGGTTTATGATGAATCCTTCCCGGATGAACATATTTTTCTCATTTCTTCATAGGATCCTTGGTATGGGGATCTCATAGTGTATCTCCAGACTGCGATGTTTCCCTCAACTTTTTCGAAAGATGAGTGTCGTAAGTTACGTCACCTAGCTAAAAGTTACTTGATCATTGGTGACACTTTATATCATCATGGGGTTGATTCAATCCTTAGGAGGTGCTTAACTCTCAAAGAAGCTGAGGTTGTGTTGAATGATTTCCATAGTGGAGCTTGTGGTGGTCATTTATCTAGGCTTGCTACAACCAAAAAAATCTTGTGTGCAGGATAATTTTGACCTTCAATTTTGAAAGATTGTATGGAATCGGTCAAAAGGTGTCATTTGTGTTAGATCTATACTCGAAAGATGTATGCTCATCCAGCTCCGCTCTTTCCTGTCATCACTGTCGGCCCCTTTACAAAGTGGGGTATTGATTATACTACTTGTAACCTACCTTCAGCTAAAGGTCACAAGTACATTATTGTAGCCGTAGACTACTTCACAAAGTGGGTCGAGGCTATACCTACGTTTGGGAATGAAGTTGAGACAACAACTCTTTTCCTTTTCAATCAAGTCATTTCTTGCTTCGGTATTCCCAAAGAGATTGTCACTGATCATGGCAGTCACTTTCAGAACAACATGATGGCTGAATTGGCTCT
This sequence comes from Pinus albicaulis, assembly GCA_034641835.2. NCBI lineage: Eukaryota > Viridiplantae > Streptophyta > Pinopsida > Pinales > Pinaceae > Pinus > Pinus albicaulis. The sequence goes on from JAXQQM020058779.1 coordinate 241,894, forward strand.
GAAATTAGGTTTCCAATAGGAGCACTCATCACCGTATTATCCCCAAACTAATGCTTAAGTGGAAGCCATAAAAAAATCCTTGAATACAATTCTTCAACGAACAATTGATAAAGCTCGATCCAATTGGAACATTATGTTGTATCCTATGCTTTGGGCATACCAGATGTCAGTCAAAACTGCAACTGGTTTTACTCCGTTTCAACTGGCTTATGGGTTGGAATCTATATGTCCCAATTAATGTGAAATTCCTTCTCTTACGTTAGTTGTAGAACTTCTTCCTAACACCTCCAATCTTGAAGAACGTCTCCTTCATCTGGAGCATCTCGATGAGCAACGTTGGGATGCTGCCACGATGAATGAGGCACATAAGAAATGGATAAAGGTTCAGTACGATAAAGCGGTCAAACCTATTGTTTTTTCCAAAGGAGACCTTGTCTTGGTTTATGCGCAAGAGAAGGATGTCGTAGGAGCAGGCAAGTTCAAATCTATGTGGTATGGCCCCTTCATCATTAAAAGGTCCTCAAAAAAGGAGCTTATGCCTTGGTTGATTTTGACGGAAATGAGTTGGTGAAGCCCAGAAATGGGCGCTATTTGAAAAAGTATTATGCCTAGCCTTTGGCCTAGCATCATGATTTTTGTATATATTTTTTGTTTTTTGTACATATCTTAGTTTTTGGTTTTTGGTGTGATTATGATGCATTTGATCTGCTTTGGCAGGTTGTGTTGGATGTCATGAGTCATTTTGATTTCGCTGATGGTGCTAGTAGACATACCCAAAACTTGACTGCCACAGCTTGGGTACTTCATTATCTATCCGGTCAGTTGTTGGTTTTAAGAGGTGTTTGCATTTGTCCTACTTTGAACAACGTAGAGTGATACACCGCAGTGGTTTTTCTACTCTCAGAAGAAATATCTTTGGGTGCTGATTCGTTAGTAGTTTTCTTGGACTCCCAGCTGGTGGTTTCGCAGTTGAACAACACATATCGGGTTTGAGACCCATTTTTGCACCGATTGTTTTTTAGGATACGTTTGTTACAAAGACAATTTCAATTTATAACATTCATTCACATTCCTCGAGCTGACAATTGGATGGCAAAATTCTTGGCTAATCAAGCATTTGATTGGCATATTCATCATTCAACATTTTAATCAATATATCAAATACATCATTCATTTTTTACATTTGAGTCATCACATCATATAAATCATTGTATATATATATATATAGTCAGAGTGTTCAAAATATACAAAATCTAGACCCATCTGTCCTACAAAATTAAGGATTATTCCTGTTCATGTTCAATATCAGGGATATATTACAGTCGTCCGGTAAAATCTATATATCTAATCCTGTGGTCATTTCCCAAAATTCGTGTTCCTATAGAACATGATAGCAGTCACTACACGGCGGAATAACCTCACCCAGTCTCGTGGTACTCCAATTACCTGTCTCTGGATAGCCTCTGGTAAGTTCTCTACTGCAGACATAGGCACTTGGCGAGTCAAACTCTCCAAGTTTCTCAGGACAGCATGGAGGTTCCTACCCTGGTCTTCAGCATCTGCCTCACCTCTGCAGCGCTTATGCCTTGGGTATTCCTTAAGTATGACTAGTCCCATATTTGTATCATGATCATCAATAAGCTTGTAAGTCATTTGATTTCAATCAAAAATAATTTTTTTTTTATCATATTTTGAAAAAATCTAAAAAAAAATCATATAATAAAAAATAAAAAATTGCAATCTCATCGATTGCACCCCATGCTGCATCGGGTGGAAGGACTAGATCTGGATCACCGCGAAAATCCCTCCCATCATAGGGATAATCTTCCACAATGATAACTTGTTCCTCCCACCATTGGAAGCACTCGTCATCCCATGTGGTTTGGGGAACTTCACTTCCCCCAATCTCTTCATTAGATCAACACACCAGGCTATTCTTGGATCTTTGGGGCTGCTGATGGTTGAGATGACTTTGGGCTGAAGCCCTGGAATCCTCTCAAAGAAGAATGTCAGTAAAATAGTTCCTTACCCAAAATGTTTGGTTTTTGCCTTCCGGATCGAAGTCAACTGTCTCTTCATGTTGCTAAGCAATGCTGTGCACCAATCAAAGAGGTGAATCAAACATTCTACCGCAATGCTCATTTGAGTCCTTGATGCCTGATGTAGGGAAGCAGATCCCACTACCCTACCAATGGCGAAAAGGAGAATATTCATATATAATTATTTCAAATCTTTGATTGTAATCTATGTCCCTACTTTTTGAGACCCCTCTACGCAATAGACTTGGATGTAGTCTTCCACAGTAAGCCCTCCCAAAGGCTTTCCTTGCAAATCTACTGGATCTCCTCTCCAAGAGAGTCCAGTAATGAAATATATGTCTTCTACCTCTATGCATATAGGAATTTGATCTATCATGAAGTAGTCTTCCTCTGGCTCCAAGTGATCTACAAACATTTGGAGCAACCGAACATTACTTTTCATATTTGACATTTTAAAAAACTTGAGAAATCCACAATTCTGAAGGATATGGAGCAAATTTTTCTCTTCTATCACTTCATTATCGAGGGCACTATATTCACGCTACCTCCAGCTAATTGAAATCCTAAGAAAATCCATCAAACCATTAATTAGGTTCATTTTTTAAATTCTCGGTCTGCACATACGCGGCTTCGTTTACACACAATCACATATCATACGCAGGTTCGTCCACACAAACCCGCGTATGCGTAGAGGGTTTCATCAAAACAAATGTTTCCTAAAATCAAAATTTTAAATTTTTGTCTTAAAATGGAACGAAATTGATGACAAAGATGAATTAAGAGCCTACCTGACTGATTTGGCACAATTTGATGGCTGATTACTCCAGTTTTGAGAAAAGGAATTTTTTCTCCAAAAGTTCCTCCTCCACTTTTGCAATGTGAAAATGATCCAAATATGAGGTAAATGGTGTATTTATACCTAGAATTTGAAAATTTTTGAAAAGTTCCTTCGTGCATATTTTTCGAAATATATCTAGGGCTGTATAACCGTGTTGCTTGTAAGTGTTGGGTAAGGTATTTTTTCAGGGACATTTTACTGAAGTTGAGATTTTTTCCGGTTTCTTCGGATCCATGACTACTGACCTATCATGGCAAGTATATGATTATGAACTAGCATATAGGTTAGGGAATCTACTTTTCGTTTCATTCTGCATACTAGCCTCCATTCTTATCACTTGCCATAGGGTCGATCCCATCTTGTCATGAGTACTTAACCTATTTCACTCATTGATTTTTAAATCATGACTTGGTGGTAGAGCCTTCCTTTACATGGGCTTCCTAGTTAGTTCCTCGCTAGCATTTGTCGCCCATGCTGCAATTGATGTAGGCTCGGGAGTCCTTTTTAGTCCCGCCATGAAATACATGTTGAAGCTTCATTCTTCTTCTTCTTCGCTATCATTTTTCTGGTCATTACCCTAGAGACTCGCTTTTGTTGTCGAGTTGTATTTTTGCATTACATATTGACTACTTGTTTATCTTGGCCTTTAGCCGGCTTCATTTGCACTCAATGTTTAAGCAATATTTTGACCTTGACTTTCTGTACAAGTTAACTGTGCAATCACTTAGCTACCGCGACTTGACATCTTGTTACCCATGGATGGAACATTCCTCTGAGTATCACTTACCAGTTTCTACCACCTTACATTGAGAATAGGATTGTTCCTATCCCCGGAACTAGTGCATATGTTTCATGATACTCGTTCTATCCACTGTACTATAGAATTGTTTTATTCTTTTTAGGCTTTGAATATGAAAAAGACAAAAAAAATTAAATATGTGAAAAAGAGCGAGAACGGGATATTAATTCATATTTCGATGGCAGCTACAGTGTTAGTTTTGTCACCCTTGAACAAAGCACAAAAACTATGTCTTTCCTTCATTTGGGATGGTTTTAGTTTTGACTTAGGAGAAGCTATAACCTTGTCACATGTGTCAGTTATCCCCCGGTTGGTTATCTCTTCCAATCATATGGAGGGTTTGTCCGTGCCTCCTTTATGAAAAACTTATACTCATCTGCTGCCATAGTCAACATGAGTTGTGTTTTTGTTCAAGGGAAGTTAACCTGAGTCGACCTTTATGCAGTGTCTCTTGACTCATTTTTCCGTCGGCCTTCCTAGTCTTGTCAGTATCTTGTTCTATCACATCAGATGTTTGGTCCTATGCTCATGCTGGTTTGATAAGGTCTCCATTGACTTCTTGTTGGTGGGTTTGTCTCTTATCGACTACGACATATTTCTCTGAGAGTAAACCTAGAGTTGCATCCTAGCCCTATTTACATCATTGATAGGTGACCTTGTGCTCAACATTTGATCATCATCATGGGTCTTTGACTGAGTGGTTTCCCTTGTGTTCGACATCAGATTACATTATCACACCTGGGATTCGTGTTGTACCTTGATTTCCATTTGACCCTATCAGTGGATATCTCACCTCTTTGTCAGCTTTCATTATTGGTTGGTTCAAAGGGTTTCTGCCATGCACTTGCTTCAACATGTGCATGCCAGAAACGTACTTTGGGTTGGTTACTTCACTCTACTTCATCTGATTCCTTCCAAATTTTGACCTACGGGTTACACTCACGTTGGACTGATGTGGGATGCCTTAATGCCTTCCTTCCAATAGATCTTTTCCCATCAACTCCAACTCATTTATTTGGGAATAAGGTCTAGAGTCCTTTTATCAATACCTTAGGGTTTGCAGTCATGAGTGGCAGATTCTTCTCCATCGACAGTGACGATATATCATTGCCTCCTGATTGGTGGATTCTTTGAAGTGTTCAACTTCAACTCATTTATTCGCACTTGTTGGATTGTACTGGGGCACCTTGACACTCATTATAATTATCAGTGGGTTGTCTCACGTTTGTTAACGGTATACATCAATGACCGAAAATAAAACAATTTCTCACATGGTCGACTTCAGCTCATTTATTCCCATCGTGTAGAATTGTGCCATAGTGATCGGTGAAGACCTCGGCTTTGCATCAACATGATTCGGTTCACTTAGACAACCTCTTCAGTTTTCTTCCGGTGACACCGTACACCCTTATATGTTGCAGTTTCACCACAACAACATCTTATATGTTGGCTCCCGAGTTGCATGTTGTACCATTTGTTCCACCACTTATGATTTGGTACTTGGAGATTCAGTTGCGACTTTTGTGATCAGATATCTATTGCAACATCATTGACCAGTCTTCTATATGTGATACTTAGACATGATTTTGACTTGTACTTTCGGGCAGTGATCAGTGATCAGATGATTCATTATGTACTCTACATTTTTTCAGCTATACTTGTATACATTTTGGATCTGTTCTATATTTCATATGCGGACATGATTTTCTTTCAATGAGCATGGGTATGCCCGTCTCAGACATGAGCTATCTCTTTGATTTCTCTCACTGGTTTTTTGGAAGGCTGAAATCTGGTGACATCCTCTCTAGTCCTCGCAAGGTTATTTCTATGTACATAATACATTTCGGCCATCATGCACCTCTTATGACCTCATATATTAGGGGGCATCTATTATAGGGTCATTTATCAAATTCATATACTTGATGATTTACACTTTGGCCTTGGGCACCCTTTCCCCCAGACTTGAAAATTTTCTAAAAAAAACAGTATCTTAAAACCCATACGCGACTCTGCCCAGAATTTTCCGCATATACATGTGACTCCATTTATAGAGATCTGCATATACCTTTTTAATTATTAAAAAAATATATAATTTGCCTATATTTGAGGTGGGTTTGATGGTTATTCCAGTAATTTGACCACCCCAGCCCGTGGCCTAACTGTTCCTAAACTGCGGAAACTAATTTGAGGGAGTATAAAAGCCCCCCAAGGGAATGGCCTAAGGGAGAGAGAAAAATATAGATATTATACTCTATTGGAGACCTAGTCAAGTCTTATATTCCTGTGCCTCCTACACTTCCCAGTTATATTCAAGAAACCCTTTCTTTCTTGAGATGTTCATCACCCTATATGACATCTATTGTGCACACATTTTGGAAGAATTCTTGCAAGGCTAGGGCTGGATGGATCCAGAGGACGATATGCTCGAAGGTCGTGGCAGGACTGAGGTGATCTCCCCATGTTTTGATTACTGTATGTGTCATTCATAATAATAAGAGCCATCATGTTCTCGATGTTTACGTGTTTATGATCCTTTATACATGTGTAATAATCATTAATTGAACATTTCATGTTGTTTTTATAATATTATACATGATTTCCACTAAAATATACGAACTATATATGTTGTACAACTAGGTTTTTGTGTCTGTTCTTTGTGGATTTATAGGTTTCGGAGCACAAAGAGTTACTGGGGGTTTGCACCTCGCGGGATCTACATCAACGGAGGGACTTTTAGGTAAGTTCTGTGACTAGTAGTATCTATTTGTGAGTATAGAAGTTGGTTAAAGTGAGTCCTTCTTGAATGGCATGCCCCTGATCTGTGAAGGTTGTCAACCCAAGACCTTTAGGGTATTAATTCCCGAAACAATCTCCCAAACTGTAATATGTTTACAGTTCAAGATGGCTTATGTTGAGCTTGGTCAGGGCTCTTGGGGTCACATCTAGGGGGCATGGTTTGAGTCATTGAGGATCATAAAAGCTGTCAGTGAACTGAAAGTGTTGCGCAGGAACTAGGTAGCACAAAGTCATCTTTCCTTTATGGTTGACACCTGTTCAATGAAATATGGGCTGAGATGGCATCTTGATGTATGATAAACCAACCTCTAAAATATCCGACAGCTGGTAGCTCCAAAACATGTGTGAAACTATGCAGGCAAGGACTACGCAGCACCTGCAAAACACACTTTGTTTTGGGTATATCTCCCAAACCGTAACATTTTTTATAGTTCAAGATGGCTTATGTTGAGTTAGGTTAGTTCTCTTGGGGTCACATATAGGGGGCACGGTTTGAGTCATTGAGGATCATAAAAGCTTCCAGTGAACTGACAGTGTTGCACAATAACTGGGTAGTACAAAGTCATCTTTCCTTTATGGCTTACACCGATTCGATGAAATATGGGTTGAGATGGCATCCTGATGTATGAAAAACCAAACTCTAAAATCTTGACATCTGATAGCTCCAAAACATGCGTGAAACTCTATAGGCAAGGACTACGCAGCACCTGCATACCACTTGCGCAACACACGTTGTTTTGGGTATATCTCCCAAACCGTAACCTGTTTTATAGTTCAAGATGCCTTATGTTGAGTTAGGTCAAGTCCTTTGGGGTCACATCTAGGGGGCATGTTTTGAGTCATTGAGGATCATAAAAGCTGCTAGTGAACGAACACTGTTACGCAACGACTAGGTAGCACAAAGTCATTTTTCTTTTATGGCTGACACATGTTCGATGAAATATGGGTTGAGATGGCATCTAGATGTATGATAAACCAAACTCTAAAATATCTAATAGCTGGAAGCTCCAAAACATGCGTGAAACTATGTTGGCAAGGACTGCGTAACACACTTTGTTTTGGGTATATCTCCCAAACCGTAACATGTTTTATAGCCGAGATGGCTTATGTTGAGTTAGGTCGAGTCTCTTGGGGTCACATCTAGGGGGCATGGTTTGAGTCATTAAGGATCATAAAAGCTGTCAGTGAACTAATAGTGTTGCGCAGCAACTAGGTAACACAAAGTCATCTTTCCTTTATGGCTTACACCTGTTCAATAAAAGATGGGCTGAGATGGCATCCCGATGTATAACAAACCAACCTCTAAAATCTTTGACAGTTGGCAGTTCCAAAGGAGAACATGTGGGTGTTAGAGAGTATATCAACCTCGTCATCATCAAATGTTGTTGTGTGGACGGAGGATACCATGCCCAATCTTCAATTCTTGATGATAAAGGATTGCAACTCACTCAAGAGATTGCCGGTAGGAATCAAGAAGCTCTCCAATTTAAAAAACATAGAAATTAATAAAGATGTATGGGAAAGATCCATTCAGGCTGATCATAACATAAAAATCAGCCTAGAAGAAAAAATCACATTATTGTAAAATATCATGATAAAGATTATTAATATTAAATGTAATATGAGAATGTGATATGTAAATAAATGATTAAAGAAAGAATTATTATTCCAGCCAAGTTATTTCTGGCCTGAAATATATTTCAGGTTTACAATAATCAATAATGTTATTAAGGAAAAATGTGATAAAAATTTTCATTTTTGGAGCTTTTCATTTAAAATTTTAATAAATGTTTTTATATTATTATTTTTTACATTTTTTATAATTTAATAAAACAGTTTAATTATCTTATATATAAATAATATTTCTATTATATATAAAAATTATATTACTTTTTATTAATTTTTGTAGAGTGATTAATATTTTATAAATTTTTTTATTTTATTTTTAAAATAGGTTATTAACTAAATAAAAATGATTTTATTTATTTGTGAGGATTTATTTAATATAAAATGTGAGATAATCAATATTTGGAAATAAAATTTAATGTGAATTTATATTTAGATGTGTTATTTACATATAGGAATTTATTTAATATAAAATGTGAGAGTAATTAATATTTAGAAAGGAAATTGGATTCAAATCTTTACATGTAAAATATAAATATTAGTGTTCCAAGTACTGTGGGTTCAAGTCTCCAAAGACATGTTAGCCCTTTGGCAATTCTTTTTGGCATCTACATGTATTGGTAGTGTTTTCTCATTTCATTTACCAAGTTTGTAATTAATTTAAATGAATAAAGTGAGACATTCAACTTCATCACTAAAGAAGTCACTTTAAGCTAAGTATTTCAAAGGTGAAAATAATGTACCTATTTGTATCATGTTATGGCTATATAGTGGCAAGAAAGAATTGAAGATAGGTTAATCTTACAACATCCAATCTAAAAGTTAGAAAATAATTATGAAACTATACTAATTTATCAATATGAAATACAATATTAAGTTGAATATATAAACCAAAGCTTCAAATATTTTTCAAGTTCCATTAAATAATGAGATCTATCCATGTCTTTTTGCTCATAATAGGAATTTGAAAGTTGTTGGTTCAATAGGAGGAACTCTAGTTTCTTACATATACTTGTAACAATAATGTAAATTGTTCACCAAATTCAATGTCATGCCCTACATACAACCCTATATGAAAAAATCTATTTTTTAATTTTTTTTTTTGTATAAACCTTGTATATTATTAAGCTCCCTTTATAGCTACCAACAAAATAACATCTTGATTATATTTCACTTATCTAAGCATACATCTCACGGATTATTTCCCAAGTTTTCTATTGTATGTATTCTACATTTTCTTTCCTTTATTTATAACAATATTTATTGCCTTAAATTTCTTTTGAATAGAACAAGGCGGTTTTGAATAAATGACAAGTGGTAATGAAATGAACAACATTTGACATTTTTAAGCCATCGAGTACCAAGTGCTATTGTTGAGGAACAAGAGAATGATCCACATCGAAATGATATTTTTCATCCAAAAAGATGGTATCAATAGGTCATTATATTACTTTTTTAAATGCTAATATTTTTCAATAATATATAACTACAGTAATAGTATATGTCAACTATAATTGTATTCAAGATAGACAATCCTTGTTCAGTGACTTTCCCCTTAGTTAAAATTTCATTAAGATACTCAAGAACAGATCCCCCACTATCATGAGTAGGATATATAAGTAAGATACAGTAACACTACACGAGGGAATATCAAGGTGGTTTGTTAATGAATTTAAACCAATAATTGAATGTTATTAAGAAATGAGTATAACACATTGCATGAGAAGGTAAACATGTAGAAATTTTAGGTATTTTACACATGGTAACAAAACCCTTAGTTCTCTTAAAAAACACCATTACAACATTGCTAATTTATTTATTCCTATCCACATTGGTAGTAAATTTAATTTTCATTATCCATAAAGGAAGACAATGTATGAATATGCATATAGCCTTTTTGAAAGTTACAAACAACATAATTAGGAAGATGGAAGAAATGTTCACGCAAATAAAATCACATTAGCCTACATTGGGATTTCATAGGAGTTCTCACAACCCATTCTCACTCTTCTATATTAAAAAATTCTAATGCAACATGAAGGTGTTAGGGCCCTATATTACTAGTGTAGTCCCTTATTATTTTTAGTGTAGCCCCCTTATTGTTATCTGTTGTACCTTGTAGTCCCCATATTGTTATTATTGTGCCCTTACATCATTATTGTTAGGTCGGCTAGGATTATATTGTGACCCCATGGACTCCTATATATATAAAGTAGGTTTTTTCATTTTTGTCATCCAAGAATTGTTCATTTATGTAATGTAAATGAGGTTTCCCCTTTGAAGTGGCTTATTTCTAAGGCGTTGATCTATCTTTCCTTATATTTTGTGAGCTAGTTTCATAACATTTGGTATAAGAGCTTTGGATTCTAGGGTTTCCCTGCTTCAAATAGGTCATCGTGGCATTTTCACTATAACATTTTTTGTATGAAGGTTCAAATGCTATAAAAAAAACCCATTTGCGAAGAAATCCTAACGAACGTCGTATAAAAAGTTTAGATCTTGGTTCAAAACATTTTTGGAGATATGAACTGTGGAAATTAGGGTTTTTGTAGGCTCCTGAATTTCATCTGAAAGAGGTGACCTTGGGAAAATCGTCATAAATTTTTCTCTGAGCATCAAATTGGAATTTTGTAAAAATTGGCCGAAAATGGATGGACTTTAGTTTCCTGTGTATCAATTTTAGAGTTGAAGGAGGAAACATTGACACATGGCATGCTGTACAAGTTCGCTCTACTGAACCAATCCATAATTAAGTCACCATGGGAGTTTGGGCATAACTTTGCGTGAAGAGTCCAGATCAGGTCAGACCAGTGGCATTGGAAAGAATATTCAAAGGGCTAATAAAGGACCAAAGATAAAATATTGGGGATTTGAAATCACAGAGATACATTAGATTTAATATCGAGCTCCTCGAAAGAAAGAAAAAGGTGTGTATTTTTTTTAAATTGCATGAGTCTTGTTTGAAAAATCAGTTTGAAGGGATTCCAAGGGCATATTGAAGCATATATATTAGTATTGGGTTCTAAAATGGCCCCTAAAAAGAATTCAAAACCCATTAAGCCCTCATTACTCTCTACTATGACTCATGAAGAGGAATAAGTGCAACATGATATATCAAAATTACAAGAACAAGTGCAACAAATTTCGCTCTCGCAAAAAGTAACAAAAAATGAAATGGAAACTAAGATGGATGGTTTGAAGAAAGGCATGGAAGCTAAGATGGATGGTCTGAAGAATGGCATGGAAGCCATAGGGGCTTCACTGTGAGAGCAATACCATAGCATGTGGGTTCATATGGGGGATATATATTGAGGAAAAAATGACATAATATATTGGGGGATATATAGGGGCTAAAGGGTTTTTATATTGGAAGATATAAAAAATGGAGCTCAAAGGTAATGAAAAAATACAAAGGGGTATAAAAAATGTTAATGAAAAACTAGATACCTACAATATATAGTGAACGTAGGGGATTTTTAAATTGGGAAGTTGTATTGGGTTTATATCGGTAGGGGGTTAAATAATGTGATTTTTAGAGGTATTTTCCAATATGTACTCAAATTAAGGGTATTGTTTAATATGTTATGATCACACGTGATAGGTTAGAGGTTCATTGAGTGAAGCCCCTATGATGGAAGCTAAGTTGGAAGGTATAGAAGGCAATATGGATGGTTTGAATAAAGACGTGGAAGCTAAGATGGATGGTTTGAAGAATGCAATGGAAGCTAAGATGGAAGGCAATATGGAATATTTGAAGAAATAAATGGAAGGTTTGAAGAAAGGTTTGGCAAAGTTTCTACAAGAAAAGCTTCCTAATGGTGAAAAGGTAGTAGAGGAAACTCATGATGAGAACAAAATAAATGTTAATCATGTTGGCAATATGATGCAATATGTTGTCCTTGATGGCAAACCTACTTGATGAAGTTTTCCTTGATGGAAACCTACTTGATGAGTTTCCTTTTGATAAGCAGCCTATGTGTTAAATATGTAAAAATGATGTATCTACAAGTCAGTACAGAACTGACAGAGGAAGGAAATCTAGTTAAGATTAGAGAAATGATAAATATAATATGTCACAATGTATACACAGGTTTGATGAAGGTAACCCACGTACATATGCTACTTGGTATACAGGAAACCCACTTATACATCCAGAATTAGTATATTCACTGTTATTGTGAAGAGAAGTCGCGTATACACACGAGTACGAAGAAGCAAAGTGACGTATGCCTTTTGCACTATAAAATTATGATACCAAGGGGAATTACCATGGTATTAGCCAACAATATTGAGCATTGTGTCGTCTATTTGATTCTGTCCAAGAATACCATCAGCAGTTATGTGGCTTTGGCTCTTGGTATTGGTAAAGGCTAAATCTATATAAGGTGAAGAAGATCATAGTGCAAATGTGTGCATGTGTAAGGGTTGTACTGAATACTTCTCTATGAATTATATCTGCATGGGATGAACTCTATTTTATTGGTAGATCTAAATCTATTATGCACCCTTGGATACAATGGTGGATCAGGATCTCTAGACCTGAAATGACTATGTGCTTGCATGATATAATTACGAGATCTTTGGATTTGTGACCTGGTGCATGTTTGCTAAAGTGAAGTAAAGGAATCTGGGTAATATTATAGATCTGCATCTTTCTGTAGTAATAACATTTACAAATCTATATGCTAGTTCGTCATAGTGAAAGCGCGTATACACGCAGCTTTGCCTCAACCAAAGCGTGTATGGAAGTTAGGGTTTTCTGAAGCTTGTTCGAGAGGTTATCGGTTTATTGTTGTTGTATTTCTATTGTTTGTCAATGAAGTCTTCATGTAGATCTAGGTTGTTTGAATACTGTATATGTTGCTAAGTTGAATATGTACAAATCTTACTAATGAGTGAGTAAATATGTTTAATCATGACTGACTGAATAAGGGTTATATATTAATGAAAATATATCTGTCTAAAAGCCTCAAATATGGTTCTGAGACTAATCATATTTTGTAAATTCAGTATTCTCATATCTATATGCAGGTTGGTGTGAATGAAAGCGCACATACACACGAAATCAGTAAAGTGAAGTAGCGTATGTATTTTAAGATAATGAATGATCAGCATTGAGATTGATTCTTCATACTGATTTTGAAATCTGGGTTTGTTAGTGTGTTCTGGTTACAGTGATCTCCTTGTTCTGATTGAAATTTGGGTTAATTTTATTGGTGTTGATATTTATGAAGTGTTGTGTTGAAGCTGTGGGATCCAATGTGAAAATTGATGAAACGTGGTCTGCAGTAGTTCTGAGGTTTAAGGCCTTTAGTGTGGAAGTAGAGGCTTCCTACCAGTAGAAGTTGGTGTTTTGACCAGGGGGTTGAAGCCCCCTTCTAGTAGTGGTTGGTAAATGAGATCAGGGGGTTGGAGCTCCCTTCCAGTAGCAGCTGGAGAACGAGAGAAGGTTGCAGCCTTTTGCAGGTAGATGCTTGCGTAATGATATGAGTCTGCATTAGTACAATAATGTAAGAATTTTTCCATATAATAAATATTGAAGACAGAGACGAAAACATCGGTGGTTTTCTTCCGAACTGGGTTACCACCTTAAAATCACGGTGTTCATGTGTATTTCTTATGTGTGAGGATTTATTCTGTTCTTACTACACATGTTTACTGCTTACTAAAAATATGATGAATGAATGATGCACTAATTTAAGTAAAGAATTATCTGCACAATAAGATATTTGGTCATACGCAAGTTTGCTTAAAGATATCCACGTGTATATGCTAGTTGGGTTCATTAAAGATGCGTATAGAAATCAGTAAGGAAAAAGTAAAAGTTTTAAGTAAGTTATAAATATTGATTCACCCCCCCTCTTAGTATTTTTCCCAACAATTGGTTTCAGAGCAAGTCCTTTTGAAGAAGCTTAATCGTTAGAAGGAAGATAAGCTAAGATGAGAAATCAAGATGGGGCAACATCTATCAAGCCTCCTCTCTTCAACAAAAACAATTTAATCTTCTGTAAGACAAGGACAAGATCCTATATTTAGTCTCCTGGAGCAAATGTATGGGCTATAGTTGAAGGAGGTTATCAATATCCAACTTCAATTCCAGCAGATCCAGGCACAAGAAAGAACTATGAAACCAATGCAAAGGCAGTCAATGCATTATTGGGAAGTTAGATTGAATAAAAAATTTTCAAAGTCATGCAGTTGATTACAACAAAGGAGATATGGGAAAAAATAATTCTGAGCTATGAAGGTGATGCCAAGGTAAAAAGTGCTAAACTCCAAACTCTCAGAATTCAATATGAAAAACTCATAATGCATAATGTGGAAAGAATTTCTAGTTTCTTTTTATGTCTAGATGATATTGTAAATTGTATGAGAAATATGGGTGAAAACATAACTAACACTACTCTAGTAGAAAAGGTTTTAAGATCTCTAACTCCCAAATTTGAGTCAAAAGTGTCTGCTATTGAAGAGAAGCAGGATCTACAAACTCTTTCTATTGTTCAACTTCATGAGATTCTGACTGCATGTGAAATGAGGAAATGAGGTCCATCTAAAGTCAAAGAAGTTGTCTTTAGAGCTGCTGCAAAAGGAAAGGAAGTAGAAGAACAAGAAGGATCAGGGTATGTTTCAGAAGAAGATGAGATCAATTTTGTAAAGAAGCTACAACTTGGCACTGGAAGGTTCATAGGTAAGCTTCCTTTTAAATGTTTTTCTTGTGGAATATTTGGTCATTATGTTACTAAATGTCCCCATAAAGATAACCATGAAAAGGGAAAGGAAGTGGCAAAAGGAAATAAGAAACGGTTTATCAATAGAAAAGGCTATTATACTCATGAAGATAGTGATGGTCTCTCAAATAGTGAAGAAGGAGAATCTGATCAAGATATTAGACTGCTCATGGCTTTTGAAAAAGACTCTAGTGAGGCTAAAGATACTTTTATGGATGCATTAGAAGAAAATGATTTTCTTGAAGAAATAAATAATCTCAAAATATGTTTGGAAGAAAACAAAATTGCCATAAATACTCTAAAGAATCGGCTTATAGAAAAGGAGAATCACAATGAGAAATTAGAGTGTGAAACAGTAAGTCTAAGAAAGGAAATTGAGAAAGTGAAAACTTTAAAGCTTATATTTGCTAAAGGATCTAAAACCTTGGATGAAATTATCAAGGTACAACGCTCTCGTCTTGTAAAGATAGGTCTTGGATATATCGGAGAATCCTCTTAGTATTCAACACCAAGCTATCTAAATGTAGCTAAATCCAACCAAAAACATTTTTTCACTTAGCAAAAGAAAAAAAAGACAACCCGAGTAAAGCATGATCACTTCAATTCAAGGAAGAATAATAACAGAAATATCAATAAACAGATAAACATAAATAGAAGGTTTCATGATCACATAAATTTCTTCTTTAATGGACAATGTTTCTCATGTTATAATATTGGTCATAAAGCTGTACAATGTGTTGCATACAAAACCATCATGACCAGAGAAGCTAGAAAGCAAAGAAATGAGACTGGAGTAAAGAAGAATACTTAAAAAAAAATTTCTCCTCTTCAAGGCAAAATTGAATGTTCTTATTGCAATAACTTTGGACACGAAGAATCTAAATGCAGGAGAAAACTTCAGCCAAAAGAACATATACCCACAAACTCCAAGGTATGGAGAAAGAAGGACTCACAGGTTGAAAGTTGTGGCATAGCGTTATTTGTAGAAGGAGAAGAAAATCAATGGTACATTGATAGCGGATGCTCAAAACACATGACAGGTGATAAAAATAAATTTCTTTCATATAATGCATTAGAGAAAGAAAAGAATGTTACTTTTCGAAATGACTCTCCTTCTATCATCAAGGGTAAAGGTTCTATGTTTCTAAAAGAAAAGGTTAAAGCTAATAATGTTATGTATGTGGATGGGCTAAAGCATGACTTGTTGAGTGTAAGCCAAATGTGTGATCAAGGAAATGAAGTTATCTTTAGTTCAAAAGAATGTGTAGTACGTGAACTTGACACATGAAAAACAATGATAAAAGGAACTAGAACACCAAGTAATCTGTATATATTGAAAGGTGGCCAAGAGCCATGCTACTTAGGTAAATCTAGAGAAAATTGGTTATGGTACAGAAGATTGGGACATTTGAGCTTCTCTCAAATAAGAAAATCTGGCAGACTCAAAGCTGGTCGTGATCTTCCCAGCATCACTCTGCCTAAAAGTACCATATGCAAATCATGCCAATTTGGTAAGAAAACCAGGGTGAAATTCAATGCCAAAGAAGGCTCATCAAGTAAGCCTCTTGAAATTATACATACTGATCTATGTGGTCATGTAAGGAAACGGTCACTGCGTGGAGAAGAATACTATAATTTATTTATTGATGGCTTCTCTAGAATGTGTTGGATCGGTTTACTAAAACAGAAATATGAAGCATTTGAAAAATTTAAGATCTTCAAAGCTTTGGTTGAAAATGAATTAGATCTAAAAATCTAATTTCTTAGATCTAACCGAGGAGGAGAATATATATCAGATGAATTTTTTTATTTCTGTGAACATCATGGCATAAAAAGACAGTTTTCTGTAGCTGGAACCCCACAACAAAATTGTGTGGCAGAAAGAATGAATAGAATAGTTCAACAAATGGCTCATGCTATGCTTGATGAATCTGGAACTCCCGATACCTTTTGGGGAGAAGCAACACATACTGCAGTAAATATTCTTAACAAGGCTCATGTTCGTGTGAACAATGATAAAACTCCATATGAGCTCTGGTATGGTAATCTTCCCACTGTTAATCATTTTAGAGTTTTTGGAAGCAAATGTTTTATCAAGAACAATGATGAAAAATTTTGTAAGTTTGAGCCTAGAGCAAATGAAGGAATATTTCTTGGATACTCTTATAGAAGTAAAGCATATAAATGTTACAATAAAATACTTCGGAAGATTGTTGAATGTATTGATGTTGTAATTGATGAGTCTCTCACAACTCCTAAAAGGGAAATAACAATAAAAAATGAAGATGATGATGATGTATATTTTCTCTCATCAAATAGAAACAATATAGAATTAGAAACCAATGAAGCACTAGAAGAAAATATATTTGAAATAGCTCCATCCAGGTATGTTCAGAAGAATGATCCATAATCCCAAATTTTGGGAGAAAAGGGATCATGTGTCCAAACAAGGAGAACTCTTGTAGGATCCCCTAGCTATCTAGAATTCTTATCCACTATTGAACCACAAAATGTAAATCAAGCTAGTAAAGAAGAATGTTGGATTTAAGCCATGAATGAAGAACTTGATTAGATTGTGTTAGAGTCGGTATCTTCATCCCTCCGTCAGAGATCAAATCTCTCTTGTTTCATTTCATTTTAGGTGTCTCATTCAGTTCAGTTAGTTGCATTCCATTAGGAGCATGGATCATCTGATGGAAGGGTCTTGTCATTCATATCCCTCATGTCTTGTACCTGCTGGCCTAGCTCTGTTCATGAAAATCATCTACAGTCATCTTTGGTCTCCTGGTTAGCAAAGAGTCGTTTTAGGGTTTTTAGTCTCATTAGGTCTAGGGTTTTATTAATCAGGTCTCAAAATGTCTAATAATGGCCAGTAGGCACATGAGGAAGCTTCAAATAAGGTTTCACTACAAATATTTTATCATCATAATGCTTGATAATGATTTTTCTTCAAAACTCTATTTTGAAGAAAAATTGTCTATTTTACCCTTTTGTAACAAATGCAATTTAATTTTTAATTTATTCAGTTGTAATAATGCTCCATTCGTAGCCCTGGTCACCTTTTCCAAAGTTCCATGCCATCCATCCCTGCAAAGTAGACAAGAAACTCATGATTCAGTTCAAAAGTCAAAACCAAGCAAAACAGAGTTCTTTTGAAAAAGTGCCAAAGTTTTCAGACTTTACAAAGTGGTTTTTTCAAATCAAAAATCAAAATCCCTTGTATATATAAGATCTTTCCAAATTCAAAACTCCATTTGCATACCAAAGACATCATTGAGCCAAGAGAAATTGTGGAGGAGTGAAGCCAGCGTTAGAAGGTCGAACTGTGGTGAAATTGACTGTCGCGACGCACTGGGCAACTGTCGTGGTGCATAAGCTAAGCGCGACGCATAGGGCCACTCTTCTCTGTGCAAATTTGAACCAGTGCGGTGCATTGAAGGGGCGCAACGCACTGGGCAGTGGTCGTGGCACATTGGGCCGAAACATAAAATTTTTTTCCATCTCTCTCCATCATTAAAACGATTCGGTCTCCTTTGCTCCAAGTAAGTTCATGTGACTTTGTAATTGCCATTAACAATGTTTGGTGTTGATTGAGATTGAATATGAGAGTTTGAATGCCAAAACTAATACCCACTATCTTGTTGAGAATTGCTTCCTTAGGGTTTTGAAGTTGTTGTTTTAAAATAACTTTGTGCTAAATACTTCATTCCTCACCTTGTTTATTCCTCCCCTCACTGTTATCCTATTATTACAGTCCATTCCCCTATCTCCCTACATCCCTAAAGCCACTTATACTCATCTCATTCCCATTATACCATCCCATTTGCAAAATTTCCCCAAATCCCAAAAAATCAAGTGGTTGTCCATTGTCCCTACATTTGTCAAATTTTCAAAAGGCAAATTATCACTTGATTAAACCCCATTGCCCCAACTGCCCTATTTCTCCACAGTCCCTCTCTTACCACCATATATTTGGCAATTGAAACAAAGCACTAAATTTTCATTTTCATCTCATACAAGCCAACATACACCTTGGACATCATGGAGATAGACACTGATACATCATATGACAGAGATAGTGATTCTACCACTGAGCTACATGCACCTAGAAGGCCTCATAAAGGTGGCAGACATGTGAGAGAGGAGCCCACCTCATTGACTGAATTGCAGGCTTGCCCACTTGCCATGGCATGTTTCCAACAATAGTCATGCTATCAGTTTTGTGAAATGATTACTAGGATCCGTTATCATCAGGAGTTGGCTCGTTTGTTTGTATTGCATTTACATGATGGTCAGGTCACCCTTGCTGGTGTAACTTTCACTTTGACACCAGAAACCATCTCTCAAGCAACTGGAATACCAAATGTGGGTGAACGGTGGAACAAAAGACAACAGGTGGAAAGAGTGCATTATGAACCATATATTAGGCCTAGCTTTGTGAGACAGCTCAGCAGAGTGTTCCCATTTTGGTTCCTAAAGGAATCCTATGCGCCTCTGATGAAACTCATTATCAGTTACTTTAGTTGTGAGGGCCAGTTTTCACGCCTCTATGCCTACTATATCAGGTTATTGATGCATTTCAAAAGGGTGAGGATGATGAAAATCCCTTATTTCATGTGCCGAAACATTGAGAGAATGACCACTCTTATGTAGAGGAAAACTCCTGAGCAGCAGTACAACAGTATTTATTACTATGCACTCATCAAGATCGTGGTTGTACATCAGCTTAGATTGCAGGGTATTTCATGGGAGGATTTCATTTCCCATGATTTCTTCACTGCTCGTCAGGTTCCTCCGGAGGTTGTTCATGATGCAGGTGAACCTTCACATCATTATGGAGGTCAGGAGGCAGAGACTACTAGTGTGCCGACATATGTCACTTATCAGAGAGGCACTCAAGGATTATTTGCAGCAGCCCTGTGAGCACTATCTCCACCTGGGTGGAAGGGGTCTCATTGCCATCATCAGCAGCACAGGTACAGGTACAGGACAAAGGTAAGAGGCCCATGCAGGATGAGGGCCCTTCAGGAGGCCAAGACATAGGTTTTGTATTGATTGATGAGGATTTGAGCTCTCCAAGCTCAAAGTTGAGAGAGACCATTCAGGAGCAGAAGGATGAGATAGGCACATTGACCATCAAATTGCAAAGAGCCCAATGGTTCATAAACTACCTAAAGCAGTGGAACAAATAGTTGGAAGATCAGCAAACAATCATGGAGTTGCAAAACATCCGTAAGAATTGGCAAGCTACCCAAAGAAGCCAAACTGAGATGACACCCATTGAGCGGGAGATTGAGGCTGATAGACAGACTTGGCTTGAGAGGGTCAATATTCATCTTGAGAAGCTGTTGGAGAAGGCCAACAAGGAAAATAACATGCTAAGGCACATGAAGAACCATTATTGGGCGCAAAATCATGTTTGCAAGGCGCGAATCAAGATCCTAAAGGCAAAACTAAAGAGGGCACTAAAGCGTCGCAAAAGGCATGATAGACTCCAAATTTTGGCCGAAGCTTCTTTGGCCTAGCATAGTGCTTGATGGTGGAAATTCAGCCTAAATTTCAAGAAATTTGGGAAAATTTTTGTCAATTTTGAATTTTTTGGCCTTAACACAGATTTTCCTGCCCGACGCGTAGCGCCACTTGGCGCGTGCTTATAATTGGTAGCTCCTTTTGAGGAAAACTTTGCATTTATAGATTTTGCATCAAAATTTATGTATGCCTACCCATTAACTAAGGATTTTGCCAATTTTTGGGTTGCTTAAAGGGTCAAAAACACCCTAAAAATGGCCTTTCTGCCACATTTTGGACACACAGGAAGAAGTGTTGGGAGATTGGATTTTTGGAGGGGAAAATTGCAACCAAATTTAGAAATTCCACTTGGGTTGGAAAGTAGACAGGCAGAGATTTCCAACGAGCTATCCTAAACTCAATTTGTACTTTGGGAAGGCCCTCAAAATCAACCTCAAAGTGGCGCTACACATAGAGATTTCAGGCACGACGCATTGGGAAATTTGGCCTAGTTTTCACTCAGCAGTTCATATTTTCACCTAGTTTTGGCCAGTTTGATTTTTTTATCTCAAAATGTGAAAATATTGATGTAAATTGATGTAATTTCATGACTTTGATGTAATTTTGGCACATTTTCACTCATCCAAGTGGATTCATTCACCGAAAAGTGAAATGTAATTGAATGAATCAATTTCCTATATTATAGAGGCAGGTTGTTTCATTGCCTATTTTCTAGTTCTTAGTTTAGATCTTGTCAAAAAAGCTCCTAGAATGGTGAGCTCGACCCCTAGAGGCATGGGGATGAGTTAGGATTTTCTATATCTTGTATTTTCTCAGTCATTTTTAGGGTTGGACACTTGGGATTGCTTGGCACTTCATTGTACATTTCATCTCTACAATTTTGGCAAAGGAATAGACCAGGGTTTGCAGCACTCTTTGGGATCCATGTGGCTCTATGTTTTGATGGCGTGTTTCTCTCTGTGGTTGTGAGTTTACTAATTTTTTATGTGTATCATTTCCCTTCTCTTTTCTTCTTAAATTAAACAAATGAGTGATAAAGGTGGAATTCATTAGATTGCTTTGCTCTGCCTTGAAGTTTTGTTTAATTTTCCATGTTTTCATTTGTTTGAAGAGGATTCTTGAAAGCCTCTTGCCCTCTTCAGCTCCTCACTAGTATGAACTATCCATTCATTTAATCCAAGCATCAAAACAATTTCTTTCCTTGCCCCATTCAGAACTCTGCAAAAACTAGGCCTCATCCCCAGACCCAAAACTGCCTTTCCCTTTGATTCCAACAAAACCCAAAAAATAAAATAAAATCATTTCACCTATATACCTAGCCTAAAATCAGCCTTTATTTCAAGTTATCTCAAGCCTTATTGATTATCTTTGCTGAGATTGACCCGGAGAGAGCCCTCTCCTGATCTGGTAGGGCTAGCTACCAGACTGAGCATGGTTTGATGTTACCTTGAACTCTTCCTTCTTTCAGCCTGAGGTAGATTTAGGCAATAACATAGTGGCGACCATACTGGGGAATTAAAATGGATTTCTTTTTAGTGTTATTCATTTTATAAGCTACAGACGGAGCCTGAAGTTATGCCAGGTAGCCTTCGAAATTCTCTTGCTTTGCATTAGCGAAAGTAGATAAATGCTGCTTTAGTCAATCTCCGGTATAGTTTTATAAACGTAACACCTGACTTGAAAATTTCCCCAGTACATGTATCAAGTTAGATCTAACAGTTGATGGTGGACAATGATCAGACATAGGAAGGCTGAAATCATTCACCTGGTGACTCCAGTGTCAAAAAATCCTAAGGTTCAAAATTTTTATGGCGACTCTACTCTTCAAGAATCAGTAGCGTGAGGAATTTCTTGGTGAATTCATTGTTATCAAATGGTTTCACTGGATCGAAGGTATGCTCCTATGAGCCGAGATCACATTCCAGGTTTTCCAAATAAAATTCCTAAGGTAGATTGGCAAAGGAATTTGCCTACGTTTAAAGATGATGATAAGAAGGATGCTGCTTTACATCTGGCTAGATTTCACATACATATTCGCAAATTGAAGGTTGATTTTCCTGAAGATTTCTTGATGAAGATATTCATGGCCACTCTGGAAGGTGAAGCCCGATCTTGGTATGAAAGCTTGCCACCTGCTTGTATTTACTGTTTAAAGGATTTTCATACCATGTTCTTTGAAAGGTATAAAGAATCTTATCCATCCTTGACTTTAGTTCAGAACTGTTGTAGCCATGTTCATAGTTTTCTTGAAAATATTGAACAATTTTATGAAGATGATGACTTCATGGACGATGAGATCATGGAGGCTCTATACGAAAATCCATTTTAGCAACATAAAGAGAACTTAGAGGATACCCACCAAGATGCTCAGGAAACTTTGCAGCAGGATCAAGATCTTAGTACAATGGAAAATGATGAAAGAGAAGGTTTTGTTTCAGATCTGTCCATAGAAGAAGACAATATGCAGGAAATTCAAGTTTAAATTTCAGAATGTGATAAAGTTAAGTCAACTATTTCAGATCTAGATTCAGATCATGATGATCATGAATACCTCGTGCTAAATCCCATGAAGGATAGCTCTGCTGTTGAGATCAACTGGAATGAAGAAGATAGAGTCATTGATCCAAATGTTCTCATTTCATTAGAACAAAGCCTTCATGAGGAGGTAATCTAGTCAGTTCATGAAAAACAAGATGAGATCTTTTTTCAAGTAAGTGAAAAATCTTCTTTCAATAACTCAGTGATAAATGATAATTTGATCGCCATGTCATATGAAGATGATCAACAATATTGTCAAATTTCAGAAGATCAGGGAATTAAAGACTGTCATTCAGGTTTTTTATTTTTTAAAATGTTATTTCATGAAGACAATCACTGTTTGAGCAAAAGAAAACAAAAATCATTATCTCCTTTATCTGAAGATGAGATAGATCAACTCCTGAAAGGTCATGTCACAGCCCAAGCTAAAGCAGATTTGCAGTGTGCACATGGTCAAGAAAGGGTTTGTGAAACTTCTTCCTCTTGTGAAAATGATGACGGTCTTGTAATTAGCTTTATAGATCAACAAACAAATAATATTTTCTTTCATGAAGATGATAAGGCTGTCATGTTTGATAATCTTGAAGATTGTTTCTGTTTAAGAATGACCTAGATCATGAAGTTGAGGAATATGAGCTTGAGAGAGACAATATGCCAGAATTTCTCATGTTCAAGGAATTTTCAGCTAACACTTAGATGGCAGAAGCTTATACTTCTCTGTGCCTTCCTATCACTCGGCAATCAATTGTTCTTTCAGACCAGAATGAAGCGAGTAGTTGTAATTTTGCTACTGGATCTCAAGACCAACTAGTGTTTCAGGATTTTGAAGATCCCTTCGGCATTCTTTTGCAAGCATCAGAAAAGATAAATGTTGCCTAGTTCATTATCATAAGCCTTGGTTTCAATGGTTATTGTGGGTTTCCTACATGTACATCGTTCTACCTGCTCGAGAAAAGTGAGAGAAGAATTTTGGTATGTAGCCATCTGCTGGATTGGTTACATTGGAAGGCTCACTACACATGATTGTACATATTTCATCAGCAGGTAGTTGGTTGTCATCATGATTTGAAACCCTGAAATCTTGATGGTCTGCTGCCATTCAAAAAGCTTTGTAAGTACTTGTTTCAGTTAAGTCAGTCATGAGTCATTTCTTTTTGCATCAAGTCAATTTTTAGTCTTTATAATTGAGTTATGTTTTGAGTCAATTTTCAGTCAATAAAATGAGTCTAGAGTCTTGTGTTGATTTGTCAAAGTTATGGACTCCATAGCCCAATGGACGAAGGCACTGCCTACTCTCCCAGAAATCTGTAGTTCTT
Source organism: Pinus albicaulis (assembly GCA_034641835.2). Classification (NCBI taxonomy): domain Eukaryota; kingdom Viridiplantae; phylum Streptophyta; class Pinopsida; order Pinales; family Pinaceae; genus Pinus; species Pinus albicaulis. The sequence continues at coordinate 266,103 of JAXQQM020058779.1, forward strand.
GGCACCTCCAAGGAGCTACCATCCCCATTGGAGCCAATGTTAGAGTCGGTATCTTCATCCCTTCGTCAGAGATCAAATCTCTCTTGTTGCATTTCATTTTAGGTGTCTCATTCAGTTCAGTCAGCTGCATTCCGTTAGGAGCATGGATCATCTGACGGAAGGGTCTTGTCATTCATATCCCTCATGTCTTGTACCTGCTGGCCTAGCTCTATTCATCAAAATCATCTATAGTCATCTTTGATCTCTTGGTTAGCAAAGAGTCATTTTAGGGTTTTTAGTCTCATTAGGTCTCAAAATGTCTAATAATGGCCAGTAGGCACATGAGGAAGCTTTAAATAAGGTTTCACTGCAAAAATTTCATCATCATAATGCTTGATAATGATTTTTCTTCAAAAACTTTGTTTTGAAGAAAAATTGTCTATTTTATCCTTTTGTAACAAATGCAATGTAATTTTTAAGTTCTTCAGTTGTAATAATGCTCCATTCGCAGCCATGGTCGCCTTTTCTTAACTTCCATGCCATCCATCCCTGCAAAGCAGACAAGAAACTCATCATTTAGTTCAAAAGTCAAAACCAAGCAAAACAAAGTTCTTTTGAAAAAGTGCCAAAGTTTTCAGACTTTACAAAGTGGGTTTTTCAAATCAAAAATCAAAATCCTTTGTATATATAAGATCTTTCCAATTTCGAAACTCCATTTGCATACCAAAGACATCATTGAGCCAAGAGAAATTGTGGAGGAGCGAAGCCAGCGTTGGAAGGCCAAACTGTGGTGAAATTGACTGTCGTGGTGCATAAGATGAGCGCAGCACATAGGGCAGCTCTTCTCTATGCAAATTTGAACCAGCGTGATGCATTGAAGGAGCGCGACACACTGGGCACTGGTCACGGCACATTGGGCCGAAACACAAATTTTTTTGCCATCTCTCTCCATCATCAAAATGATTCGGTCTCCTTTGCTCCAAGTAAGTTCATGTGACTTTGTAATTGCCATTAACCATGTTTGGTGTTGATTGAGATTGAATATGAGAGTTTGAATGCCAAAACTAATACCCACTATCTTGTTGAGAATTGCTTCCTTAGGGTTTTGAAGTTGTTGTTTTAAAATAACTTTGTGCTAAATACTTCATTCCTCACCTTGTTTATTCCTCCCCTCATTGTTATCCTATTATTATAGTCCATTCCCCTATCTCCCTACATCCCTAAAGCCACTTATACTCATCTCATTCCCATTATCCCATCCCATTTGCAAAATTTCCCCGAATCCCAAAAAATCAAGTGGATGTCCATTGTCCCTACATTTGTCAAATTTTCAAAAGGAAAATTATCACTTGATTAAACCCCATTGCCCCCACTGCCCTATTTCTCCACAGTCCCTCTCTTACCACCATATATTTGGCAATTGAAACAAAGCACTAAATTCTCATTTTCATCTCATACAAGCCAACATACACCTTGGACATCATGGAGACAGACACTTATACATCATATGACAGAGATAGTGATTCTACCACTGAGCTACATGCACCTAGAAGGCCTTGTAAAGGTGGCAGACATGTGAGAGAGGAGCCCACCTCATTCACTGAATTTCAGGCTTGCCCACTTGCCATGGCATGTTTCCAACAATAGTCATGCTATCAATTTTGTGAAATGATTACTAGGATCTGTTATCATCAAGAGTTGGCTCGTTTGTTTGTATTTCATTTACATGATGGTCAGGTCACCCTTGTCGGTGTAACTTTCACTTTGACACCAGAAACCATCTCTCAAGCAACCAGAATACTGAATGTGGGTGAACGGTGGAACAAAAGAAAATAGGTGGACAGAGTGCATTATGAACCATATATCAGGCCTAGCTTTGTGAGACAGCTCAGCAGAGTGTTTCCATTTCAGTTCCTAAAGGAATCCTATGCGCCTCTGATGAAACTCATTATCAGATAATTTAGTTGTGAGGACCGGTTTTCATGCCTCTATGCCTACCATATCAGGTTATTGATGCATTTCACAAGGGTGAGGATGATGAACATCCCTTATTTCATGTGCCGAAACATCGAGAGAATGACCACTCTTGTGCAGAGGAAAACTCCCGAGCAGTAGTACAACATTATTTATCACTATGTACTCATCAAGATTGTGGTTGTACATCAGCTTAGATTGCAGGGTATTTCATGGGAGGATTTGATTTCCCATGATTTCTTCACCGCTCCTCAGGTTCCTCCGGAGGTTGTTCATGATGCAGGTGAACCTTCACATCAGTATGGAGGTCAGGAGGTAGAGACTACTAGTGTGCCGACATATGTCACTTATCAGAGAGGTACTCGAGGATTATTTGCAGCAGCCCGACGAGTACTATCTCCACCTGGGTGGAAGGGGTCTTATTGCCGTCATCAGCAGCACAGGTACAGGTAAAAGACAGAGGTAAGTGGCCCATGCAGGATGAGGGCCCTTCAGGATGCCAAGACACAAGTTTCATATTGATTAATGAGGATTTGAGCTCTCCAAGCTCAAAGTTGAGAGAGACCATTCAGGAGCAGAAGGTTGAGATAGAAACATTAACCGTCAAATTGAAAAGAGCCCAATGGGTCATAAAATACATAGAGCAGCAGAACAAACAGTTGGAAGATTAGCAAACAATCATGGAGTTGCAAAACATCCGTGAGAATCGGCAAGCTGCCCAAAGAAGCAAAACCGAGATGACACCCATTGAGCGGGAGATTGAGGCTGATAGAGAGACTTGGCTTGAGAGGGTCAATATTCATCTTGAGAAGCTGTTGGAGAAGGCCAACAAGGAAAAGAACATGCTAAGGCACATGAAGAACCATTATTGGGCGCGAAATCATGTTTGCAAGGCGCGAATCAAGATTGTGAAGGCAAAACTAAAGAAGGCACTAAAGCGCCGCAAAAGGCATGATAGACTCCAAATTTTGGCCGAAGCTTCTTTGGACCAGCATAGTGCTTCATGGTGGACATTCAGCCCAAATTTTAAGAAATTTGGTAAATTTTTTGGCCTTAACACAGATTTTCCTGCCCGACGCGTAGCGCCACTTGGTGCGCGCTTATAATTGGCAGCTCATTTTGAGTAAAAATTTGCATTTCTGGATTTTTCATCAAAGGTTATGCATTCCTACCCATTACCTAATGATTTTGACAAGTTTTTGGTTGTCTTAAGGGTCAAAAGCACCCTAAAAATGGCCTTTCTGCCACTTTTTGGACACACAGGAGGCAGTGTTGGGAGATTGGATTTTTGGAGGGGCAAATGGTAACAAAATTTATAAATTCCACCTGGGTTGGAAAGTAGACAGGCAGATCTTTCCAAAGAGCTATCCTAAGCTCAATTTTCACTTTAGGAAGGCCCTCAAAATCAGCCTCAAATTGGCGCGGCGCATTGGGAAATTTGCCCTAGTTTTCACTCAGCAGTTCAGATTTTCACCTAGTTTTGGCCAGTTTGACTTTTTTATCTCTAAATGTGAAAATATTGATGTAAATTGATGTAATTTCATGAATTTGATGTAATTTTGGCACATTTTTACTCATCCAAGTGGATTCATTCACCAAAAAGTGAAATGTAACTGAATGAATCAGTTTCCTATCTTATAGAGGCAAGCTGTTTCATTGCCTATTTTTCAATTCTTAGTTTAGATCTTGTTGAAACAGCTCCTAGAATGGTGATCTTGACCCCTAGAGGCATGGGGATGAGTTAGGCTTGTCTATATCTTGTATTTTCTCAATCATTTTCAGGCTTGGACACTTGGGATTGCTTGGCACTTCATTGTACATTTCATCTCTGCAATTTTGGAAAAGGAATAGACCAGGGTTTGCAGCACTTTTTGGGATCCATGTGGCTTTATGTTTTGATGGTGTGCTTCTCTCTGTGGTTGTAAGTTTACTGATGTTTTATGTGTATCATTTCCCTTCTCTTTTCTTCTTAAATTAAACAAATGAGTGATAAAGGTGGAATTCATTAGATTGCTTTGCTCTGCCTTGAAGTTTTGTTTAATTTTCCTTGTTTTCATCTGTTTGAAGAGGATTCTTGAAAGCCTCTTGCTCTCTCTAGCTCCTCACCAGTCTGAACTATCCATTCATTTAATCCAAGCATCAAAAAAATTGCTTTCCTTGCCCCATCAGAACTCTGCAAAAACTAGGCCTCATCCCCGGACCTAAAACTGCCTTTCCCTTTGATTCCAAAAAAACCCCCAAAATCAAATCAAATCCATTCACTTATATACCTAGCCTAAAATCAGCCTTTATTTCAAGTCATCTCAATCCTTATTGATTATCTTTGCTGAGATTGACCCGGAGAGAGCCCTCTCTTGATCTGGTAGGGCTAGCTACCAGACTTAGCGTGGTTTGATGTTACCCTGAACTCTGCCTTCCTTCATCCTGAGGTAGATTTAGGAAATAACATAGTGGCGACCATACTGGGGAATTAAAATGGCTTGCTTGTTAGTGTTATTCATTTTATAAGCTACAGAAGGAGCCTGAAGTTATGCCAGGTAGCCTTCAAAATGCTCTTGCTTTGCATTAGGGAAAGTAGATAAACGCTGCTTCAGTTAATCTCCAGTCTAGTTTTATAAACATAACACCTGACTTGAAAATTTCCCCAGTACATGTATCAAGTTAGATCTGATGGTTGATGGTTGACAACGATCAGACATAGCAAGGCTGAGATCATTCACCTGGTGACTCCAGTGTCGAAAAATCCTAAGGTTCAGAATTTTTATGGTGACTCTACTTTTCAAGAATCAGTAGCCTGAGGAATTTCTTGGTGAATTCATTGTTATCAAATGGTTTCGCTGGATCGAAGGTATGCTCCCATGAGCTGAGATCACATTTCAGGTTTTCCAAATAAAATTCCTAAGGTAGATTGGCAAAGGAATTTGCCTACATTTAAAGATGATGATAAGAAGGATGCTGCTTTACATCTGGTTAGATTTCACATACATATTCGAAAATTGAAGGTTGATTTTCCTGAAGATTGCTTGATGAAGATATTCATGGCCACTTTGGAAGGTGAAGCCCGATCTTGGTATGAAATCTTGTCGCCTGCTTGTATTTACTGTTTAAAGGATTTTCATACCATGTTCTTTGAAAGGTATAAAGAATCTTATCCATCCTTGACTTTAGTTCAGAACTATTGTAGCCATGTTCATAGTTTTATTAAAAATCTTGAAAAATTTTATGAAGATGATGAATTCATGGATGATGATATCATGGAGGCTCTATACGAAAATCCATTTCAGCAACATAAAGAGAACTTAGAGGATACCCATCAAGATGCTCAAGAAACTTTGTAGCAGGATCAAGATCTTAGTACAATGGAAAATGATGAAAGAGAAGGTTTTGTTTCAGATCTGTCCATAGAAGAAGACAATATGCAGGAAAGTCAAGTTTCAATTTCAGAATGTGATAAATTCAAGTCAGCTATTTCAGATCTAGATTCAGATCATGATGATCATGAATACCTTGTGCTGAATCCCATGAAGGAAAGCTCTGCTGTTGAGATCATCTGGAATGAAGAAGACAGAGTCATTGATCCAAATGTTCTCATTTCATTAGAACAAAGCCTTCATGAGGAGGTAATCCAGTCAGTTCATGAAAAACAAGATGAGATCTTTTTTCAAGTAAGTGAAAATATTCTTTCAATAACTTAGTGATAAATGATAATTTGATTTCCATGTCATATGAATATGATCAACAATGTTTTCAAATTTCAGAAGATCAGGGAATTAAACTCTGTCATTCAGGTTTTTTATGTTTTAAAATGTTATTTCATGAAGACAATCACTTCTTGAGCAAAAGAAAACAAAAATCATTATCTCCTTTGTCTGAAGATGAGATAGATCAACTCCTAAAAGGTCATTTTACAGCCCAAGCTAAAGCAGATTTGCAGTGTGCACATGGTCAAGAAAGGGTTGGTGAAACTTCTTCCTCTTGTGAAAATGATGATGGTCTTGTAATTAGGTTTATAGATCAGCAAACAGATAATATTTTCTTTCATGAATATGATAAGGCTATCATGTTTGATAATCTTGAATATTTTTTTCTGTTTAAGAATGACCTAGACCATGAAGTTGAGGAATATGAGCTTGAGAGAGACAATATGCCAGAATTTCTCATGTTCAAGGAATTTTCAGCTAACACTCAGATTTTCAGAAGCTTATACTTCTCTGTGCCTTCCTATCACTTGGAAATCAATTGTTCTTTTAGATCAGAATGAAGCGAGTAGTTGTAATTTTCCTGCTGGATCTCAAGACCAACTAGTGCTTCAGGATTTTCAAGATCCCTTTGGCATTCTTTTGCAAGCATCAGAAAAGATAAATGTTGCCTGGTTCATTATCATAAGCCTTGGTTTCAATGGTTATTGTGGGTTGCCTACATGTACATCGTTCTACTTGCTCGAGAAAAGTGAGAGCAAAATTTTGGTATGTAGCCATCTACTGGATTGGTTACATTGGAAGGCTCACTACACATGATTGTACATATTCATATTAGTCTGGGTCGGCTTTCAGAATAGTCTATGGTGCTATTGGGTAATCTCTGTTGTTGTTTCAGTATTCATATTACTATACCTTTCTTTTATATTTATCTCCTTGATGAAGATGCTTTGATGAATTGGTCGTTGAAGGTGTTCAAGATGCACAAGTTTAGGGGAAGCACCTACCTTGTTGAAAAGGATTCATTGTTGGCATTTTGATTGGTTGTTGTGTTATGATCTCCTGTTTGAGATTATTTGGTCTCATTTATACAAAGTAATATATGTTATTTGATGAAATGGTCATGTTGAGACCTATGACATAAATTTTTTATATTCAGGCATGTAAGGACTAGTTCAAATTTGTAAGCCCATTTGGTTGGGTAGTTGAGTCAAATATGTAATTCCACTTGGTTGAATCATTGATGTAAGTATGATTTATTGGTGATAGAAATGGTCATACTCAATTCAGTTATAGAGTCATGTATTTCATTGAAAAATATGTCTAAATATTTAGCATGCACTCAAGGGGAGCATGGTCAATACAGTGCACATCAGATCTGCAGAGCTCTTCTTTCTACAAGGAAAGAGAAACATTGGTTTGGTATTGATCTGCCCTTTGCCCTTGATGTCAAAGGGGGAGATTAACTTGGTGATTAAATAATAATGTTTATGATTCATGTATCTATTAGGTATATATCTGTTGTGGTTATCAAACACCATCATGGTTGCCATCAAGTCCAAAGGGGGATATTGTTGGCAATATGATGCAATATGTTGTCCTTGATGGCAACCTACTTGATGAATTTTTCCTTGATGGAAACCTACTTGATGAGTTGCATTTTGATAAGCAACCTATGTGTTAAAGATATAAAAATGATGTATCTACAGCTCAGTTCAGAAGTGACAGAGAAAGGAAATCCAGTTAGGATCAGAGAAATCATAAATATAATATGTCACAATGTTTAAGCAGGTTTGATGAAGGCAACCTGCGTACATACGCTACTTGGTATACAAGCAACCTGTGTATACATCAAAAATTAGTATATTCACAGTTATTATGAAGAGAAGTTGCGTATACACGTGGGTAAAAAGAAGAAAAGTCGCGTATGCCTTTTGCACTCTAAAATTATGATACCAAGGGGAATTACCATAGTATTAGCCCACAATATTGAGTGTTGTGTCGTCTATTTGATTCCGTCCAAGAGTACCATTGGCATTTGTGTGGTTTTGGCTCTTGGTATTGGTAAAGGCTAAATCTATATAAGGTGAAGAAGATCATAGTGAAAATGTGTGCGTGTGTAAGGTCTGTTACTAAATAATTCTCTCTAAAGTATATCTGCATGGGATGAACTCTTTTTTATTGGAAGATCTGAATCTATGATGCACCCTTGGATACAATGATGGATCGAGATCTCTAAACCTGAAATGATTATGTACTTGCATGATCTAATTATGAGATCTTTGGATCTGTGACCTGGCGCATGTATGCTGAAGTGAAGTAAAAAAATATGTGTAAGATCATAGATCTGCATCTTTCTATAGTAATAAAATTTATAGATCTATACGGTAGTTCATCACAGTGAAAGCACGTATACGTGCGGCTTTGCCTCAGCCAAAGCCAGGGTTTTCTGAAGCTTGTTGGAGAGGTTATCTATTTATTGCAACTATATTTCTATTGTTTGTCAATGAATTCTTCATGTAGATATGGGTTGTTTGAATACTGTATATGCTGCTAAGTTGAATATGTACAAATCTGATCAATGAGTGAGTAAATATGTTTAATGATGACTGACTGAATAAGGGTTCTAAATTATGAAAAAGATATCTGTCTGAAAGCCTCGGATATGGTTCTGAGACTGATTATATTCTGTAAATTTAGTATTCTTAGATCTATACGTAGGTTGGTGTGAAGGAAAGCACATATACATGTGGAATCAGTAAAGTTAAGTAGCGTATGTATTTCAAGATAATGAAATATCAGGGTGGAGATCGATTCTGCATACTGATTCTGAAATATGGGTTTATTTATGTGTTCTGGTTACAATGATCTCACTCTTCTGATTGAAATTTGGGTCAAGTTTATTGATGTTGATCTTTATGAAGTGTTGCATTGAAGTTGTGGGATCCAACGTGAAAATTGATGAAACATGGTCTGCAGTGGTTCTGAGGGTTGTGTTGGATTCCCGTGACTTGCAATATTGGCAAGAATAACTCTGCAGGGAACCACACCAAACCACTTTAGAGTCCAAGGACCTAGCCTTCCTGGGCTCAGAGTGGGCTCTCTCTATGATTGTGTTTATGAATGATTTATCTTTATACTTATGTTTATGTTTTTAGGATAGTTATGAAGTTCTAGGATTGTTTGTTTGTTTGGTTGATTGATTTTTTGATTAATTGATTGAGTGTTTCAGTTGAATAGATAGATCATGAAAAGCATTAATCCATTAGGCTATGAAGTCATAAAAGGTTTTAATTGTGCATCAACTCTGCAAGGGTTTTGATATGGCAAGCTAACTATATCAGGTGGATCATTTTAGATTAGATGAAATATGAAATGATAACAAGTTATGAATTTAGTAAAACTGAAGGGAAATTAAGAATCGTTTAACTATACTTCAACAAGAAAAGCCTTTAAGATAATTGTTTAAGAGGAACTAAAGAGCAGGGCAAACCATAGATTCCTTTAGCTAAACTCTACTAAGTAAACCTTAAGAGAACAATCCACCAATCCTAGAGAGAAATACACCGCTGAATTCTCTAGCTATTAACTTCAGACAAAGAAAACATTCAAGGTAACAGTTAGTGAAATTAAAGAGCAGGACACCCTTGAATTCTTTAATCAAACTTGAAATAAGACCTTTAAAGCAACAATTTAAGAAAAACCAAAGAGTAGGGAAAACCATAAATTCCTTTGGCTATACTCTAGTAAGTAAACTTCAAGGCAATAAGCTAGGTGGAACTAATGAGAAGGACACCCCTGAATTCTCTAATCAAACCTCGCAGAAGAAAACATTAAGATGAAAGAAGCAGACAGAATTAAAGTGCCAAGACAACATATCTTAATCTAAAATTTATGTTCTTTTATCAGAGAAATGATGGACAATATAGAAAACAGAAGAAAAACATTGACAAAGAAGGATAACTTCACCATTAATATAGCTCAAGAATCTTGTGAATGTGCTTGTATTATTGATGTCCAAAACAGTTACAATACTCCAGTGCAATAACCTTTGTAGCTCAGAGTCTAATCAAATCCATCTTAGCAGTCAATCAACTAGCCCAACAACCAATCAACAATAACAATGAACAATACATGCATTATTTAACTACAGATGAGGAGGTGATCCTAGTCTATGGTTTCTGGCTATATTTATTCTAGAGTAAATGTAATCTTGACCTTTGAGACCATGCAAGGCCCAAGGCAAAATATCACTGACTCACTCACTTTAATAATAACATTTATCTTAACTGTTAAGCTAACTTTTAGGATATTATTGACTTCTTGGCTTTAACATTAACTCTTTCAATAACTTATAAGCTACTAAAATATCTCTGACTGCTTTATTAGCTGTAGTTGTCTTTATTTAAATTAAACCGTAGGTGGCACAAATGAGGTTTGGGAGAAGTAAAGGCTTATTTGGCCTTTGTCATTCGAATATGTCTTTATTTGTTTGATTAAATTTTGATTTGTCCTTTAACCTTTGATTTATCTTTAAACTTGGATTTGCCTCTTCATTAAATCTGCTTTCTCATTTAATTCCTTTAATCTTCCTTTTATCTCTGATCTCGCTTCTAACCTTCTTAAGTTCTTGTAATCTCTCTTTTAACCTTCCTTAATTGTGCTTTGTCTTTAATCCTTGTCTTCCATCTTCAACCTTTTGATTGATCTTTTATTTCTTTAACCTATGACTGTCACAGTAAACTCTTTGACCATGTCTATTCCCTTAACTGTCTTTACCTTTGCCTGCGTAGTTACTTATGAAAATTTCATTTTTCCTTTACTCTTTCCTTTGAAGGATCTCTTGCTGCCTTGAGTTTGATCAAATGATCATCAATGGTCATGATCCATTGATGATTCAGATTGATCTTGTGCTCCTAGTCCCTTAGATCAAAAAATTCATTCTGGATTGTCACCTAGAGGACCTGTTTAAAACAATTCCTAGATCTTAGAAATACGATTTATGCAGTTCTGCCATGTATAATCACCTGCACATTTAAAAATAATTTGTTAATTAAAACCCTGTGCTGTGGACAGATTCTAGAAATTAGGGGCTTGTTGGTCTCTATGTTTGTTTGGCTTATCGGGTCTTTGGAAGAGCTACAGGGTTTAACACAGAGGATCGAGATTTATCACGAAATGACATGGCTTTGAAAGATTTAAACGAGTCGGTGGTTTCAGGCTTATGGAGCGGAGGACGTTTGGCGGTTTTTGAATAGGGAAAAGGTGTTAAATGGTATTAGGTAGAGGACATGCAATACCATGGAGAAGATGATGTGTGGTGGATGTGACGGAAAGAATACCACTCATTTCTCAAGGTTGAAGGGTTTTTAAATGCAGGGCTGTTGGGAGTGAAATATGCACTAGGGATCGTTGGATCAGGTGATGAAGATCCGACGGTGGTCGGGGTTAATGGAACGATGGGCTAGTTAGAAGGTGGGGCCTAGGATTTTTAATGAAGCATAAGGTTTATTTATATGTAGCGCGGGGTGTTTAAATAACGCAGGGCCCAAGCTAAGGAGTTTAAGCGGACCAACTTAATAAACGGTGGGCCAAGGTTATGTGGGAGCAGGGGGTTAAGGCTTTAACACGAGGGCTTAAAGCATATAAGGGGTGTAGGGGGATTTATATAGCGGGGTTACGGTTTAGAGCGGGTTTATAGATATAAAGGGTTCGGGTAGAATAGACAGAGTCCATTCTTAAAGAGTGGGACCCAAATAATATAAATTTTAATTTTAAAACAATGTAAAAAGGGTTTTTTACATTGTTTTGATGGAAAAAGGGAAATGAATGAAGGGGAGGGTTTTTGTGAGGAAAATGGGTTTTTTAGGTAAGGGGAAGGGGTAAAAATGAAGGGTTTTAGGGCCAAGACATGAGATTTCAGACCATCAGGGTAATTGGAGAAGGAAAAATGAGATATAGTAAAATAGGTTAAATAAAGATAATGAAGGCAGTGAGATTTCTGAAAATAAAATGATAGTCAGGGAGTGTTTATTTTTAGCATATTGTAGAAAATCCATAGTCATCTAATGATACTAAGAATACAGGAGACTAATAGTGGCTCTATTTGGGGAGGGAAATTCCTTTAGGAGGTGTCAAGAATCTTAGATCTCAGATCTTTGGATTTTGTAGATCAGTGCCTTATCCACTTGGCTGATTTTCCATTTCGTAATGCTAATCTACTACAACTTTTGTGACTGTGATCTTCAAAAATTGACAACCATGCTTCCTTCAAAAAAATTCTGCCTACCCATCGTTCTATTCTAACATTTTTTCTTCATTTGGGTGCATTTAGACTAGAAAACCCTTGACATAATTTTTCTTTTGAAAGCAAGAACTATCTATTTCTACCCTTATAAATTCCAAAGGCTCAGATTAGGTTGATGAGCTCTTTTATTCTCTACCTAATCTACTAATATATCAACATTAAAAATTTTGACATATTTTTATTCATTATCTATTAACATGAAATTCAAAGCATGACTGAATCAAGATTAAGCAGTTTGATTTTCATGAATTGTGGCATTTTGGACAAGCTAGACACGATATTATTTTGTAGAAAGCAAACTTAAACTAAGGGCTTTGGTTTTGAATATTTCCTTTGTCACTGATCCCTTAATTTTCTCTTTGGTTTTGACTTAGACTTTGGAACCAATGTCATTTTTTATCTACCTACTGATAAGCCAAGTTTAAACATTTTGGCAAATATTCATTTTCTAACTTATCAGCAAAAATTCAAAATTTGTTCAATCATGATTGGGCTGTATGATTGAACAAGATATTTTCAAAATTAGTGGCATTTGGACTTGCACACTTTCATAATTATTCATTTTTGATATGGGGCTTTACCTTTTTCTATTTATCTACCCTCTTTTCTTCTTTTCTTTCTTTCTTTTTTTCTATTATTTTTTCTAATATTTTTGTTTCAACAATGTTATGTATAATGAATAAAACATCAAACTGAGATTCTCAACTGAAATAATTCTTGAGCATCCTGCCATTGACAGGACCTCCAAACAATTCCGTCCCATCCAGATCTTGTAAGAAAAATGCATTATTACCTCTTTCTAAATGGATGATGTATGGGCCTTTCCACAAGTTGTCAAATTTTCCATGCTTGCCTTTGTCTTCTCTTCTTGAATCCCACTTCAACACTTTTTCTTCAATGCGGAAATCATTTTCCTTGGTCCTTTTTTCAAAAATATTCTTCATATTTTCTTGTAAAAACTGTGTTCTGTTGTATACTACTTCTCTGGTTTGTTACAACTAAATGGTTTGGCTCATCCTTCTTTGTATATCATTCTCTTCAAACTGCACCTCTTGAATGAGCTTCATTATTGGCACTCCCAAGCTTTTTGGGAAGACTACATCTGTTCCATAAACCAGCTGATAGGAAGACATATCAATTGATTTCTTACTTGTTATTCAGTCTACCCATAATGCATGAACCAGTTTATTGTGCCATGAATTCTTGTCTTCCTCTAGCAACTTTTTAATGATGTGCACCAAAATCTTGTTTGAGGATTAAACCAACCCATTACCTTAAGGGTAATAAGCTGTAGAATGGCCAAAAGTAATGTAATATTTGTGGAAAAAATCCACCATTTTCTTGGATTTAAAAGCAACAACATTTTTAGTGATGATTTTCCTAGGACTGCCAAATCTAGATAGGATATTGTTTTCAAGGAATATGATGATTATTGAGTTTGTGGTAGTCCTGGAGGGGATTGATTCTATCCACTTGGTAAAGTAGTAAATTGCAGCAAGGATCCATTTATGCTGGGCAGAGGAGGCAGGGTGGATTTCTCCAATGAAATCTAGACCCCATTGTTGAAAAGGAGCTTCAACAGAAATTGGCTGTAAAGGCAATGGCAACAGCTTTTTTTTCCCTCAAATACTTGGCATTTATGACAGGAAATTACCATTTTTTTGATGTCTTGGAAGAGGGTAGGCCAATAGAAACCATCCCTAAGGATTTTATTGACAGTGTTTTCAAATAGAGGTGGCCTCCACATTCTCCTTCATGAAATTCATGTTGAATCCTATCAACATCTTCTTCCGACAAACATTTAAGAAATACACCACTAGAGTTTTCCCAGTCTAAAAATTTATCCAAAATGCAGAACTTTACAGCCTTTAATTTCAAGAATCTGGCCTTTGCTTTAGACAAACTAGGAGGAACATTTAGATTAAAAATCACATATAATATATCAGCATACCAAGGAGAGTTCAGAAATGCTTCCTCAATAGGTGAAGTCACCATCTCCTCTTGTTCATCCAATGAGTGAATCATATTTATGTCGAGTGCTTGAAAATTTGTTTCAGCTATGAGTTTATCTAGTCCTTGTCGTTTAATTAGCTTGGTGGGCTTGATTTCCAGATCATATTCGAAGATGATATAAATCCACTTACCTCTTTTTCCATCAGGGTCTTATGTAAGTATGTCTTTAACCATTGTATGAGGCACAAAAGCAATGATGTGTGAATGCAAAATGTAGACTCTGAAATCGTTTAGTGCTTTAATTAAGGCAAAAACATGTTTTTCCATGATATTATATTTCAAAGGTGCATCTCTTAATGCTTGGATGAGGAATGCTATGGGCTGCTCTTGTCCCATTATGTTCTTTTGTAGTAAGACATCAACAACTGTGTGTTCTGATGCAAAGGAGAAAATGAAGAAGTCCTTGGTGAAATCAGGGCTAATCAAAACTGGTGTTTGTGTAAGTTCTTGTTTCACCAAGTCAAAGTATTTATTTGATTCTATGGTCCGTTTTACTCCCAATTCTCTTCTTAGCATGTTAGTGATGTTTCTTAGGAGTTCTGCAGGGTTTGGTATGAACCTTCGTAATAAATTAATCTTTCCAATGAAAGATTGCAGCTCTTTGATGTTTCTGGGTGGCTGATTTGCAATATTCCTTCAATCCTCTTTGGGTCAATCTTGATCCCTTCTTTAGATATGATGTGGCCTAAAAGCATCCCATCTTGAAGGCCAAACACAGTTTTCTTGGGATTTAGAGACAAGCCATACTTTATGCACTTTTCAAAGACCTTCCTTTGTTGGCATATGTTGTCCTTGATGGCAACCTACTTGACGAAGTTGATGGTAACCTACTTGATGAAATAAGATTGTTGGCAATATGATGCAGAGTGTTGTCCTTGATGGCAACCTACTTGATAAAGTTGATGACAACCTACTTGATGATTTAAGGGGGAGATTGTTAGCAATGTGATACAATGTGTTGACTTTGATGGAACCTTCTTGGTGAAGTTGTCCTTGATGAAAACTGACTTGATGAGTTGTTGATGATGTATCTATGTGTTAAAAGGAAGGATGATGTATCTACAGATTAGCTCAGAAGTAACAGAAGAAAGGAATTCTAGTAAGTGCCAGAAAAATGATAAATATGATGTGTCACAAAGCATACGCGGGTTTGTTAAGGCTAAGTAGCATATGCACGCGGAAAAGTACGTGCCAAGTCGCGTATGGTCATTTGCGCTCTAAATTTATAAAATCAAGGGACTTGACCATGGTATTGAACCATTGTATTGAGCGTTGGATTATCTATTTGATCCCGTCCAGGAATACCATCGGAAGTGGTGTGGTTTTGACTCATGGTATTGATAAAGGCTAAATCTATATAAGGAGAAGAAGATCATTGTGCAAGGTGGTGTATGAGTAAGGGTTGTGAATGAATAAATCTCTCTAAGGAATATATGCATGGATGAACTCTGTTCTTGATTGATAGATCCGAATCCATGATGCAACTCATGAAGAAAATGATGATGAGGATCTCTAGATCCGAAAATGTATATGCATTTTCCGGATCCGTTTATGAAGCGGATCCGAGATGAGGCGAAATACTTTCCGAAGTAAAGGATGAAATCAGTTGTTTATCTCGATATGAAGAGCGGTCTGCCCGAAAAGATACATATGTACACACAGCCTTCGAGAAAAGGCTGCAGCGCGGGTTCTGGCGATGAAAACACGCATGTGCAAGATAGGTTTTCGAAAGAATGCATGTATATACGGGGGTTGGTCCGTATGAAAGTTAACGTAGATACACAAGGTTCAAAGGAAGCAAAAGCCAGGCGTGGAATCTAGGTTTTCCTCGAAGTAAGTGGAATGAAATGTCTGATCTTATTTTTGTCGTTTTTTTAATCGCTATCTCATTAATGATGTAATCATACAGAACTAGGTTTTTTGAATGATGAATATGCTGCTGATTATGTTAATTGAAGATCAAGTTGTTGATTGATTGGTTGATGATTTAATGAATGAATTGATGAGGTTATAAGTTTCAGTTTGATGAATGTTGAGCTTAAATGTGTGGAGTGGTTCCAGTCTGAAAATATGATGAAAAGTGGCCTACAAGTTGTGTTGTATGGAAGCTGTTGGATCCAGTTTGAAAATTGATGAAACGTGGTCCATGGTGGTGCTAAGGATCGAAGCCTTTAGTGAGGGGGTTGTAGCTCCCTTCCAATAGTAGCTGGTAAACGAGTGCAGGGGGTAGTGGCTCCCTTCCAGGAGAGGTTGGTAAATGAGAGCAGGGGGTTGTAGCTCCCTTCTAGGAGAGGCTAGTAAACCAGAGAAGGTTGTAGCCTTCTGCAGGTGGGTTCCTGCGTGCTGGTATGAGTCTGCGCCAGTACCTGGTTGTACGATGTTTTCTTTGTAATAAAATATTGAAAACTGAGATGATGGCAGTGGTGGTTTTCTCCCAAATTGGGTTTCCACCTTAAATCTTGGTGTTCATATGTGTTGCATATGTGTGATGATTTATTTTGTTCTTACTGCACATGTTTACTGCTTACTAGAAATCTAATGAATGAACGATGCAATGACATAAGCTAAGAATTATTAGCATAATAAAATCTCTGTTAATACGCGAGTTGTATTAAGGATATCCACATGTATACACGAGTTGGCTTCAGGAGAGTAGCGTATGGGTTTTAGAGTATGAAAAAGTAAAAAGTTTTCAGTCTACACTAAATATTGATTCACCCCCCCTCTCAGTATTTTTCCCAACATCCTTAAGTGAGCTAGGTGTTCTTCATTAGTTTTGGAATAGACTGTTATGTCATCAAGATATATCACAATGAAGTAACCTATTTCCCCTGAGAAAGAAATATCCATTTCTATTTGAAAAGTGGCCCCAACATTCATTAACCCAAAAGAAATTTTAACATACATGAAGGTGCCCCAAGGTGTAGTGAAATTTGTCTTATGTTGATCATCTGGGTGTACGAGCACCTAATTGTACCCTGAGAAGCCATTAAGCAAAGATATTCTTTTGAAGCCTACTACCCTTCGCAATATATGATCCATTTTTGGTAAAGGATAGTTGTCTTTTAGGGAGGCTTTGTTTAAATTTCTTAGTATTTTTCCCAACATCCTTAAGTGAGCTAGAATAAAGGAATTCTCAATATCATGGTGTTTGCATAATGGTTATAATCAATGTATCTATCTGTTATGGTGATCAAACACCATCATGGTTGCCATCAAGTCCAAAGGGGGAGATTGTTGGCATATGTTGTCCTTGATGGCAACCTACTTGATGAAATAAGATTGTTGGCAATATGATGCAGAGTGTTGTCCTTGATGGCAACCTACTTGATAAAGTTGATGACAACCTACTTGATGATTTAAGGGGGAGATTGTTGGCAATGTGATACAATGTGTTGACTTTGATGGAACCTGCTTGATGAAGTTGTCCTTGATGAAAACTGACTTGATGAGTTTTTGATGATGTATCTATGTGTTAAAAGGAAGGATGATGTATCTATAGATCAACTCAGAAGTAACAGAAGAAAGGAATTCCAGTAAGTGCCAGAAAAATGATAAATATGATGTGTCACAAAGCATACGCGGGTTTGTTAAGGCTAAGTAGCATATGCACGCGGAAAAGTACGTGCCAAGTCGCGTATGGTCATTTGCGCTCTAAATTTATAAAACCGGGGGAATTGACCATGGTATTGACCCATTGTATTAAGCGCTGGATTATCTATTTGACCCCGTCCAGGAATACCATCGAAAGTGGTGTGGTTTTGACTCATGGTATTGATAAAGGCTAAATCTATATAAGGAGAAGAAGATCATTGTGCAAGGTGGTGTATGAGTAAGGGTTGTGAATGAATAAATCTCTCTAAGGAATATATGCATGGATGAACTCTGTTCTTGATTGATAGATCTGAATCTATGATGCACCTATGAAGAAAATGATGATGAGGGATCTCTAGATCTGAAATGTATATGTATTTTCTGGATCTGTTTATGGAAGGTTTAGATCTGAGATGAGGCGAAATACTTTTTGAAGTAAAGGATGAAATCTGATTTGTTTATCTGATCTGAAGAGCTGCACAGTCCTGAAAAGTTGCAGATGTATACGCAAGTTCTCTTCAGTAAAAGCGCGTGTATACGCGGGTCTGCTTAAGGAAAAGCGCGTATGTGTAGATAGGGTTTTCTGAAGAATGCACAGAAGTATATGCGGGTTGGTCTGCATGAAAGCGCGTACATACGCAGGTTCAGTGAATTAAAAGCGAGTATGGAATCGAGGGTTTGATGAAGTAAGTGGAATGAAATGTCTGATCTATTTTTGCTGTTTTACTGCTATCTGTCAATGATGTATTCATACAGAACTAGGTTGTTTGAATGATGAATATGCTGTTGATTACGTTAATTGAAGATCAAGTTGTTGGTTGATTGGTTGATGATTCAATGAATGAATTTATGAGGTTATAAGTTTCAGTTTGATGAATGTTGAGCTTAAATGTGTGGAGTGGGTCCAGTCTGAAAATATGATGAAAAGTGGCCTACAAGTTGTGTTGTATGGAAGCTGTTGGATCCAGTTTGAAAATTGATGAAACATGGTCCATGGTGGTGCTGAGCATCGAAGCCTTCAGTGAGAGGGTTGTAGCTCCCTTCCAGTGGTAGCTGGTAAACGAGTGTAGGGGGTAGTGGCTCCCTTCCAGGAGAGGCTGGTAAACGAGAGCAGGGGGTTGTAGCTCCCTTCCAGGAGAGGCTGGTAAACAAGAGAAGGTTGTAACCTTCTGCAGGTTGGTGCTTGTGTGCTGGTATGAGTTTGTGCCAGTACATGGTTGTACGATGTTTTCTTTATAATAAAATATTGAGGACTGAGACAACGACAGCGGTGGTTTTCTCCCAAATTGGGTTTCCACCTTAAATATTGGTGTTCATGTGTGTTTCTTATGTGTGATGATTTATTCTGTTCTTACTGCACATGTTTACTGCTTACTAAACATCTAATGAATGAATGATGCAATGATCTAAGCTAAGAATTATTAGCATAATGAAATCTATGTTAATACACGCGTTGTATTAAGGATATCCGCGTGTATACGCGAGTTGGCTTCAGGAGAGTAGCGTATGGGTTTTAGAGTATGAAAAAGTAAAAAGTTTTCAGTCTGCACTAACTATTGATTCACCTCCCCTCTCAGTATTTTTCCCAACATCCTTAAGTGAGCTAGGTGTTCTTCATTAGTTTTGGAATAGACTGTTATGTCATCAAGATATATCACAATGAAGTAACCTATTTCCTCTGAGAAAGAAATATCCATTTCTATTTGAAAAGTGGCCCCAACATTCATTAAACCAAAAGACATTTTAACATACATGAAGGTGCCCCAAGGTGTAGTGAAAGTTGTCTTATGTTGATCATCTGGGTGTACTAGCACCTAATTGTACCCTGAAAAGCCATCAAGCAAAGATATTCTTTTGAATCCTACTACCCTTTGCAGTATGTGATCCATTTTTGTAAAGGATAGTTGTCTTTTAGGGAGGCTTTGTTTAAATTTCTGAAGTCTATGCATAACCTAATTTATCATGTTTTCTTCCTCATTGATACAAGATTTGAAACCCATTCTGAGTGTCTAAGGGGAACTATTATTCCAACATCATACATTTTCTTTATTTCTTTCTCAACCAGTGGCAATTGGATAGGGTTTGTTATGCGCAATTTACGTTTAAAGGGCTTCTGGTTTTGTTTGAGAGGAATCTTGTGCTTAATGATCTCATTATCATAGGCCTTCAAGTCTTCAAATCTCCAAGCAAAAAAATCTCTGAATTCTTTGAATAGCTCAATATATTTCTGTTTTATAGGAGTTGGCCGTGTTTTTCACAGTTTTATCATTTTGGGTTCTTGTTCACTACCTATATTGTATTCTTCCACATTTTCTTCAGTGGATTTTGTCTTTGGTTTCTTAGCAACATGATTAAAATAAAAAAATTTCTTCTAGAGGGACTAGTCCACTTGGAAAGACATTATCTCTAAACTGCAATACTTCAAAGTCTTCTCTTTCTGAATCTACACATAGCTCTGTCTCATGTTGGTCATCTTTTCTTAACAAATTTATATCAGCATCATCAGGGGGCTCTTTTTTGTACGTTTGTTCCTCAGCAGAGCAGTGCTCTTCATGATCTAAGTTTGAATCTGGAATTTCAAACACATTTATGGATTGTAGGAAATCTTCAACCTGTTTATCACCTTCAAAAACTTGCCAATATTTTATGTTATCAGGGATTGCTGGTCTGTATTTGACTTGTACTGTGTATTGTTTGTTATGATAAGGTTTTTGACAAGTACTGACTGTAAATGCTAGTCCATTGGTAAGGATGTTTTGATTTCTTCGGATGAAGGAAAGATCATACTATTTGAATTTTTTCAGGAGTTCAAGGGCATCATTCCTGTATTCTCTTAATCTAGGGTGTTTAGTTGAATATTCTCCCTTAATATGCCTAATGACTAGATCAGAATCCCCATGGAAAAAGATCCTTTTGGCTCCTAATTTCTTGATTAATTGTAGCCTTAGGAGGAGTGCCTCATATTATGTTATGTTATTTGTACATTGAAAATTTAGTTTATATGAATGACCCTCTGCATGGTTTTTCTCTGTGTTGTGTACCCAAACACCTGCTTGTGATCCAGTTTTACCACAAGAACCATCAAATCTCATGCTCCATAGAGGCTAAGTTTCAGATTTTCCATTATGTTCAGCATTATGTTGTTCATTTTCTATTTGGTATGACTGTTCTGATTGTTCCTCCTCTTTTTCCTCTTCTTCTTCCACTAAGTTTTTATTCTTTCCTACTTGTTCATTAATGTATTGATCATTGTAAAGGATAAATGAATCAAGGTCTGTGTGGATAGAATAGAGAGGATATTTATTAGGCTTTTCTTAACTACTGACCATGTATTTCATATGAGTATCCCTATATAGTCTTCTTGGTTGACTAAAGACAAGTATAGTAGCGTAGGTCATGTCCATTTGGAGGGTGCCTTGAAGTTTAGCTCCCCATGAGTGTGAAAGGAGCATGCCATATTTAGGGGGAATGTCAGCCACTACAATATCCATTACTAGGCTCTTGGCTAGTATTTGTGCTAGATTAACACATAGATCTTTGATTAGGCCTAGACATTTAACTCTACTGGAGTCAAAGGAGTACAAGTCTTTGTATGGTCTAGTTATCTCAAGGCCTAGTCTTTCCATAACTACCTTTGGCATGAGGTTTTGCGAAGCTCCTGAATCTAACATTGCATTGTGAAGGATCTTATCATGGATTTTCAAACTGATATAAAATGGAGGTACACCTCCCTCTTGGAATTTTCCTTCTACTTCTGGTCTAAACAAAAGTTCAGGTTTGTCATCATTTAAATTTACAAAATCAAAATTTTCTTCTGTGTTTAAAGCTTTCAAAACTTGGGATCTATATATATCTTGGCCAAATAATTCAGAAAGAGGTATAGAAATAATTATCTTGGCGATTTCATTCTCAATACTGAATGGTGTATATCCCCATAGCTTGCTAATTTTATTAGACACTATTTTTACAGCAATTTAGCTTGCTAATTTTCATTGGGGAACTCAGTTAAAACAGTTTGGTTAGGGCTACTAGTTGATGTAATAGTGCTGCTCTGGTTGCCATTATGTTGGCCGTCTTTGTTTCTATTTTTATCAGAAATTTTAACCACTGTGTTTGAGGTTTCTGCTGTCTTTTTAGGATCATTTTTAGGAGTTTTCCTAGCAGAAATTTCAGGGTTCTTTCTCTTGGGAATGTCTTGAATTATCTTGCTTCTGAGGTCATACTCTGTATTTACTTCCATTATGGAATTTTCGAAGCCTTGTTTATAATATTCAGATTCTTTGAAGACCTAATCTAGGATTTCTAGCTAAACCAAATATATCATTGAAATTAAACACAACATGAAGGAAAAGAAAATATTTCTATCTCAACATCCATTTGATGATAATATACAAGTAAAATTTATTTACAACATATTAAACAAATTTATTTCTTTTCTTTTTTCAGCAATTTATATAAGTAATTAGCAATCGAAGAGTACCTGTATAAATTTCTTGGTTGAGATGCACCTGACTTTTTTTGAGACGCTCATGTTGGGCTACCCGACTAGATTTACCTCCCAGCCAACTAGGAATAAATTCCTAGCCCAGGGAACCTCCACAAGCTCCCTAGCCCTCCGAGCCCAAGTCCAACTGGCTATAGTGTGTCCGAGTGGGAATCAGCACCCTCCAATTCCAAACGAGACCGAGAATCCTCCTCAATGCCAAACAAGACTAAGAATCCTCTCAATGCCACAACAAGACCAAAATCCTCCACAAGGCCAAACAAGGCCAAGAATCCTTCCTCAATGCCACAATAGGACCAAAATCTTCCACAATGCCACAACAAGGCCAAAATCATCGTCAATGCCACAACAGGACCAAAATCTTCCACAATGCAAAACAAGGCCAAAATCCTCCACAATACCAAACAAGATAAAAAATCCTTCCCCTTTCCTCTCATCCTCCTTCCCTTTTATATCTTTTCCTCTCATCCACTTCAACTACTTGCCATTAATTTCATGACTACCCCCCCCATCCTTCTCATTTATTAACATTGAATTTTCTACCATATATAGATATTTTATTCAAAAATAAATGAAAAGGCCAAGATGTAAATTGAGATGACATGTTGGATGTACAAAATCTAGATATTTGATTTTAGAATTAAATGAGGGAAGGCCATACCTTATCTACAAGTTAAATTGAGATGACATATTGGATGTACAAGAATCTAGATATTTGATTTTAGAATTAAATGAGGGAAGACCATACCTCATCTAAGATTTTATTTGAAAAGACATATTAGAAATGAAATAAATAATAAAGGTCATACCAGTAAAAATAAAATAAAATTACAATTTCACAAGTGCAGATATTACTCAAAGATTATAAGTCATTATTTATAGATCAAATAAAAGCTAATAAAAATTTTCCTTATGGGATCAAGTGGGGCATTACCTACACCCCTCCTTCAGAAAACTTCGTCCCGAAGTTATAGTGAAAATGACACAGTGATTTTGAAAACAAGGCATAACAAAATAGAGATAGATATAGTAGTCAAATTAAGTCAAGCAATGATACCACCTCCATCAAGAGTCTCCAATATAAGTTATAACCTCCTATCCTTCCTAACCTACTTCCGCCTCCATCCTATTCGTCCTCTGCTACAATATACTATGGCATCAGCTATACCGATCTAACCACTGATAAAACCAATATGGCGGAAGCATTGACTATATCGACCTAACTTCCCCAATAGGAAATCGACAATTGTCATCACATGTGTAGGGGAGCGCGTCCATCATTGCCCTCCCACTATTCCAGGTTTGGAGGTTACACGGTTGGAAATATCTCCACCCCTCCTCAAAACTAAGGTCAACACCCTAATATGGACCACACTACGAAACTAGTTGGATACTTGTCATTGAATAATCCAGTCAGGTAGTCTTGTCACCTATATCAATTACACTTTACCCATATCATAATAGTGCATATCAAGTAGATAAAAAATGTAATAAAACAATGTACATCATACCATTCCTCATCAGATATGTCAACATTCCCCATCGAGAGTATATATATTGGTTATCATATAGTTCCTTGTAATATGCAGGTTATTTCTCATTCATGTATATATATAACAACCGAAACATATATAGATAACTGTTCTTAATCCTCATGTTATGAAGTTCAACATCCATGTCCCAATTTGTACTTCATAAGACATACTAGAATAAATCTTTCATTAGCTAAACCAAAATTTTGATAAGCCATTCATTAGATAAATCATATCCCCGTAAGTCATATGTCAAACATCAATAACTCTGAGAAGTCATAAATTAGATAAATCATAACCAAGTAGGTCATACATCAAATAAGTCGTTCAATCAAATAAGTCATACAACAATATTTTAATCAACAATACCTAATATATCTGTTGGTTTATATAAGTAGTTTCATCTGTCCAACTAAATGCAACAATATTACATAGTGTTCATAAAATAACATGGAACTACCAAATAGAGTCTTAGTATAGGTAGTTATATAAGTCAAAATGGGCATCATAGATGCTCGAAAAGTGAGGGGTAGTCACGACGTATAGTCTTTGCATCCTCCCTGGTAGCAGATCCTGGGCTATACTTGTTCCACTGTATCTTATGAGTACTTTGTATGGTATTATAGAGAATTTATGTTATGTGATGGGAATTTTTATTTATGACTAGGTCATTCAGTTCCTATATTCAAGGACCTCACATCTTTTGGACCTAGATTTTTATGCTTGTAGACTCCAATTATCAAATGACACGACGATTGTTTGAGAAATATTAAATACTTAAAATATTTTTATTAAATCTTGTATATAGAAATCTTGAAAAGTGTAGCTAATTCGAATGGGAGTATCACAAGCGTATCTATTTCTCCATTTAAAAATTAGATTTCCATTTTATAAATGGCCACTATGCTAAGAGCTTGAGTGTTTTCTTAATTTCTAAGAAGTAAATGCTCTATGAAAAAGGAAACTAGAGATTGATAAGTGAAGCACAAATGAACTCTAAAAAGTGAGAAATTGTGTCCATGGACTTGTAATATTAAGTGGAGCACATTTAGAGACTTGATGAATCATAATTAAACACCAAGTAAAGAAATTTTAATATTGTTAAAGAATAGCCCCCCCTTTTTTGTGAAGTGAATCATAATTAAAGACTAGGATGTGAAAAAATATGAAAATAATATTTATGAACTTACATGATTGTAATAGCTTGTGAAACCTATTCCTTAATATTTTAATTTGGGTTCTTTAGAGTTTCAATTATCATTTATATTCCATAAATCATTTGTATCGATCATCAATTATTTGCATTGATGTCTGCCATAATTAGCATCATTTGGATCTTATCGTGCAATAATAAATGTACCAACACTCTGTATGGATAGCCATAACTTCTCGCTCCATCTAGCTTGAACAACTAGTCCATTTTATTTTTAACTTGTAATCTTTATTTATTTATTTCACTTCAACTTGCTCTAAAGAATGATTGTTAACTCAACAAACAAAACCACTTTGGTGTGATACCTAACCTTTTTCTCAACTTTCTTTATGAAGCTTTTTATTTCCATAAATACTTTTCTCAGAACAACCTTAGTTTCCTTTTAAATAATTCCTAATATAACATATATAATATTGCCTTGAACAACCAATAATGGTCACAGGAATGGAAATCAAGTAGCCATTGTATGAACAAGAATAGAAATTATGTAAGGAAATAGCATAGCCTAACATAAAAAAGTAAATAGTAAGAACACTTATCTTATTCAAAACTGTCTGTAGTAATTGTTTGAATTGGAGTTACTCACCTCCCAATCAGTTTTCCAATATAAGCATCATCACCAATTCATCCTATGAAGTGATAAGGGTGAAGGGTGAAGTGGGTAAATGACTACATAACTTATGTCTACCATCCCTTGCTATAACTGGCCTATTTTCCCCTTTCTAACCATTTAATGTAGTTGTCCATTCAAATTCATATAACATTGTGTAGATTGATTGTGGCATCACATATTCTCAATTTATTTATCTTCTAGAATTTTTAATTGATTCAATTAGCTTGTTTTATTTCATTTCATTTGTAGTATTTCTTTGCATTAATGTTACCTTGAAAAGGTCATGATTCTCATACTCTATGTCATGTTGAATTTTAGAGACTATATAATTCACTAATGATCATATATTCAATATTTTCTCATAAATGGTCCTTCTTTAGTCCATTTTATTACTATTTTTTTTTCTTTCCAAATTTCCATCTTGTAGAAATGCTACTCACTTTATTAAATAACATAATCCTTATTAGGTTCACACAAGATTTTTTCAATCTCATTTAATCATTGGTATATAACTAAACTTATCTTTCCATTTAACTAAGTACCAACTCTTTATTCATGATCCTCATACTTATTCATATAAATTTCAATCTATTTTATTTTCTCTCCTTAATACACTTTATTATATCTTCCTTCTTATCTATAGTGATTATTATTATCCTATAATGTGCCACATAATTGCCATATTGATGCTTATTATGATAAGATGTTAATAATTATCTTGAGAATTTTGTATACTTTGTTGGTATCATCTGTCACAAATTGAACTTTGTGGTCAAAGAACTTTTGTGCATCGTGTATGAAGAGTTAAGTAAACTAAAAATCCAACCTAAATTTTTGCTTTCGTTTCAACAACTTCACATTCATTGATGATACAAATACATTGTTTTTCTAGTATATGTAAGCATGCATGAATTGCTTATGAATTTCATTCCTTTTTAAAGTTTCTAAGGTATGTAATCACTATTGAGTGTCCACTATAGCCCACATTGAAAAATGTCTGAGCTGTTTCATAAGTTGTAATAAAGGCATGTGCTCAGGTCTAAGATATGGTACTTTTGATTTGAAGCCAATTTTTGTTTTGTAAGCACTGCAAACATATGAAGCTATTTTTACTCCGCTTTCTTACTAAGTCCCACATCTCGACATAATTTTTTTTATTAGTAGCATATGCCTCACCATCCCCACTCTGCCAAGCCCCAAAACATGCCTAAAGCTACCCCTAATATGCTATCAGAATTGTGTTTATGTTATTCCATCTATCTCTCTCACAGGCATATAATAGATTTATTCTCTTACGATAAACATTTATTTGAGATGACAAGCAAATCAAATAGCAACTCTCCAATTCACGTGTGTCCTGGTAGCACATGTTCCATTAGATGAAATATATTTAACTTCATCAATCAATCAATTATTGCTTTATATTTGATCTTCTTATTCTCCTGTTGTTTCCAGTTTTCACCCTCAAACAATGCATCGTCCCCAAGCATTCAAGTTTTATACAATTACAACCAACATTGTGCATGTTTAGCAATTTATATAACCACCTAGATTTGTCATACAAATATGCTTACAACTATTGTTTTGAATGCTTTTGTAGCTATGTTTTACCTAAAACCATCAATTTGACGTGTAACTGATCAAATGGAAGCTTAGAGTTGTTAATAGTATGATGTCTTTCTTTCATCCCTGTGAAACTATTGCCTTCGAAGTTCTAACTGACAAAAGATACAATAAATCAACAACGATAATTTTACATTTATTTGCTTGTTTTTATTATGCAATAATAATTTCACATTCATTACATTGAAAACAATGATATTAGGATAGCAACTTCATTGGATAAAAAACAATTGAGAAGAAAAGACATGATGATTAAGTGAATTTTAGCCCCTATCTGCTTCCACCTTGTCATCCAAAACTTTTGGCTTTTAGGGGACAATGTTAAAGATTGAAGTGTAGATATATTTCATTAATACTATTATGATCCCAAGATCACCATGAGACTAACAAGGTAGCAAGCATGCATGAGCATGCATGATTAACGACATGGGCCTCCCTCCAACAGCTCCATAGCTTCTAAATTATTGCAACAACTAAAACCCACCACCAAAAACTTCTAAATTATTGTGAGAAATAAAAACCATATAGACCAACAAATTTATATTACAACCACATCACGGCCTATAAATTGCATTGATGAATAAACATAAGTCATGCCAATAATAGAGCCTTTCTAATACTGCTTGGGGGGGGCTAACAGTTAATAACATGTTTTTATTCCTAGGAAGTCACAGATTTGAATCTGGCAGTGGGTCAGGATATGATTGTTGAACAGAGGGGGTCCATTGTCCTACAAAAAAAGGAGCCTCGTACATCAATTTAGTGTTTGGCTAGATCAGATATTCAAATTAGATGATAGTGATGATGATGATGATTATCAAGGCAATTAACTTGATCTTTGATGGTAATGGTCAATACATGATCTATCATAAAGCTAACCTGGCACTATGCACAATAAGATACCGCAATTCCAACTACCCTTTAAGTAGATCCCTAGGCACATGATATGCTTAACAAGTTGAAGGTTGATTGAACCTTCAAACAAAGTCAATTTTATTTGCAATTGGAATAAACTTGTAGGGAAATAGTATTTTGAATCTTAATGATTAAGAATAGCCTCATTATGTAAGCAACATTTCTTTGGTTGTCTAATGAAGCGTGTTTTATAAAATTCCATCCATATGTAATATATCAAGCTTGTTCAAAGGAAATTTATTTTATATGATCGTCACCTGCCATAGCTGAAGACCTTGGTTTTGTCAAATTGATAGAAGTGGAACTTTTGTCCAGCATCAATTATGACCCCTATCAATAGCTTATCAATCCCAAATTTATTGACTCTTATTTTTTGCAAGCATTAACTGTAGACCCTATGGTTTAATTTAATGTTCAAACCAAAATATCTCATTTACAGGATTTACCATATTCATTTATGACTAATGCAACAAATTAATCAAGGAAGAGGAGGGTTTAGCATCCTGCTACAAAATTTTGCTGCACAATATTTCCAGTGTCGATTGGGTCCTTCAAGGTAGATCAACTATCTATCTTATGAGGAAACTTAACTATTGGTAATTAAAAGGAAAGCTACTTTACCCTTTTATATTGAAACTTGGGTCTATATTATTCCTTGAGCTTCTCTCCAAGGCCACTATTTGTACACTCTATTGAGTCAATTTATTATTGCAAATTAGCACAAGTATTTAATATCAATCTGGGTTGGTGAACTTAGAAGCATCCCCAAAGTATATGGGTTTCAATCACAGTCAAATTTAGAAGATGAACTATGGATGGATAGTGAAATGCATATTAAAAATATAAAAATTAACTTAATTAACTTCTAAACAATGGATCAAAATATATGGAATAATAATCAAGAGGTTCAATGTTTAGAGGTCCTGGTTGTCCTTAATTACTGATTGCATACATCATTAATACCATTTTGAAAAAATGAAAGCAGGAAATATAATACTAAACAATAGGTTAAGATATATGGAATAATAATGAAGAGGCTCAATGTTTAGAGGTCCTGGTTGTCCTTAATTAATGATTGCATACATCGTTAACACTATTGCGAAATCATGAAAGAAGGAAATTTAAATTCTAAACAATGGATTAAAATATATGGAATAATAATCAAGAGGATCAATGTTTAGAGGTCCTGGTTGTCCTTAATTATTGATTGCATATATCATTAATACCATTGTGAAAACATGAAAGTAGGAAATAAATCTAAACAATAGGTTAAGATATATGGAATAATAATCAAGAGGCTCAATGTTTAGAGGTATTGGTTGTCCTTAATTACTGATTGCATACGTCATTAACAATATTGTGAATTCATGAAAGTAGGAAATAAATCTAAGAAAATCAATTACAGCTATGAAAACTAAGAAGTGTACTTAACTCGGTGTGGGGTCCCTTCCACCCTTGCCTTGCACACTGAAAGTAAAATCAACTACTCAAGACTTCAAGCAATCAATAAACATGTAGCAGCATCAAAATATGGTAGAACATATCTTCTATTATGTCTTCAAGTCTCAAAGATAATAATAATAAGTCATATATGTTCCAATGACAAAACCTTCAAAGTGTGAGGCTTAAATAGATGAAATGTTTAACAAACTGATCTAAAATATCTCAAGCAATCATAAATATCCCTATTCTATCATATCAATTCAAATTTATCTACCACATCCATCATAATTTTGAAAAATCCCATAAAATAAGAGTGTTGACCTAGTTTCTAGGGATCCTCCATAAAGACTGGTCTTGTTTGACCGCCTATGAATGAGCCTATTAAAGCTCAATCTGACTGTACCAATAGCTGTATTGTTACTCCTAGTTCTCGAGCTTTCTAGAAACATATCCAGCTCAAGCCCAAGTGTCCTGCACATATGCAAACCATCATGCTATTATGGGAATTTCTGATGCTGTCCAAAATTGCACTTAAATTTCAATTTTCACAAAAACATCTAATAATTGAAAAACATAAATTAAATACTTGATTATTCATCTTTAGGTCTATGTGAGATGAATATGATGGTAAATGGATGGATAATTTAGAAAAATAAAATGTATTTCTTAAGCAAAAAGACATCAAAAACAAGGCCCAATATCTCCCCCAAACTGAAGATCAAGCATGCCCTCATGCTTGTTGTTTCCTCTTCAACCTCTGGAGTCCTGATGCAGACCCAATCCCTGATCCTGTAACCTCATGCTGTGCTATGTGAAAACTAGAATCCATGTCCTTTCCTTACTCTTCTTTATATATGGAAGTTTTGACTTTCTGCTTCTCATACTTAGCTTTCTAGGAGTTTTTCTCCTGAAGCCACTTGAAAGCCTATGTGTAAAGAAGATTGTTTTTATTCCTCATTTTCTCCATCTCTTCACTAATCTTCTCATTCTCTTTAACCAATTTTTCATTGGTTAGTTTGTAATTTCCATTTTCTTCTTTCAAGTTTCTTTCCATGATCTTGCTTATTTCTAAGCTGTTAGTAAGCTCTTTAACTCTTAAAAGATTTTGATCTTCCCCTTTTGAATCTTTAGAAACTGAAACAACTTCCACTTCATTGTTCTCAAAGCATGAATATTTATCTAAAGCATCCTCATAAACTTGTTTTTCCAACCTTTCAAGAATTTTAGTGGAATTTTTCCTAATAGGAGAAGTTTCCAAGATTTGGACCTCTGGTTCTACTGAATGTTTTTCCTTTTTCCTCCTGGGAATAGTCACAAAGGATGTTCTGTTTTCTAATACCATTGCTCCCTGCTATTTCTTTGATCTTGTAGATGTATAGAGAGATGTATGCATGATATTTCTTGTTTCTTTTATGGGTTTAGTTTTGTTTTCCACAATTTGTTCTACAAACCCATTTTCTACTAGGAAATCCTCCCAAACTATCCCATTAATCTTCAATTGATGATATACAAGAAGTTTAATAAGTCCCCGATGAATGAATTGAAGTTATTTGGGTTTGGATTCTGAATTAATGCTTTATATCACTTTCATCAAACTCCTGTAGAAGAAATAAGGCAAATTTATTCTTATGTCTCCCTTTATGTGTTGTAGTATCCTTACATGGTAAAGATGCACCACACTGAATCTAGTATCACAAGTGAAATATTTCTGAATTATTTACACCAATGTAGCCCATGGTTCATTAAACCATTCCCTTGGAATACCTTTTGACCTGTCAAAGGAGCCTTTCCTATTTTTATCTAGGAAGAAAGTCCACCCTTTGTCTCTAAAATGCAAACTTTTATGATATAACTCTCCTGAAAATGATAAATCCAGTGCTTCAGAAATATATTCAGGACTTAAAGAGATATGAATATTTCCCACCATGGTTTCATTCTGTGTGAAGTTTTTTACACATTCTTTTGTCACTCTCTCATTATGGCCTCTGATTTTTTGTAAAAATCCCATCAACCCTGATTGATAAAGTTTTTCCACAGTCTGCCTACCCTAGTGTTCTATTTGAAAATCCTTTGGCTCTGCTCTGGAAGCCATTTGTTCTGAAAACCATTTGTTCTGAAAACCATTTAATGTTACCATCCCTTGTCATTAATTTCATTTTGCAAATAAAAAAAATTAAACATTGAGTATAACTGTGGTAGTA
Source organism: Pinus albicaulis (assembly GCA_034641835.2). Lineage (NCBI taxonomy): Eukaryota > Viridiplantae > Streptophyta > Pinopsida > Pinales > Pinaceae > Pinus > Pinus albicaulis. The sequence continues at coordinate 297,712 of JAXQQM020058779.1, forward strand.
GGATCACCTCTATGTTTCACTATTTTTGATAATCAACCAATTCTCTATCTCTTTTCTTTTGAAGACTGTACTCTTATTGAAATGAAACAAAATTAAATTGATAGGAAATATTGCAAAAAAAACACAATATATGTTTCTAATGTTACTCCTTCTATCAATCCTCTGTTTTCTCTTTTAAAATCTGTCTCTGTTTTACAAATGAATTGGAAGGTATATTTTTTTAAAAACATCCTCTGTTTTGCAAAAGATTTGAACTGTGCAAAAAAAATTAAAAAAAATTATACACAGTAGTTTTTCACTCCTTATTTCATACCAAAATTTTCCAAAACACTGCATCCAAATTCACTGTACATTTATGAAAAGAAACTTCAATCATTTGTATCAAAAGAAAATTCATGGTAAACTGTCTTACTCCATTTTTCTTCAATTCTGTCTTTTGTCAAAACACATCTATCTATTCTCCATTTGCTTCACAAACTTGTGTTCTACATTTGTAGATTGAGTGTGTTTTAAAAAAAAACAATTCAGAACTAAACTTAACAATTTCCCTCATGCATTCAAATTGCACTTCTCTATTTTTTGTTTGCATTAAAACACTATGAAGAAGGATGTGTCGACCTTACCTTCTTCTATGTGCTTGCTTCTTTATGACATTTCTCTGATTTTGTGGTCTTATTCAGTTGAAATGGAGTTTTTGAATCCAAACAAATCCTTCAAATTCTTCTCTTTTACACACTCATTCAAAAGAAAATTCGTGATTGACTGATGGCAGAGCACTTGTAAAACTTGTCTACATGTTTTTAAACTATCTGAATGTGAAATTTGTTTTCATGACTGGCTTGCAGTTCGAAATAAATACACTCCCTCTTTAACTCGGAGTTTGATTGATTGATACAATCCCGAAATTCATTAAAACAATAAGATCTTACCTTTCTTCAGATAATTCTGCTTTCTGTTGGATGGCACCGTTGATTTTTCTGGTATTATGTCCATGAATGATTCTTATTACTCTGATTTCCCTTTCTCACTATATCTCTTGCTTCTCCTTCTGCGTTTTCTCTTCTCGGCCTTCACAACTTATCTCTCTTTTACATTTTTCACAGCGGTTTATACATACACTAGGACGTGCTTGAATACACACTTCTTTTTCCTCACTAAGCCTTTCAATGGTGATGATGGTGACCATCTCTCTCCAGCAATAATCTCTAAGTTTAAAAATGGCTGAAATGGCTTCCTACAAGAGCGAAAATGCTTAAAATAGAGCGGAAATGGTTTTAAAACAGAGCGAAAATGAGTTTTTTTTGTTTACACAGTGTTTGTTTTTGAATTTCTTAACCGTTCACTAACTCTTTGACAGTCCATGCGCATTCCTTTCTTTGACTGTCGTGTCTATCCTTCTGCATTTCTTTCATGTTTCATATTCATGGTATGTACATCTGACTGCCTGCAATATTATCGTGCTCCATCATTATCATTTGCATCGATGTGTTGCATTTCTCATACCTTGTATGCACCATCATTTCCATAATTTGCATGCATTTTTATTGCATTATGTTTTGTTTTGTATTGCATGCATGCTATCATATATATGCATACCACTATTATCATTGCATTCGAGGTTTATCATTTCATTACCATGCCATCATTTCCATTGCATCCATTTCTTTGTATTATGTTTGCGCTGACCATTTCTTTTTAAATTGTGCCATATAATTTTAAACTTTGGTTTTGATTTTTAATTTTTAAAATTGACTAATGAAATAGTCAAGTTTTTAACATTAATGTAGAATGCTAACCTTTGCTTTATGGTTTTTGTAGTTCTCAAAAAAAATTCTTCTTATGGGTTAATCAACTTATGACCTATTGTTTATCGTTCTTTTTATTAAGAAATACGTAGGGTAGGATATGGGTAGTGTATGAAATATTTCAAATGGTAATATATGGATAAATGATAAAATGTGGATAGGGAATATGAAATGTGGGTAAAAGATGGAATGTAATGTAATGTAGGTAAAAAAAATGAAATTTAATGTAGGTAAAAGATGCATTAACTAGTATTTAAATTAGTTTATCAATCCTAGACTATTTTTGAAAAATATGAAAATTTAAGAGCAAAATTTTTTACTCACTGTACAAATGAACTCCCTTGTCAATATTTGATGATGATCGACATTGATGATGGTCGACATTGTTTTTGACAATTCCTGTAGACTTGATATGATTTTTATTTCTTTTTGCATCTAATTTTCTTTTGAATAATTATCATTCAGGTGCATGTTGACATCTGCTATGGTCTTTTCAGGTCCCTACTGATACATTAAATTTTCAGGTCCCTTTTATGGTGAAATGATATTCAGGTCCCTTTGTGACATAATAATGTTCAGGTCCCTTTCTGGCGTAATGATATTTAGGTCCCTTTATGGCATAATTTTGCAATAATGTTCCATATTTGAGAATTTCTTCCGTCACATTCAGCTGCTAAAAACTATTTTCATAGTTTTTTTATTTCACACCTTCCCCCAAACTGATATTTTGACTTGTCCTCAAGTCTAAAAAATTTGGAGGCTAAATCTGCAAAAGTGAATCTAAAGTAAGCGGAAAAAAAATAGAATTCAAATTGGCCAAACAAGTTGGTTTTCCAATGGGAAGTCGAGTTTGTATTGTGCCAGTTTGCTGGATTTTCACAACCAAACTTTTTGTTGTTGTTATTATTATTATTATTATTATTATTTATTCTTATGGATCATATACTGGAGTTTTGGAAAGCATATTGCTATGTTGTCCTAGTATTTCCAGATCAGAATCCATGGAGATTTTTCTCAGAAAATCCTCTTTGTCTATAGGCTTATGATAAATTTTTAGCCTATGTCCATTTACCACAAACGATACAAATGATTCATCAATTGTTTTGATTTTGACTGCTCCATTATTGAAGATTTCTTCAATCTCATATTTCCCGAGCCAATGAGTCGTAAATTTGGCTTTGAAATCTTTGAATTTGGAGTCGAACAAGAGTGCCCAATCTCCTTTCTGAAAGACTTTATTTTTGATAAATCGATCATGCCATTTAATTCGTTGTTCTTGCACTAGAGTAGTATGTTCAACTGCTTGTTGTCGAATTTCATCTAGTTTGTTTAGCTGCATAATCCTTTCTTGTTGTGCTTGTGATAATTCCATCCCTAACTCTGCTGCTAGCTTGTATGTTTGTATTTGAAATTCAATTGGTAATAGAACTTCTTTTCCATATACTAACTGATATGGACTGAAACCAGTAGTATTTTTCCAAGTTATTCTATATGCCCATAATGCATCTTTCAATTTATCTGACCAATATTTTATGTTCATGTTCACTGTTTTTGTCATAATACTCTCTAGAACTTTGTTTGTAGATTCCACTTGTCCATTTTATTGAGGATGATATGGAGTGGATTTTCTGTGTTTGATTTGTAAATTCTTTGTAATTTCATGAACAAGTTTTGGTGTAAATTTTGCACCTTCATCAGTCACTATTTTCCTAGGAACTCCATATCTGACAAATATTTCTTCATATAGAAAAGATGTAATTGTTTCTTCTGTTGCCCGTACTACTGCCTTGGACTCCACTCATTTAGTCACATAATTTGCACATAAAATAATGTATTTCTTTCCATTAGAGGGAGGATTGATTGGTCCCATGAAATCTAAAGCACATTGTTCAAATGGTTCAATAAGTACTTGTGGCTTTAATGGCATTTGATCTAATGCCACTGGTTTACCAATTATTTAGCACTTGTCACATATTTTGACATTATTTCTGGAATCCTTGAATATATATGGCCAATAGTAGCCAAGCTTCAGTACTTTGTATGCCGTTCTTTTGTCTACAAAATGGCCGCCACAAGGTTCATCATGAAAAGATTTCAAAATTTCAATTACTTCATCCTCCCTTACACATTTTCTAATAATTAAATCATAACCAGTGTAAAATAGATCTCCATTGATCGAACTATATCTGGCACTTTCTCTAATTATTCTTCATTTTTGTTTACTTGTGTAATGATATGGTAATATATCAGATGATAAATAATTAGCGATATCTGCGAACCAAGGGGTTTTGACATTTATAGCAAATAAAAGTTCATCTGGAAAATTGTCTGATATTGGATTAGGATCGCCAGGTAAATTTAATCTTGACATAAAGTCAGCAACTTGGTTATCTTTCCCTAGTTGATTTTGTAGAGTAATATTAAACTCTTGCATTAATAACAACCATCGAGTTATTCTGCTATTTGTAATGGATTTTTTCATTAAATATATTATAGCAGAATGATCCGTATGAATATAAACTTGATAACCTGTTATATAATGTCAAAATTTATTTATTGCATGTAAAACAGCTAACATTTCTTTCTATGTCATAGTATGATTCAATTCTGTTGATGTTAAGTTTTTACTAATGAAATATATAGTGTAAATGAATTGATTCTCTTTTTTCCAAGTGGTTCTCCAATAGCTGTATCAGATGCATCAGTTGAAATGTGAAATGGTAAAGACCAATTGGGTCCTTGAAGAATGGGTGTAATTGATAAATTGTGTTTTAATTTTTCAAATGCATATTGACATTTATTAGTCCACTAGAATTCTACATCTTTTGAAAGTAACTTGAATAATGGTAAAAATGTTTTACTGAAATTTTGAATAAATCTCCTATAATAGCCTGCATAACCCAAGAAAATTTGAACCTCTTTTTGTGTTGTAGGTAGTGTTAAATCCACAATGACTTGAATTTTTGCCGGGTCCAACTTAATTCCCGAAGAAGAAATATGGTGTCCCAATACTATCTCCTTAGTTAGAATCATAAAACATTTTTCATTACTGAGTGATAGGTTTGTCTCAATGCATCTTTTTAATAATTTTTCGAGATTATTTAAACAATCATCATATGTTGTACCATACATGGTGAAATGATCCATGTAAACTTCCACACACTCATGAATCAAATCAGAAAAAATAGCAAGAAATGCTCTTTGAAAGGTAGCAGGTTTGTTACATAAACCGAAGGGTAATACATTGTATGTATATGTTCCCCAAGGGCATGTGAATGTTGTCTTATCTTTATCTTCTAATGCTATTTTTATCTGATTATATCCACTAAATCCATCCAGAAAGGAGGAAAATTTCTTTCCTGCTAATGAATCTAATGTTGGCAATATGATGCAGAGTGTTGTCCTTGATGACAACCCACTTGATGAAGATAATGGAAATCTGCTTAATGAAGTTGTCCTTGATGGAAACCTACTTGATGAGTTGCCTATGATAAGCAACCTATGTGTTAAAAATGTAAGAATGATGTATCTACAGATCAGTTCAGATGTGACAGAGAAAACATTTCCAGTAAGTGCCAGAAAAATGATAAATATAATATGTCACAATGTATACGCTACTTTTGTGAAGGCAACTCGCGTATATACTCTACTTTTGTGAAGGGAACCCACGTATAAATTTAGGGTTAGCATATACCAAGTTTTTATGAGGCAAAGTTGCGTATACACGCAAATACACATGCTCAAAGTTGCGTATTCCTTTTGCGCTCTAAAAACTATGATACCTAGGGGCATTACCATGGTATTGACCCATTGTATTGAGTGTTGGATTATCTATTTGATCCCGTCCAGGAATACCATCAGAAGTTGTGTGGTTTTGGCTCATGGTATTGATAAAGACCAAATCTATTTAAGGAGAAGAAAACCATAGTGCAAGGGTGTGCATGAGTAAGGATTGTGGATGAATAAATCTCTCTAAGGAATATCTTCATGGATGAACTCTGTTCTTGATTGATAGATCTGAATCTATGATGCACCTATGAAGAAAATGATGAAGAGGGATCTCTAGATCTGAAATGTATATGTATTTTCTAGATCTGATTATGGATTGTTTAGATCTGAGATGAGGCGAAATATTCTCTGAAGTAAGGAATGAAATCTGAGTTGTTTATCTGATCTAAAGAGATGCATAGTCCTGAAAAGTTATAGATGTATACACAGGTTTGCTTCAACAAAAGCGCGTTTATACGTGGGTCTGCTTAAGGAAAAGCGCGTATGGGCAGAAAGGATTTTCTAAAGAATGCACTGATGTATACACGGGTTGGTCTATATGAAAGCACATACATACGTAGGTTCAGTGAAGTAAAAGTGTGTATGGAATCTAGGGTTTTATTGAAGTATGTGGTATGAAATATCTGATCTGTTTTGCTGTTTTACTGCTATCTGTCAATGATGTATTCATACAGAACTGGGTTGTTTGAATGATGAATATGTTGCTGATTATGTTAATTGAAGATCAAGTTGTTGGTTGACTGGTTGATGATTCAATGAATGAATTGATGGGGTTATAAGTTTCAGTTTGATGAATGTTGAGCTTAAATGTGTGGAGTGGGTCCAGTCTAAAAATCTGATGAAAAGTGGCCTAAAAAATATGTTGTATGGAAGCTATTGGATCTAGTGTGAAAATTGATGAAACATGGTCCATGGTGGTGCTGAGGGTTGTAGCCTTCAGTCAGGGGGTTGTAGCTCCCTTCTAGGTGAGGTTGGTAAATGAGAGTAGGGGGTCGTAGCTCCCTTCCAGGAGAGGCTGGTAAATGAGAGCAGGGGGTTGTAGCTCCCTTCCAGGAGAGGCTGGTAAACGAGAGAAGGTTGTAGCCTTCTGCAGGTGGGTGCCTGCGTGCTGGTATGAGTCTGCGCCAGTACATGGTTGTAAGATGTTTTCTCTATAATAAAATATTGAAGGTTGAGACAATGATAGTGGTGGTTTTCTCCCGACTTGGGTTTCCACCTAAAATCCTGGTGTTCATGTGTGTTTCTTATGTGTGATGGTTTATTTTGTTATTACTGCTCATGCTTACTGTTTATTGAACATCTAATGAATGAATGATGGAATGATATAAGTGAAGAATTATCTGCATAATAAGATTGATGGACATACACATGTTTTATTAAGTATATCTGCGTGTATACGCGAGTTGGCTACATGAAAGTTGAGTATGTGTTTTCAAGTAAGAAAAAAAGTCTTGAGTATGCCCTAAATACTGATTCACCCCCCCCCCTCTCAGTATTTTTCCCAACATCTAACACTTTATCAATAAATGGTAAATGAAAATGATCTTTTAATGTAGCTATGTTAAGCTCACGATAATCAACACAAATTCTCCACTTCCAATTTTTCTTAGGCACCACAACTAATGGTGAGACCCACTGATTATCGGAAATAAGATAGATAAATCCGACCTGTAATAGTTTCTGTAATTCCTCTTTCACTATTTCTTTCATCATGGGATTCATTCGTCTTTGTGGTTGCCTAACAGGTTTGATTCCATTATCAGTAAAAATGTGATGTATGCATGTTTTTGGATGAATTCCAGGCATGTCTTTATAATGCCAGGAAAAATATTTTGAATATTTTTTCAATAATGTTATTAGCTTTTCCTCTCAATGATTTTTCTATTTGAATTGGTAATTGAATTTACAGGAAAAATGCTTTAAAATGCATTTTACAATGATTGTATTGTGAAATTTTCCTGAAAACATTCATTTAGAAGATAACTAGTAGCTTCATATTGAGTCACCCTAAGTTGCTCTGAAAGATTTGGTTCTGAGATGAATAGATCTCATAAGTCCTCATTTTCTTCTTCCTCTCTAAAATTATAAACTTGATTAAGACTAAGAACAGGTTTAGATATTTTTTCTTCATCTTCTTCAAGTAATGAATATATAGAAGGAGATTGAGCAGGAGGATATAATGTGACATGCTTTCGTTCATCTCCATTTGAAATAATCATGCTTCCTGATCTGCATCCAATGTAAGCATATGTAGTGGTCAACCAGGGTTGGCCTAAAATTAAGGGATGCCCTCCCAAGTTTGTTTTTGCTGCAAAATAAAAAAGTCTACAAGATATTCCCAAGAATCCAGTGAGACAATGATATCCTCTAGTATACCTTCTGGAACAACTTTGGATCTATGTGTAAGTTCTAAGACTATAGTAGTAGGTCTAATGTTGTTTAGATTCAATTGTTTCATAGTCTTTGTTGTCATAACATTGATAGCTGCTCCCAAATATATTAAAGTGTTTGGTACCAAAAATTTGTTAATCGAAATAGTAACCATAGGAATTCCTAGATCAACATATTTTTCAATAGCCATATTCTTAGACATGAGAGATGAAAGGCTTCCAATTACCTGGATTGTTGGTGGATCCTCATTTCTTCTACCAGATTTCTTTATGAATAATTCCTTTATTATTTTTTCATATATTAGAATGTCTTTAATTGCCTGTAATAAAGGAATTTTAACATATGTATTTTTCAATTCATCCAGAATACTAAATTCAGGGAGAGATATTGGAATGTTTTGTTGTATAAGTCTCTCCGGATATGGTGGATTTTGTTTCATGATAGCCTTACCTTTTCGAATTTGTTTTTTTGGTTGAGATTGTTCATTTTGTTCTCCTTGTTCCATTTGCTCTTCAATTATTGGAGGAGAATATTTCTGGAGTACCTTCCCAGACCTTAGGTGAACATCCTCTATAGGAAGAATTGAATATGTAGGATAATATGTTTCCTCTTCCACATGATATGTTAGTCTATCCACCTTATTGCTTGGATTAGCTACTGGTTGAGCTGGTAATTCTGTTGGTCTAGGGCGTTGTTGGTTAGTTGGTAGCTGAAGTTGCTGCGGTTGAGTTAGCATTGGTGGATTTTGAGTTAGATATGGCATGGGTTGTTGTTTTTGGAATTGTTGATATTGAGGAAATTATTTTGGAGGATATGGCTGTTGATATTGATATTGTTGGTTATACATTTGCTGTGGTGGTTGGTTTCCTTAACCATATCCCCTCCAACCTTGTGAAGGTTGGTTTTGATATTGTTGTGGTGGCCAAGATTGCCATGGCATTGGTGTATTCCATGTATTTTTAGGATATTGAAATTTTTGTTGAGGGAACTGTTGAGGTATTCTTGGCCGCCAAGGTCTTCTTGGTGCCATATAATAGAGGGAATCTACTCCTTCTACTTATTCCCCTTGCAATTATTTTAACTTTGGACATTTATCTATTGTATGATTTTATGTGCATAGTCCACATACTTGTATATTTTACAAAGGACATTCTTTGAGTGGATTCTTTTGTCTACACTTTGGACAGAAAATTGCTAAGGCTTCATCTTGATCTTCTTTCCTTTTCTTAGCTTTTAAAAAATCAACTTGTGTACCCAAAGTGCTTAAGAGATCTATTTTAAAATTCTCTTACAGGCTTCCTATCTCCGCTCTTGTTACTGTAATTGTTGTAGACTTGGAAGCTTTTGATGAAATATCTCTTTTCCCACTCTTAGCTCTTCCTCTAGAGTATTTTTGACATAACTTAGAAATTTCTTCAAATGGTAAATTAGAAATATCTCCTTTTCCCATCACTTTAAGAATATATAAATACTCATCTCTAATACCATTTAGAAAAGTAGTGCGGATAGTATCTGGACTAAGAGAATGTTGTTTGGATTTTTGCAAATTATACAGGAATCTTTCCAAATATTCTTCCAAACTTTCATCTTCCTGTTGGGACATTGTGAAAATGTCTACTTTCAAGTCTCTAGCCCTGTAGTAAGCTTGATACTTTTTAAGAAATATTTTCTTCATGTCTTCCCAAGAAGCTATAGTGAGTTCTCCTAATCCCTTAAACCATTTTAAGGCTGTAGCTTTTAAAGTAGCTGGAAAAAGTCAAAGTTCATGTGTATCATCAATATATCCATATGTTCTACACAATATATCAAACTCAAACATAAATGTATCAGGATCTTCTGTTGACATTCCATAGAAATTCGACAATACAGACGATGGAATATTTTTCATTTTTATTTCTTCTCCTAGTATTGCTCTTGCATCTAAAATAGGAAAGCCAAAAGTAGTCTCCTTATCATTATTATCTTCTTGTTCATTTTCTTGTGTTCTTCGAGTTTGGTTTTCTCTTCTTGCTTCTTCCCCTATTTTTCGAAGTGCTTCTGTTCTTCTATCTTCTTTATCCTTTCTTTCTGCTTCAATTCTTCTTTCTTCTTCTCTTTGTCTTGGCCATTCCCTTTGTTGTCCTTCATAATCTAATTTTTTTCAGGAGTCATGTTTATTCTATTTGATCCTTCTCCCTCTCCATCCATTTAACGTTCAGAGATTTGTAGTTTTTCAATAAGTTGATTTTGTACTTCTTCCACTACAATTTGCTCAAGGACAGGTTGTTCTAGTTGTTCAATAGTTGGTTTTGGTGTTTCTTTTTGTTTCCAAACAGAAGGAGGTTCTTTAGCTAATTTCTTTTTCTTTACCCCATAAGCTAACAAAATTTGTCTTTCAACTAAAGTTAATCTCTGTCCTGATCTCTATTTCTCCCCTAACTCTTCTACAGTAGGTTTTCCAACAATTGGTGTTGTTAATCCTATTGATGAATGTGTTGTTGGGGGGTTTTGTTTCACAAATCTACCTTTTTGATCTCTATCTCTAGGCATATGAAAACATCACTTTGAAATGAAAACTATGTTTTTGTTGTTTTTGGTGATTTTATGTTGTTTTTATGTTTTAATATTTTTGTCTTCCTATTTTGATCGATTTGGAAATATGCTTCCTCGACAACGACGCAAAAATGTTGGGTCAATTTACTGTTGCAAGTTAATGCAAGTATTTAATATCAATCCAGGTTGGTGAACTTATAAGCATCCCCAAAGTATATGGGTTTCAATCACAGTCAAATTTAGAAGATGAACTATGGATGGTTAGTGAAATGCATATTAAAAATATAAAAAATTAACTTAATTAACTTCTAAAAAGTGGATTAAAATATATGGAATAATAATCAAGAGGCTCAATGTTTAGAGGTCCTGGTTGTCCTTAATTACTAATTGCATACATCATTAATACCATTGTGAAAAAATGAAAGCAGGAAATCTAATTCTAAACAATAGGTTAAGATATATGGAATAATAATCAAGAGGCTCAATGTTTAGAGGTGCTCATTGTCCTTAATTACTGATTGCATACATCGTTAACACTATTGCAAAATCATGAAAGCAGGAAATTTAACTTCTAAACAATGGATGAAAATATATGGAATAATAATCAAGAGGCTCAATGTTTATAGGTCCTGGTTGTCCTTAATTACTGATTGCATACATCATTAATACCATTGTGAAAACATGAAAGAAGGAAATAAATCTAAAAAATAGGTTAAGATATATGGAATAATAATCAAGAGGCTCAATGTTTAGAGGTCCTAGTTGCGAAATCATGAAAGCAGGAAATAAATCTAAGCAAATCAATTACAGCTATGAAAACTAAGAAGTGTACTTAGCTTGGTGTGGGGGCCCTTCCACCCTTGCCTTGCACACTGAAAGTAAACTCAACTACTCAAGACTTCAAGCAATCAATCAACATGTAGCAGCATCAAAATATGGTAGAACAAATCTTCTATTATGTCTTCAAGTCTCAAAGATAATAATAATAAGTCATATATGTTCCAATGTCAAAGCCTTCAAAGTGTGAGGCTTAAATAGATGAAATGTTTAACAAACTGATCTAAAATATCTCAAGCAATCATAAATATCCCTATCCTATCATATCAAGTCGAATTTATCTACCATATCCATCACAATCTGGAAAAATCCCATAAAATAAGAGTGTTGACCTAGTTTCTAGGGATCCTCCATAAAGACTGGTCCTGTTTGACCACCTTTGACTGAGGCTATTAAAGCTCAATATGGCTGTACCAACAGGTGCAATGTTACTCCTAGTTCCTGAGCTTTCTAGAAACATATCCAGCTCGAGCCCAAGTGTCCTGCACATATGCAAACAATCATGCTATTACAGGAATTTCTGCTGCTGTTCAAAATTGCACTTAAATTTCAATTTTCACAAAAACATCTAATAATTGAAAAACATAAATTAAATACCCGATTATGCATCTTTAGGTCTATGTGAGGTGAATATGATGGTAAATGGATGGATAATGTAGCAAAATAAAATGTATTTCTTAAGCAAAAAGAGATAAAAAACAAGGCCCAACACACTCCATGCTTCCTCTACCTTCTTTCCTACTAGTCACGATACCCAAATGTTAACTAAGAATCTTTATATATCCACAACTATATTTTTTAGGTTTCAAAAAAAAAATTCCAAAATTTGTTGCTCATCCTTTGTCCCTAATAACTTGATCTTCCCTTTTTCTGTTAGCCAACAATTGGGGACCTTTCCTAGTCTTGAAATTTCAATGACATTAGGGCTATGGCAACCTCCTACTCTGCCTCTTGGGCCTTGGTACTGATGCATATAGTAAACTTGATCATATAAACTAACCAATCCCTCTACAGCCAGATTTAAAATCTCTTTTTTTCTTGGGAAACATATACCTATGATAGAAACTACATTATTTATAAGGCTAATTTCCGGTCCTAGAAACATTGTATCATTGAAGATGAATGTATTTTCTACCACCTTATCCAATGGCTGAAGTTTCCAAACTCAATCTATGAATTTTTGTAATTGACAATGGGCTTGGCAGAGTAATCAAGGAAGGAGAGATGATCTCAAGCTAATCAACTGGAATGGTATTCCATAAAGGGCCTACACAAATTCTTTACCATACAAAAAGTAAAATCAGAATGGGTTGTGGTTCATAGGCCATATTGGAGGTCATTCTTGTAGGTTGTAAGACTAAAAGGCTGATAGGGACGTCCTTCACAACTCTTCTGTTTACAACTATTTTATATTTATGAATATATATAAGGGACAAACATTGTTTCCATGGTTCGGAGGACCTTGAATCCTGATGGCTGCACCAAGATTGCTAGTAGAGGAAGGGTGCTACAAGTTTGCATGACTCAACCATCTTCCTATGGATAGAAATGCATTGATAAAATCAATTACATGGAAGGATTCTAATCTCAGTTCAGTACATCCACTCTAATTAAAGTCAGGGTGTATTCGTTTGAACCCTTTTGTTATGGATCAGTTAGCAGCTTAGAATCATTGCATTCACATAAGACCTTACCTTCTATGTATTGTCAAAACAAAATTTTTCTTAGAGTGTTTACTTAACGGGAACAATGATAAATAAATTATCCCAAGGCATATGAGTCAAAATGATCGAGAACTAGAATATCATAAATATGCAAGGTTACAGAATATCCCGACAAAATCCACACTCTACAAAGATGTAATTTTGTAGCTAGTGTGTTGGAGTTTCCACCATTTTTTAGATTACTTTGCAGATGATAGATGTGTGGGTGTACCCATCCAGGCTTTACTTTGGCCAAATGAGGAAACTAAAGCATATGTGACCCTCTTCGTTGAATGAATGCTTAACAACTTCAACATTTTAATTATGAAGATATCTATACCTGCATTCTCAGAGTTATTTCCTCTTTGTATTACTATTGTATGTCCACCTGGCTAAGTTTGGGTGAGTCCTTAAAGCCTACCTACCAGTCTTGACATTGATATGGCATTTAGACACAGTTTGGTGTCAAAATCCGATTATGGTGGAAAGCCCTAAGCCCTGGCCCTATGACTGAAATGATGAATTTGTTACACCCAAACGTGGTTACAAACCTTGAGATCAACCCGAATTTACTCCCTCTTTCTTCTGTGAGTGATTGTGGCCTATTATTGGTGGCTAGTGAATTCGCTTTCGGCATGGAATTAGGGCATCACGCAAACTTTTTAACTGGACCAATATCGGGCCAAACCGTGGTGCTTTTCCTAATCAAATCGACCCTAGAGTGACCCCATTCATTCGACTCCCATGGGAAAGGATCAAATTTAACGACAAACGTATCAGTTGGGAATTTTTTTGCCATGATATCCAGATTGAATCTCGAAATCGTCCCAAGGCCCTTATTGCTGGCCATATTATGTCAATCCCACACAAGTTTCACAGCATTTGAGAGCACAAAATGCACTTTTACCATAGGCAGTGTAACCGCGATAGTGTAACCCCGCTATCGCAACTTATGCAAAGTGGGAGAAAAGTCCCCATCGCTAGAAATCAAAAGAATCAGAGCAGGAGGCCTATTGTCCAGAGAAAACAAAACATGTCAATCAGTATGGCCTTATCGGCTGCATTTTTATTCCCACTGGGGACATCGATGAGATTGATCCCAGTCTTCTGGCATCCCTGTCTGATTTCCTTGGACAGATGTCTGTAGTCTTTGTAGGCAGAGAAGGTAGCGCTGGCTCCCTTCACTCTGCTATGATCCATCAGTGAGTTTCTGAACCACGGATTCATGTGTTTCCGAACTACATTTGGGGATTTTGTGTTGCAAAACCATGGTTATTTGAAGCCACAAATTCTTGTGGGATTTTGAGCTACAATTTTTTTGGAGCTGCAAAGTCGTGGGTCTGTGGATCTATGGATTCTTGGGTTTTTGAGCTGTAAGTTTGTGGATTATGGAGCTGCAAAAATTATGTATTATGGAAGTTGTAAAATCAAGGGTTTTGACACTGCAAAATTTGTGATATTCAGAGTAAAAAAATTGTAGGCCTGAGAGTGAAAAATCTATGGGCCTTTGGGCAATTTCCGAGATTGTTGGGTTGTTTCTACTAGAGATTCTGGCACCCATTTTTCAATAAATCTCAAGTAAATTTGTGACCTCATTCTTCAGTGTTTTGTGGATGGATTTTCCAGAAATGGTGTTGGGGGCTCTTCCAACAAGTTCCTTCTACTAATTTAATTTGTAGCGATGGATCTGGAGATAATAGATCTACTACTTGGTAGTTAGGGCAAACGTAGTACGATGAATCTTTGAATTTCTGTGCTCGTCTCTCTAACTCAGCAGTAAAGTGATATTTCATGCCTTATCCCTTAAGACAGAGGAAAACTAAACTGATTTTCTGAGATGCAGAGCAGAAAATCATGTGCCTTGGCAATTAAAAATGATCCACTAAACGATGCTTTTCAGAGAGTATCTTACAAAAGCATAATTCTACAAGGCCATATTTAGCTCTATGACTGCAAATTATTCATCGCTAAGAGAGAAATAGACACATCCAATGCCTAAATTTTAAATTTACTCCGCTTTTAAGTGAAAATTTGATTAATGCCTTACATTTTCCCTTATTCAGATTCATGAGTGTCAGCTAAGGTACCCTGGTTTAAATAGGGGAAATTGATTTTCAAAGCTTGCAATAAAAAAAAATAGACTTATTCATATTAATAGTGAACATTTTGAGGTTTAAAGATATTTGAATTCACTTGGATTAAGGTAGTAGAAGTTGCACTCTTATTAATGTCGCAAGTCCTACGTAGCTTTCCATGCTTAACATAATAAGCATTCCATGCTTAACATATTAGGCTTGTCATTAACTAAGAGATGCTCATTTCATTTGGGGGTATTGTCTATGTCTATTGTTTCTTGATCTTGAAAATTTCGATGTGGGGGCTTGCAGCGACATTGAAGAACTTCTATGGCAATGGTGCATCAAGAAGTGAATCATTACAATGCAAAGCACTTGTTTTTAGTATATAAATATAGCAGTGATAAAGTATTTGATATCAATCTAGGAATAAGTTTTAACACTTCAAGTTATGTAATAGACTTCAACAAATATGCGTGCTAGGGCTAATAGGCCTCAAGGGCTGCAACTTAGCTCTAATACCATATGTGAAGACCTAATCTAGGATTTATAGATAAACCAAATATATCATTGAAATTAAACACAACTGAAGGAAAATAAAATATTTCTATCTCAACATCCATTTGATGATAATATACAAGTAAAATTTATTTACAACATATTAAACAAATTTATTTCTTTTCATTTTTCAGCAATTTATATAAGTAATTAGAAATCAAAGAGTACCTGTATCACTCGCTTGGTTAAGATGCACCTGACTTTTGTTGAGAAGCTCCTGCTAGGCTACCCGACTAGATTTACCTCCTAGGCAACTAGGAATGAATTCGTAGCCCAGGGAACCTCTACAGGCTCCCTAGCCCTCTGAGCCCAAGTCCAACCAGCTGTAGTGTGTTCGAGTGGGAATCAGCACCCTCCAACTCCAAACAAGACCGAGAATCCTCCTCAATGCCAAACGAGACCAAGAATCCTCTCAATGCCACAACAAGACCAAAATCCTCCACAAGGCCAAACAAGGCTAAGAATCATTCCTCAATGCCACAACAGGACCAAAATCTTCGACAATGCCACAACAAGGTCAAAATCATCCTCAATGCCACAACAGGACCAAAATCTTCCACAATGCCAAATAAGGCCAAAATCCTCCACAATACGAAACAAGATAAAAAATCCTTCCCCTTTCCTCTCATCCTCCTTCCCTTTTATATCTTTTCCTCTCATCCACTTCAACTACTTGCCATTAATTTCATGAATACCCCCCCCATCCTTCTCATTTATTAACATTGACTTTTCTACCATATATAGATATTTTATTCAAAAATAAATGAGAAGACCAAGATGTAAATTGAGATGACATATTGGATGTACAAAATCTAGATATTTGATTTTAGAATTAAATGAGGGAAGTCCATACCTTATCTATAAGTTAAATTGAGATGACATAAAGGATTTACAAAAATATAGATATTTGATTTTAGAATTAAATGAGGGAAGACCATACCTCATCTAATATTTGATTTGAGAAGAGATTAGAAATAAAATAAATAATAAAGGTCATACCAGTAAAAATAAAATAAAATTACAATTTCACAAGTGTAGATATTACTCAAAGATTATAAGTCATTATTTATAGATTAAATAAAAGCTAATCAAAATTTTCCTTCTGGGATCAAGTGGGGCATTACAGATTCTAGGATTTCTTCTTCAAATTGAGTTGGGGAAAACATACCTTGTTCTTACTCACTGAGGAAAATATTATCCTCATTTTTTACTCCCATTAGATTGATTTGAATTTCTTCTGGTTCTTCAATCACTCCCTCATCCTCATCAGCATAGTTTTCTTGAAAGGGAGGTCTAATTTTATGATCAGGTTCCCTTTGTTCTCTTTGTCTTATTTGAGGGGTATTTCTTTTAAAATTTTGGTTTTGGTTTTGGTTTTGATTTCTGTTTTGAGAAGCTACTTGGTTTTCTTTGGGGTAAGCTCTCTCGTTTATGTTTATTCTCTCCATCATCCTTTCCATGGTTCTAAAAAGGTTATCAATCTTAGTATCAGATGATGAAGGTGTAGCCTCTTCCCTATATGTCACTCTCTTTTCATTTTTTATTCTTGCCCTTTTGGCAATTAGATTTGCCTCTACACTTACTGTACCCATCTGCATGTCTTCTAATGTAAGAGGATATCTTTCTCTTAGTTGGTAAGCCATATGTGGATCAAAACCATTTGAAAATTTCATTAAGGCTAGACCTTGTGGAGGTTTTATGTGAGGAGGGAGGGCGTTGTATACACTATTGAACCTAGTGCAGTAATCTTGGATACCTTCTCCAACATTTATTTTAATGTTTTCATACTCTGATAAGATTTGGAGAGGGTTTTACTTGACTTCCCATTTGTTTAAGAATAGTCGGTGAAAAGAAGGGAGGTCATGTACATTATTAGGGTTAGGCCTTTAAACCATTTTATTGCTTCTCCCCCTAAGATTTGAGCAAACAATATTAGTTTAACAGTCTCATCATCTATTTCTTGTCTGTCAAAATAGTCATTCATTCTATCCACATGTTGTTGAGTAGTTGTAGAACTACTTGCATCATATAAGAGAATCTTGGACTGATAGTCCTATGGTAGAACAAATAAAGGCAATGGTAGGACTAATGGGGCATACCATTTGCCATGGTTGGTAGTTGAGGAAAGAAAGGAGGGTTTACAAAAGGAGGTGGAGGGTTAAATGAAGGAAGGTGAACAATGGGTGTATGAATGGAGGTTGAAGTTAGTACAACAGGATTCTGCTGTAAGATGGATGGGTCTAAAATTATCTGAGTTATCCAATTCTAAGATCTAGTCCTAGACAAGATTTGTTCCATGGGTGAGTCAGATGGTATATTCTGCAAGTTTTTAATGTTTTTAGGTAGGGAACTTTCTTTGTGAATTGGTCTTCTAACAGTTGAATTTTTGGATCTAGGAGATTACCTTAGGATGCTCTCAAGATTTTCAAATATTGCAGGAGGCTTTAGGTTTGGATGGGATCTGGTAAAGATTCTTCTAGAAGCCAGAACTTAGACCCAAGATTCAGAGAGGTTGAAAGTGTTATTTTTGAAAAAAAAACCAATCTGTGAAAGAAATACTTTATTCACAAAGTATTCTTGACTGGGTTATTTTGAGGTTTAATGATATCAGGATTTCTAAATAATTTCCCAGTGGATTCTTTTAGAAAACCAGTGGAGTCAACAGGCCTACTGAAAACCAGTGGAGTCACCAGGTGAATGATTTTAACTGTCTTGAGGCTGGCAGTTGTTCACCATCAGCAGCCAAATACTAGTCTTGGCTAACACTTGTGTCATTTAAATTTGAATGGGGTTTCTGAGTTCTTGAGAAAATATTAATCTTTATAATAACTTAGGACTTCCCTAGTGTGGTCGCCATTATGTTGGCTCCCTGCGATTTGAAATATTGGCAATAACAACTCTACAGGGAACCACATCAAGCCACTTTGGAGTCCAAGGACCTCGCCTTCCTAGGCTCAGAGAGGGATCTCTCTATGTTTGTGTTTGTGAATGATTTATCTTTATACTCATGTTTCTGTTTTTAGGCTAGTTATGAAGTTTTGGGATTGTTTCTTTGTTTGGTTGATTGATTTTTTGATTAATTAATTGAGTGTTTCAGTTGAATAGATAGATCATGAGAAGCATTAATCCATTGGGCTATGGAGTCATACAAGGTTTTAATTGTGCATCAACTCTGCAAGGGTTTTCATAGGGCAAGCTAACTATATCAAGTGGATCTTTTTATATTAGATGAAATATGAAATGACAAAAAGTTGTGAATTTATTAAAACTAAAGGGAAATTAAGAATCCTTTAACTATACTTCAATAAGAAAAGCCTTTAAGATAATTGTTTAAGAGGAACTAAAGAGGAGGGTAAACCATAGATTCCTTTAGCTAAAATCTACTAAGTAAACGTCAAGACAACAATCCAGCGATCCTAGAGAGCAGGACACCTATGATTTCTGTAGCTATTACTTTCAGAAAAATAAAACATTCAAGATAACAGTCAGCAAAATTAAAGAGCAGGACACCCCTGAATTCTTTAATCAAAATTCAAAGAAGGCCTTTAAAGCAACAATTTAAGAAAAACGAAAGAGAAGGGCAAACCATAAATTCCTTTGGCTAAACTGCAGTAAGTAAACTTCAAGGAAACCAGCTAGGTGGAAGTAAAGAGCTGAACACCCCTGAATTCTCTAATCAGATCTCGCAGAAGAAAACATTAAGATGAAAGAAGCAGACATAATTAAGGTGCCAAGAAAACATATCTTAATCTAAAATTTATGTTCTTTTATCAGAGAAATGATGGACAATATGGAAAACAGAAGAGAAACATTGACAAAGAAGGATAACTTCACCATTAACATAGCTCAAGAATCTTGTGAACGTGCTTGTATTACTAATGTCCAAAACAATTACAATACTCCAGTGCAATAACCTTTGCAACTCAAATTTTAATCAAACCTAGCTTAGCAGTCAATCAACTTGCCTAGCAACCAATCAACAATAAAAATGAACAATACATGCAGTATTTAACTGCTGATGAGGAGGTGATCCTAGTCTAGGGTTTCAGGCTATAGTTATTATAGAGTAAATGTAATCTTGACCTTTGAGACCATGCAAGGCCCAAGGAAAATTATCACTGACTGTCACTGTAATAATAGCTTTTAACTTAACTGCTGAGCTAACTTTTAGGATATTATTTAATTTTTCGCTTTAATATTAACTCTTTCAATAAATTCTAAACTGCTAAAATATCTCTGACTACTTTATTAGCTATAGCTTTATTTATTGAAAATAAGTTGTAGGTGGCACAAATGAGGTTTGGGAGAAGTAAAGGCTGATTTGGCCTTTGTCATTCGAATATGCCGTTATTTGTTTGATTTACTTTTGATTTTTCCTTTAACTTATGATTTGTCTTTAAACTTGGATTTTCCTATTCCTTAATTCTTCTTTCTCATTTAATTCCTTTAATCTGCCTTTTATCTCTGATCTCTCTTCTAACCTTCTTTATTTCTTGTAATCTCTCTTTTAACCTTCCTTAACTGTGCTTTGTCTTTAATCCTTGTCTTCCATCTTCAACCTTTTGATTGATATTTTATTTCTTTAACCTCTGACTGTCATGGTGAACTCTTTGACCGTGTCTGTTCGCTTAACTATCTTTACCTTTGCCTGTGCAGTTACTTATGAAAATTTATTTTTTCCTTTACTCTGTCCTTTGAAGGATCTCTTTCTCCCTTCAGTTTGATTGAATTATCATCAATGGTCGTGATCCATTGATGATTCAAATTGATATTACGCTCCTGGACCCTTAGATGAAACAAGTCATTTTGGATCGTCACCCAGAGGACCCGTTTAAAACAATTTCTAGACCTTAGAAATGCGATTTATACATTTCTGCCATGTATAATCACCTACACATTTTTAAAAAAATTGTCAATTAAAACCCTGTGCTGTGGACAGATTCCAAAAAATGGGGGCTTATTGGTCTCTACGTTTGTTTGGCTTATCGAGTCTTCAGAAAATTTGCAGGGTTTAACACAGAGGATCGGGGTTTATCGCGAAAGGACATGGCTTTGAAAGATTTAAATGAGTCGGTGGTTTTAGGTTTATGGCGCGAAGGACGTTTGTTAGTTTTTGCATAGGGAAAAGGTGGTAAATGGTATTGGGCAAAGGACATGCGATACCATGGAGGAGGTTACGCATGGTAGATGTGACGGCAGGAACACTACCCATTTCGCAAGGTCGAAGGGCTTTTAAATGTAGGGTTGTTGGGAGTTCAATATGTGTTGGGGACCATTGGATTGGGTGATGAAGATCTGACGGTGTTCGGGGTTAATGGAACGATGGGTTAGATACAAGGTGGGGCCCAAGACTTTTGATTAAGTGGAAGGTTTATTTATATGTAGCGCGGGGACTGGGGTAAGGAGTTTAAGTGGAGGAGCTTAATAAATAGTGGGCCAAGGTTATGTGAGAGCAAGGGGTTAAGGCTTTAACGCAGGGGTTTAAAGCATATAAGGGGTGTAGGGGGATTTATATAGTGGGGTTACGGTTTGGAGCGGGTTTATAGATATAAAGGGGTTGGGTAGAATAGACAGAGTCCATTCTTAAAGAGTGGAACTCGAATAATATAATTTTTTATCTTAAAACAATGTAAAAAGGATTTTTTACATTGTTTTGATGGAAGAAGAGAAATGAATGAAGGGGAGGGTTTTTGTGAGGAAAATGGGTTTTTTAGGTAAGGGGAAGGGGTAAAAATGAGGGGTTTTAGGGTCAATACATGAGATTTCAGGCCATCAGGGTAATTGGAGAAGTAAAAATGAGATATCGTAAAATAGGTTAAATAAATATAATGAAGGCAGTGAGATTTCTGAAAATAAAATGATAGTCAGGGAATGTTTATTTTCAGCAGACTGTAGAAAATCCATAGTCATCTAGTGATACTCTGAATACAAGAGACTAACAGGTTGAAGCCTTCAGTGTGGAAGTAGAAGCTTCTTGCCATTAGAAGTTGGTGTTCTGATCATGGGGTTGAAGCTCCCTTCCAGTAGTGGCTGGTAAACGAGATCAGGAGGATGGATCTCCATTCCTGTAGTAGCTGGAGAATGAGAGAAGGTTGCAGTTTTTAGTATGAATCGTAATTCCAAGTGTATGAAAAAATACCACGTTATTTACGCATAACAAACAACCCTAACAACAGAAATGACTGCTAATATGTTCAGATCTGCAGTTAGGTGATCAAGATAAATGCTACAAAAATCTAGATCTATGCATTAGAAGACATTAAATAGTAGAAAAGATAAGATTTACTCCACGTGTCCAATAGAAAAGACAAGAATATATCAAATAAATTTTGTATTGATGGCACCTGGGAGAAAAACACAAGAGGGTGTTCGTTGTTCTCCTCAATGGGATGCGTTCTTGTAAGTCCTCAAAACTTCAGATTTGGAATTCCTCTCTCTTGATGGTGTAGAAAACCCAGACAAAAATGGAAAAATATGGCTATGATGGTGGATCAATAGTCAGACCAAGAGTTGAGATCCAGAGTGATATTTAGGCAACAAAAGGTGACAAATGAATGGGAAAACCCTTCTATTTATAACAAAACATTGAGTTAGTCTAGATATTGGTGCATAGTTAAAATATTATTAATCAAATCAAGATCCAACTTTTATGGAATATTTTATTATATTTTTTGGAGGGAAAGGGAATTTGACTTGAGTCAAATTCCGTTATTTGTAAATAATAAATAAATAAATTATTTATTTATCATTTTAAGGATGTGATTGAGTAATAATAAATAAATAAATGATTTATTTATAATTTTAATGATATGGTTGAGTAATAATTAAATAAATAATGATTTATTTAATTAGTTAAGTGAGATTTAGTCATATTTAACAAATAATATTATTTAAGTAATGTTTAAATAATTATTCTTAGACAATAATAGGATAAATAATGATTTATCTAATTAATTTCCTTGTTTTGGGTTAAATATAACCAGGAATATTAATTAAACTATTGTTTAACTAATTATTCCTTGAGGAAAATCAAACAAATATGGATTTATTTAATGTTTCCCCATGGGGTTTCCTGTTTAGACCATAAACAACTTAATAACTGTGGTTTTACTAAGTTATTTTCATAGTGAATGCAATTATACTTAGGGTAAAATTGGTCTTACATGGTTTACTTGGGTCCATCTAATACCAATGAGTTGGATGACCAAAAAATGGTGTAATAGATTTCCCCCCAGTGTGCGAGCGTTAGGAGCTAATCGTATGACTGAAGTACATTGTAAGAACTCAATCACTAGACATCGAAAGGGGAATTCAAAGAGAGAGGAGTGTAAGGTAGACCAAAGTGCTAAAAGAACTAGACCCTGAGGAGGCAACTTGTAGGTGCGAAAAGTCTCTTTGATGAGTGAGTACCTGCTATAGGCAGTGGGGGAGGCATACCTATGCCCGTAGAGGCAATAGTACAAACAATAAGGCGTCCAGAAAACCACGGGACGAAATAATATAGGATATGCTGGCATAAACATGAGCCAGATAAATAGCATGATAATGAATCCCACATACATATTGTGCCTGGGATAAGAGCCAGGACTTGTACAATAATATTTGAGTACATGAGATATAAATGCAACCCAGATGCCCCTGAACATAGGAAAGCGCTCTGAAAATCTGACTGATACATGCAAACAAAAAGGCGCTGCAAGCGGTTGAGGCCAACATCATCAAATGTATGGAGCTGCATTGAAAGTTGTGATGAAGAGGTCATCCGAGTGTGTGGGGGCCTACCTATAGGGCCACCCCCTCATGAGGGCTGAGACATCTCACACACACCCGGGAATCACCGATGTCAACTGCTTCATCACTGAACCATCAAGTATACGGATCTCGATCATGCTGAAAGGAGCTGGAGCTAAGAAACAATCAAGTCAAAGGGCAATAAGGCGTCCCTTTGCCTGATTCGAGGCACCGAACAAGAGTGGAAGCTGGAACCAAGGTACACCTCCCTCTAAACCTGTCTTCTGGAATGAATGAGCTGATGTCGACAGAAGGCGTTTCTCCATAGGTGAGGTAATAAGGTATCCTCAACTAGGGCATGAGAGAAAATAGTAGAGTGATTGACAAACTGACATCAATGATGATGATGAAATGGAGGGGAATGAGTAGCGAAAAAATGACTTCCCTTGTTAGAGCATAAAGGGCATGGATGTCCTGGCAGTGACTGACACAACATCATGAGGGATAGGGGATAGTGGGACTAAAGGCCATAATGTGCGATACGAGAGAGGGACCAAGCAATGAATGATGGAGGACTATAGTGGGATGCAAATGGACTCAACATATACTCCATGAATGCAATGATGACTCAACTCAGATGCTCTAAACAAGGGTGACTCGATGGTGCTGCCACACAGAAAAAGAAGGGGCCAATGGGGACTATGAAAACATGAGTACAAGATGGTAACTCACGACGAAAGTCAACATGAGCGTGGACCAGTTATGGGGACAAAGTGGTGCCCCCAATATGAGTGTTGCAAGTGAATAAATTCGATTTTGAGGAGGGGTGAAGTGATGCTTCATGGAAAAGATGTGTCCTGGTGAAGTATCAAATCATGAAAAACTAACAGATACCCTTTTGAGGGCTTGGTGAGATCTTTCCAATGGTATAGACAGTTCGTCAAACTGAGCTACGGTTTGGCCGTAGCAGGCGACGAAAAAAACAGGGGTTTTCTTTTAATAAGGCATTTTCCTTCCAAATTCACTCATTTGCAGGTGGAGCTGTGGTGAATGTAGTGGGGAGAGGAGGCCCTAAATATTGCGGTGATCGTAGCAGAAAAACCGATCATTGGAATTTGAGATCTATCAGTTGTAGGTAAGATGCCTAATCCTACTCTTTCATTTCATTGGGTTGAAAGTTCAATTTAGATACCCAGAGCTCATGAACATGCCAGGTCACATTTGTTGGGGTCTGTTCTGTGTCCTGGGTAGTAGGTACTGGGCAGAAAACTGCGACCTGTCCCAGGAAATGACCTGGAAAGTGCGACCTGTCAGAGAAAGGGGGTTTCAGTGTTGTTTTTGGCTGATATCTGGGATTTTTATGGTTGAGGGGCATAGGTGCCCCCAAGCATGTTGTGGTCATGCCACAATGTATTTAGAAAGTGGGGAATCTAAACACATTTTAATGATGTGGTGCGCCATTTATTTTCGTTATGGTTATGTAGTTTGAGAAATGAAATAGACGATTACCAATCTCTTTTGGTACTACATATATGAATCAAATGAACTTTAAATTTCTGGGTTGGCATACATGGTGTTACTATCCGAAAGATAGGATCTGGGAATAATGAACTGATGTTCTCCCAGAAAATCCATAGGTTGGTCAACCACGATGTCTATGAGAATGGGTTGCTGATGTAATATGAAGGAATGATGAGGGGTATCATCCCTAGAGCGATTTGAAGTGATATGGGACTCTATAGTTTCTTCTAAATGTGGAAGAATAATGGGACTGGAGTTGACATGACTAGATTCACTAGGAGAGTGGTGGAGAACTGCTGCTCCTGTTCTCTCAAATATGGGTGCCCCCTTACCCAAACATTGGGTGTCAATGTAATGGCCACAAGGTGCATGTGGTTCGAATGAATGAGTTTGATGTAAGGGGGGATGGATAAAGTCAAGAGTGGTGGCTACTTCCATAATTTCGTCATCGTAATAGAAGATGGCGTGACTAATGGAAGAAATACCACTTGATGTAGCGAAGCTACCTTACTCCTCATCATGAGAGGAGAGGTTCGCATGCATATCGTCACAAAGGGTGACAGAAGAGTAAGCAGACAAAGGATCTACCGATGTTGAAACTAGGGAGGTTGTTGGAGGGAGGTCAAGCGAAACATCAGGGGAGGTCTTAGCAAGGACTTCCATTGAGGGCCTCATGGATGATGATAGATAGCAGATGGAGGACCAAGGCCCCATTATCTCAACATCATAAGGGGGAATCTTAATGGGAGCATCTGTGTCCTCTGGTGTTGCCAAAGCAAGATGCGAAAATAAGGGAGTGGTTGAATCATTGCACTCGACCTCGAATTGGCGTAAGGCTTCTAAAGAGGAACGATACTCTTTCAGGCGAGGACAAAGGTGAGTGTAGTGGCCATGGAAATCACACAAAGCACAAGGGTGATTTGTGTGCAATGGTTTGAGTTTCGATATTGAATCGGGTATAGTGACATATACCTATGGGATATCAGATTCCGGAAATGTCTCATTGACCATGGACTTGAGGTGGGGCAACTCTAGCTAAGTATGGGTGGCGTGGCCAACACCATCACACAAAGCACACTGGATGGTACACTTTGGAGGTTGAGAAGGGGCAGGGTTTGTCGAGGCGGCCTTGTCCTTTGATGCCCTCTTGTGAGCTTTGCCCTTCTTACCCGAAGCGATCACAATGGGAGGTGATTCCGGTTGAGGTGCAAGAGGCACTGTTGCAGTGAGAGAAGTCATAGGGACCGGTTGAACTGGGGTCAAAGCAAGATAAGGTTTGGGTTGACCAGGTGGGGTAGCGGTTGGAGGATCAATGTACTAGACGGGAATCCCAAGGGTCAGGTTAGGAAGAGAGAGGATGGCCATAACAGGTACCGTGTACACTCCTGGTGGGGGAGCTAGGAATGGTATCTTAACAAAGGGGTAATGAGCAGGCAAGAAGGCTCCAAGATGGTTAAGGCCTGGAGGAAACATTCCAGGAGGATAAAGGTGATCATGAGTTCCAGCTGAAGGTAAAGGGCTAGGAGAAGAAGGTTCAGAAGGTTGATCAGAGGAAATCATGAAAATCTGGTAATTGGGGGAACCATATGGAAGAGGTTGAGTGGCCACTTGACCTTCAGGTGGTTGGGTAGCCACAAATCCCTGCTGAGGGAAAGGATCAGTAAGCACAGCCGGTTGACTAGGTGCGGGACTAGGAGGAACAAAAAGGATGGATTGTTTTCCTCTTAATGTTGCTTGAGACTCCCATAGCTGTCTCATCTGTGGAAGAAGAGGATAATCATGCATATAATGACCATAAACACCACAACAAGAACAGGGCTTGTTGATACGAAGAGGCCTATCCTACTTGGACTGAGTGCCTTGTTGCTAGTTTGTAGTGTTAGGAGCATTACCTTGATTAGGTCCAAGATTACCAGGGGTGGTTTGATTTTGAGTGCCTTTCCTCTTCCTTTCTTAGGGAGGAGGATTAGTTGTGCCCTGCTGTGCATATACCTGCCCCAGAGGGGGCGGTGGTTGCTTTTGCGGGGGTTAAGAAGGCAAGGGAGGAGGAGGTGCTAATGTTGGAGGAGCAGGAGCACCTAGCTGTGGATACGGATAATAACGAGGTTGGGTAAAAATGTGGTAAATAGGAAGTTGGGCAAAAGGAGGAGGCATGCCATATCCTAGATACATGCTACCGGGAAGGGGAAAGGTGCCCGAGGTGCTGGCCCCACCCTGCGAGAAACCATAGCCAATGGGAGGATGAGCATATGGATTAAAGAGAGCTCCAATGATACCTTCGGTGGCGTGAGTTTCCCCCGGTGCGTTGGCACCACCAGTTCTGGGAAGATCAGGTAGAACGGTATAAACATAACCCGATTGAGCATAGATCATGTCATATTTTAACGCAATTTGGTTAGCGGCTTCTTCAGTTTGAGGAAATTGCGATGCAACATCTTTCCCAATAGGCAGCAAGAGAGTTCTAAGGAACCAGTCCATGTAGACATGGTCTTCGAAGGTAGGGGCTCGACATAGGCTCCTTCTTCTCTGCCATTCCTGAACATGGTCGGATAGGCGGGTCACAGACGATTGACGGAAAGAGGTCAAGAGCTTGGTACCAGTGTCGTATCGAAGGGGAAGCTGGAAATAAGATAAAAAAGCTCGGGCAAGAGTCGTAAAGGTGGTATGAGAGGAAGGGGCCTGATCAACATACCACTTAGAAGCTTCACCAGTGAGCATTCATTTGGACAACCGAAGATGGACAGAGTCATCGATAATGGAATTATACGAACACCACATGTGGAAAGATCGAACATGATTTGAAGGATCTTGTCCAGCAAGACCTTCAAACTTTGGAATGTCTGAAGGGAGCTTTGTTGGCATAGCAGGCCAACTAGTGTCATGGTGTATAGGGTCATTTATCAACTGGTCAAAATCAGGGAGGCTGAGGCCTGCCATGAAAGGGAGCAAGGGTGCAGCCGGGGTAGTGTCTGTTGCAATCCCACTAGTGATGTTCTTAGCCTAAGGGTTGGGGTTACCACCAGCAGCAGGTCCTGCACCAGAAATGGTGAAGGTGTCAGGGGGAGAACTGAAGGTGGAATGAGAATGAGAACCCAAACTACCAGAAAAAAAGTCGGGGTGCGGACTTTATGGAGGATTAACTCGAACCCTATGCGAAGGAGTAAGTCTTCCTGCAGGAAACTGAGGATAGAGGCCAAGAAGTCTCTGGGATAAATGCCTTGGTGGTGCAATGGTGACGACACAAGCATGGCACTAAGGAAAAAGAGACCAAAAAGGGCAGGGAGGTGCAGGATCAAGTGATTACAATGTCGAAACAAGGGCAAAGAGGTGCAGGATCAAATGATTTCAAATTTTTAGAGTCTTTGTTTGGCAGTGTTAACCAAGCCCTTTTTCACTTAGGTTGTGTGTGTGAAGTGTGTAAATTTTAATTTTTAAACCCAGATGTTTGTAGAGAAAAAGAAAAAAGTGTGTTGTATAGCTGTAAATATCCTGCAAATGACAGTATATGCGCCTGCAAAATAAAAAA
This sequence comes from Pinus albicaulis, assembly GCA_034641835.2. Taxonomy (NCBI): domain Eukaryota; kingdom Viridiplantae; phylum Streptophyta; class Pinopsida; order Pinales; family Pinaceae; genus Pinus; species Pinus albicaulis. The sequence continues at coordinate 326,180 of JAXQQM020058779.1, forward strand.
TAAACAGCTAATAATGCAATAATCTAAACCAAAGGAGGCGGGCCTCTCAACAACTAGTTTATAGGTGAGTGAAAAAACTGATCAAAATACACTAAAACAACCAATAGATCTAAGGTTAGAAGGGACAATGATCTAAAGGAAAAAATCTACTGGAAAGTGGTGCAGAAATAACAACAAATATTAGGAAAAAATTGTTGTAAAAAGAGGTGGCAAAAGGCTATCTCCAGGAGGGAAATAGAGTGATCCCTAAAGGAAAACGCAAAAAAATTTGAATGAGGAGATTTGAATGGATAACAAGCCGATCTGAAGCGGGTCTAAAGATGAGGTATCAGATCTGAAAAAATGGCTGAAGACTCTGAAATTTCAAACCACCTACAATAGTAGACACTCTTCCACAAAAAGTGGAGGGTACTGAAGCCCTAGGGGGCTAGGTTCCCACTTAGCTGAGCGGAACAAAACAATTACAGGTCAAAAATGGGTGGAGACAGAGGTCAGACAACCCTGAACAGAGGCTTAGACAAACCAGAAAACTTTCAGAAAAATCCCTGCAAAAAGTCTAGGTTGCAGTTTTTGACCTGTTTTCAGTAGAGGTATCACTTTTTGGGTTGTAATGTGTGCCCCAAGAGTCTAGGTCATAGGCTTTGGGCTGAAAAGTGCGACTTGCACCTCCGACATTCTTGGCAGTAGGTTTCAGAAAAATTTGTCATCTCAGCTGCGGCTGATGTCTGTCACCTGCGTAATGGGTATGAAAACACGCAGAAGTTAGAATTTTTATCGTTTTAGGGTTTTATAGGTTAAAAACAACATCAAGAAAAGAAAAAATAAGGGGCTAAAGAGAAATCCTAGGGTTTGAAGCAGCTGGATATGCAAGGATCAGAAAAATGACAGCGGTCGTAATCATAAACCCATGTGGAGTCGCCAGTTGTTAGTATGAATCTTAATTCCAAGTGTACGAAAAAAGACCACTTTAGCTGTGCATAACAAACAACCCTAACATCATAAATGATTGCTAATATATTTAGATCTGCAGTTAGGTGATCAAGATAAATGCTACAAAAATCTAGATCTATGCCTTAGAAGATATTAAACAGTAGAAAAGATAAGATTTACTCCATGCATCCAATAGACAAGACAAAAATATATCAAATAAATTTTGTATTGATGGCACCTGGGAGGAAAACACAAGAGGGTGTTCCCTGTTCTCCTCAATGGGATGGGTTCTTGTAAGTCCTCAACACTTCAGATTTAGAATTCCTCTCTCTTAATGGTGTAGAGAACCTGGGAAAAATATGGCTATGATGGTGGATCAATAGTCAAACCAAGAGTTGAGATCCAGAGTGATATTTACGCAACAAAATGTGACAAATGAATGGGAAAACCCTTCTATTTATAACAAAATATTGAGTTAGTCTAGATATTGGTGCATAATTAAAATATTATTAACCAAAACAAGATCCAATTTTTATGGAATATTTTATTATATTTGTTGGAGGGAAAGGGAATTTGACTTGAGTCAAATTCCCTTATTTGTAAATAATAAATAAATAAATTATTTATTTATCATTTTAAGGATGTGATTGAGTAATAAGAAATAAATAAATGATTTATTTATCATTTTAAGGATATGGTTGAGTAATAATCAAATAAATAATGATTTATTTAATTATTTAAGGGAGATTTAGTCATATTTAACAAAGAATATTATTTAAATAATGTTTAAATAATTATTCTTAGAAAATAATAGGATAAGTAATGATTTATCTAATTAATTTTCTTGTTTTGGGTTAAATATAACAAGAATATTAATTAAACTGCCGTTTAACTAATTATTCCTTGAGGAAAATCAAACAAATATGGATTTATTTAATGTTTCCCCATGGGGTTTCCTGTTTATACCATAAACAACTTAATAAAGGTGGTTTTAATAAGTTATTTTCATAGTGAATTCAATTATACTTAGGGTAAATTTGGTCTTACATGGTGTACTTGGGTCCATCTAATACCAATGAGTTGGATGACCAAAAAATGGTGTAAACACAGCCTTCTGCAGGTAGATGCTTGTGTACTCATATGAGTCTGCATTGGTACAATATTGTAAGAATTTTTACATATAATAAATATTGAAGATAGAGATGAAAGTAGCGGTGGTTTTCTCCCGAATCGGGTTTCCACCTTAAATTCCTGGTGTTCATGTGTATTTCTTAAGTGTGATGATTTATTCTGTTCTTACTGCACATGTTTACTACTTACTAGACATATGATGAATGAATGATTCATTTATTTAAGTAAAAAATTATCTACACAATAATATCTCTGGTCATACGCAAGTTTTCTTAAAGTTATTCGCGTGTATACACTAGTTGGGTTCATTAAATTCACATATAGAAATTAGTAAGGAAAAATTAAATGTTTTAAGTAAGCTATAAATTCTGATTCACCCCCCCTCTCAATATTTTTCCCAGAAAATCATGATTTCATAGACTCTAATGTTGGATCTAAGACCCACCATATTCCAAAGATAGATATGAGGAAGTTTGATGGCAAGGATCCAATAACTTGGACACTACAAATGGAGCAATACTTTGAGCTCCAAAATACGAAAAACACACAAAAGGTACACATTGAAACTTTATATTTAGAACAAAATAGGTGTGTATGGCATCAAGGAAAAATATTACCTCGTGGGGAGCTATGAGGACAAGTACATCCAATGGACCACACTGCGACAGGAAAGGGAGCAAGATGTGAAAGAGCTAACGAATTTTTTCCATACCCTGTGCACAAAGTTGGGTATTAAAGATTCATAGAAAATCTAGGTGCTCAAGTACCACAGCTATTTTCATAGATACATTCAGGAATAAATGGAATTCCTTGACATTACCTCACTTAGCATGACATATCGATATCTTGCCAAGATCGAGCAGAAATTTAAGTAGAAGAAGTGAGACTTTGGATCCAAGAATCCGAAGCAAGGGAAAGGCGCCCCAAAACTACAATTCAAGGGGAAAATCCAAAGCCTGGGGAAACTCAAGATAACCCACCTAAGTAGCAAGTTAAGAACAACATCACAAAGCCAAAGAAGGACACAAGGAAGTGGTGTGAATTTGATAAAATATCCACTCACAACACAAGTGATATTCGATCCAAAATGTTGCTAGTGGTTGAGCTAAAGGAATCTGAATCAGATGCATGTTCTGATTCTGAGTCAGAACCGGACAAGGGGAATGAAAAATGGAAGCAAATCATTGATGCGGAACCCAGTGCCACCATTGCCACCACCAAGATCCAGAAGGAGGAACCTAGATATCCAGAGGAAGGAAACACTTCTTCCATTCCTAGATGTGGGTGAAGGGTTCTACACTAAATTTCATTGCGATAGCGGAAGCCAAAATAACCTCATTTCAGGAGAGGTCGTGAAGCGGCTCATCCTACCAACCACAACACACGAACAACTGTATAACATTGGGTGGCTTCACCAAGGAAGAGATCTCTGTGTCAGTTAGCAGTGCTGCCTTCCCTACAACATCAAGCCATTCATGGATGAGGTATTGTGTGATATTTCTCCTATTGAAGTTTCTGATGTATTATTAGGTCAACCATACTTTGGAAGAAAAATGCTATGTATGATTCTAGGCCTCGTTCAGTTATTATTAATTTTGGAAATAATTTTTACAGGATATCATAGGTAGTACCACCTTCTACCATCTCTTTGATTACTGTCAAGAAATGCAGTAAGATTATTTCCCAAACGATGATTTTTTTTTCATTATGATTCACCCATAAGGAAAGAAGAATATTGTGGCCGCAACATCCAAACAGGGCGCCCCTATGTGGCAAAAACATATGGACAAAGTTGTGGAGGAATACGAGGACATTTCCTCCTCGCCCATAGGGTTACCTCTACACTGTCAAGTCAAGCACTCCATTGATCTAACCCCAGGCGCGTCGCTACCTACTAGGCCGATCTATCGACTCTCTGTTATAAAGAATGATGAAATCAAGAGGTAGATTCAAGATCCATTGTAGAAAGGGAACATCGGGCCAAGCTCCTTGCCTTGTGGGATCCCTATCGTGTTGGTACAGAAGAAGGACGACACCTAGAGACTTTGTATTGACTATCGGGCGCTGACCAAGTTCACAGTCCAGAATAGGTATCCAATCCCATAGATCGATGACCTCCTGGACTAGCTCAAGGGAGCCAAATATTCTATCAAGATCTACTTGAAGTCTAGGTATCACCAGGTACCAATCGAACCCTCCGATGTGTGGAAGACTGCCTTCAAAGCCAAGGAGGGCCTATTTGAATGGTTATTCATGCCTTTCGTGTTGACGAATGCTCCTGCACCCTTGATGCGGTTGATGGAATACATATTATGACCATTCAACAAATCATTTGTGGTGGTGTAGTTGGATGACATCTTGATCTTCAACTAGACTTGGGAAGAGCACCTCCACCACATCCGACAGGTCCTCCAAGCACTGTGGCAACACAAGTTGTGTGCCAATTTGGAGAAGTGCACTTTTGGCATGATCTAGGTTCAGTATATGGGATACATTATTGATGATCAGGGGTGAATGTGGATCCATTCAAGATCCAAGTCATTCAGGATTGGTCAGCCCTAACCACTCTAACAGAGCTCCGCAACTTTCTAGGTCTTGCCAATTTCTATCGCAAGTTCGTGTTGGGATTCTCTCATATCAATTGGCCCTTGACTCAATTCACCAAGGGAGGAGCGAAAGAAAATTTATTTTGGTCTGAATATCAACAAAAGTCGTTTGTAGAGTTGAAACATCGTCTCTGCTCTACACCAGTGCTCACATTACCAGACTTGCAAAAACCATTTGAGATCGAGACATATGCCTCTAAATATGCTATTGGTGCAGTTACTAAGTAGAAATATCGCTATGATACCATGTATAAATTTATAGAAATTATATATCAATGGATTCAATCTGATCTTGTGATGTACTAAAACAAGATACTGAATCCTTCTACAATATTTGCAAAATACAAAATGTGATTTCTCAATCACATGAAAGTAAGAGAAAGAAGTAAGTAAATCACACAACGCAAGATGTTCTTAGGGAAATCAACTGATCAAAACCCTGCTATCATATGTTGCAAAAAGTCAAGGAATCATGAAACAATACAATGCTTAATCTTCTCATGAGATTCTCCAACACTCTGTCAATTGTCTCACACTGATCTAGGAAAAATTAGTGGAGATGTGGATAGGGGAGGGATTGGTTAGTAGTAGAGACAAAAGCCAATTAATGAAAGTAGGGCACAAATATGTAAATCTATTAGTATAACATTACTTGTTTGAGTATGTTAGCATTAATTATACTAGAATTCATGGGATGATTAGTGTCCAAAAGGAATGCATAAAATTTCACGACATTCTTCATGATATGGCGATCCATATTGTTGAAAAGCAAGAGAAATATTCATTTAGAACAAGTCAAAATCTGGACCAGACCATTACAAGAGAATATATATTATCTATTATAATCATACTACATTTCTTCCCACATATTTCAGATGCCCAACAATTGGAACTTTGATCTTAGCCCAAAATCAGGGTTTAAGAGAAGTTCCAAATGGCTTCCTATTCAATCTCACCTCTCTCAGGGTTTTGAATCTTGGCGACACTAATATAACATCGTTTCTAGAGTTGATGTCGCAACTTAAACAACTTTATTTTTTGGGTTGAATCGCACCAAAATCAGTACTTTGCCCGTTGACATATGCAATCTTTCTTGATTGCAATTTTTGCATCTTAGTCGTTGTGGAGCATTGGAATTGTTTCCATGTACAATAGGAGAGCTGAAAAATCTCAAGCATTTAGATTTGCATAATTGTATCAGGTTAGCAGGGATTCTACATGGGATCTCTCAACTTACGTCATTGAACAAGATACACTTTTCCATTGGACTAATGTTAATTTTAATGGGAAAGGTTGTACTGGGCGTGGACGAAGGTGAGAGTGGTATTTGCAGTTTGAAGGATTTTACAAATTTTCCAAATTTGATGGAGCTCAGTCTACATGTCAAACCGAGAAAGATAGTAGATGGAAAAAGGTCAAGAATGAAAGTGGGTCCAATGGGAACTTGGTTGCAGATGAAGCATTTGGTATTGCATTTTATTCATGTGGATGAGGTAATGGAGGATCTCCCCCCTGACATTCAAAACATGAATAACCTACAGATATTTGGTCTCTACTATTACAGTGGGATAATTTTGCCCAATTGTATTTGTGAGTTTAAACAGCTGGAGGAGTTGTGTTTGGTAATGTGTGTCCAACTGGAAGAGCTTCCACCATTGGAGAGATTGCTAAATTTAAGGGTATTGAGCTTATAACAGTTAAGTAAAGTGAGGGAGATGGGGATTAGGGGAATCGTTGGTGAATTTCCGATGTTGGAGCACTTGGAGATCGAGAACGTGCCAGTGTTAGAGAGTATATCAAGTTCGTCTTCATCAAATGTTGTGTGGATGAAGGATACAATGCCCGAACTTCAATTCTTGAAGGTAAAGAATTGCAAGTCACTCAAGAGATTTCCAGTAGGAATTGAGAAGCTCTCCAATTTAAAAGACATAAAAATTATCAAAGATGTATGGGAAAGATCCATTCAGGCGAATCATAACATAAAAATCAACCTAGAAGAAAAGATCAAATTAGTGTAGAATATCATGATAAATGTTATTAATAGTAAATGTAATATAAGGATGTCATATGTAAATCAATGGTAAAAGTAAGAATTTTTATTACAGCCAAGTTATTTCTAACCTAAAATATATTCCAGGATTACAATGATCCATAACGTTATTAAGGAAAAATGTTATTAAAAAAATTCATCTTTAGAGTTTTTCATTTAAATTTAATAAATGTTTTTATATTATATTTTATATTAATTTCCTTTTTACACTTTATTTTATAATTTAATAAAACACTTTAATTATTTTATATATAAATAATATTACTATTTTATATATAAATCATATTAATTTATAGTGATTAATATTTTATCAAATTATTTTTCATTTTTAAAATAGGTTATTAACTCAATAAAAATAATTTTATTTATTTATGAGGATTTATTTAATATAAAATGTGAGAGGAATTAATATTTGGAAATGAAATTTAATGTGAATTTAAATCTTCTACACTGTATTTGTATTTATATTTATATGTGTTATTTATATATATGAATTTATTTAATATATAATGTGAGAGTAATTAATGTTTGGAAAAGAAATTGGATTCAAATTTTTATATGTAAAATATAAAGAACATATTTATATTCAATAATTTTTAAAATTTAATAAGAGATAAAACTTTTTTAATTAGATTTGTGATTTTGATAAATAATGATGAAAAAAATGAATTTTAATAAAGTGAGGTATTATTTTATTTTTATTAATCTAAATAAATAAATATTTGAAAATATATTTTTTATTTATTTAAATGATTTAAAAAAAATAATATATTAATTAATATTTATTTTTTTTAATATATTTTTTTTATATTATAGTTTAAAATGTTGACAGTTTTATATTTTTAATTTTATTTAAATAATAGTTAAAGGAATTTAATTCAAGTGGTCTGGTTTAAAATTTGTGTTCCAAATAGTGTGGAATCAAGTCTCTATAGACATGTCAACCTTTGTGGGAATTGTATTTAACATCTACATGTATTGTTAGGGTTTTCTTATTTCATTTTCCAAGTTTGTAAATAATTTAAATGAATGAAGTGAGACATTAAACTTCATCACTAAAGAAGTCACTTTAAGCTTTAGGTTTTTCAAAGGTGAAAATAATCTACCTATTTGTATCATGTTATGGCTATATAGTGGCAAGAAACAATTGAAAATAGGTTAATTTTACAACATCCAATCTAAAAGTTAAAAAATAATTATGAAACTATACTAATTTATCAATATGAAATACAATATTAAGTTGGATATATAAACCAAAGCTTCAAATATTTTTTAAGTTCTATTAAATAATGAGTTCTATATATGTCTTTTTGCTCATAATAGGAATTTGAAAGTTGTTGGATAAATAGGAGGAACTCTAGTTTCCTAGATATACTTGTAACAATAATGTAAATTGTTCATCAAATTCAATGTCATGGCCTACATAAAAAAAAAAAAATCTATTTTTTAATTTTTTTTGTATAAACCTTGTATATTATTAAGTTGCATTCATAACTACCAACAAAATAACATCTTGATTATATTTCACTTATCTAAGCGTAAATCTCACAAATTATTTCCAAAGATTTATATTGTATGTCTTCTACATTTTCTTTCCTTTATTTATAACAAAATTTATTGCCTTAAATTTTATTTAAATAGAACAAGGCGCTTTTGGCTAAATGACAAGTGGTAATGAAATGAACAACATTTGATATTTTTAAGCCATCAAGTACCAAGTGCTATTCTTGATGAACAAGAGGATGATCCACATTGCAATGATATTTTGCATCCTAAAATATGGTATGAGTAGGCGGTTATATTACTTTTCTAAATGCTAAAATCTTTGAATAATATATAATTATAGTAATAGTATAAGTCAACTATAATTGTATTCAAGATAGAAAATCCTTGTTCAGTGACTTTCCCCTTAGTTAACATTTCATTAAGATACTCAACAAAAAAATTCCCCAGTATTATGAGTAAGATATATAAGTAAGATACAATAACACTACACAAGGGAATATCGAGGTGGTTTGTTAAAGAATTTGAATCAATACTTGAATGTTATCAAGAAATGAGCATAACACGTCGCATGAGAAGGTAAACATGTATACATTTAAGGTATTTTACACATGGTAAAAAAACCCTTAGTTCTTTAAAAAACCACCATTGCATCATTACCAATTTATCTATTCCCCTCCACATTGGTAGTAAATTAATTGTCACTATGCATTGAGGAAGATAGTGTATAAATACCCATATAACCTTTTTGAAAGTTAAAACAACATAATTAGGAAGATGGAAGAAATGCTCAAACAAATAAAATCACACTAGACTTCCTTGGGATTTCATAGGAGTTCTCACAACCCATTCTCACTCTACTATATTAAAAACTTCCAATGCAACATGAAAGCCACTTTGAAATTCTTGATTCATAGAATGTGGTCCACATTAACACCTACTATTATACTCCATCATATCTATTTTGCTCCATCCACACTACAACAATAAAAATTATGTAAAAAATATTTATATAATAATGAATACCAATAATTGTTCATTCTTAAAAAAATAATTTTTAATTAAAATTAATGTGCTAAAAAAATTTAAAGTAATTAGCACATTCCATTTTGAAAAAAGAAATCGTAATCCAACAAAACATATATGTAATGCACAAAATGTACATTAATACATACATTTATCAATGAGAGATATATCCCAAAAGCATAGATGCATCTATTCCTAAGTACACCTAATAGATAAAATTATGTCCTTGGAATGGTTAGGATGTACTATACCATATCGTAATGTTAAAGATAAGCCCCATGCAGGATGATTAAAAAATAAAAAATGGGGTATTTAAACCTTCATATACACATATGAACACCTCTCTTTTTTGCTCTTTTCTCATCGTTGATGAATAAAGAAAGAAAACTTGTTTTAGGTACTTAATTTTATATATGAGCACTTATAGTGATCATGGCAGCTCTTGATATTCACGAAGGGTACTAAATCAAGTCGAGGAGAGATATCTTTTACAAATGGGTTGTTTGTGAGTACTTAAAAGAGTTGATATTTACATGTAACTTTGTGGATGGATACTGTGTAAGTATTCATGAAAGCTTATTCTTACATGTCGGGAACTCAGGGGTAGTTTGTGGCCCCTTGTGAGAGATGATGCAAAACGCGTTGGAAATTGAGAGATATCTTAGATCACTAACACACCATTTTCATGAAGATACTAGTTGTCTTATATCCAAGCTATCTCATGACTTTAGTGCTTTATTATTATGGCCTTCTAAAACATCTTGGCACCCTCAATACGAAATCAAGCTATTATTACAATAAAGCAAAAAATACAATAAAATGAAATATATAATTTGAATTAGTCATAGTGCTATTAAAATAAGGCTTCATATTTATTAGGAATCCATATTCTCCGTGGCTTATGAGCCTAAACTAGTAAATTAAAATTAGAATGCCTAAATGTTGGGAAGGTAGTTATTAAATGTGATCGTTGGATAAATAAGTACGTTAATTTCATTTTTAAATAAATAACTATTGACATATTTGATTTATATATTGAAAAATAAAGGTTAGAAAACATATTGGTGGTTGTTTATGAGAGTCCTTTTAAATTTGTACTCTTTCATTACGGTTATACTCAAGTTAGATTATTTTATTACCAAGAATACTATTGGGCCCATTTTGTGAAGCCATGAAATTATTTATCTCTCAAGTTTATTATGCTACAATGAAAAGTATATTAGTCTTTTGATTTCTAAAAGAATATTTATGGATTGGTGAAAGATAATGCTATCAAATTATGAGAGGTTAATTATAATAGAAATCTATTTATGGGTTGGTGAAAAATAATGCTATCAAATTATGACATGCTAATTATAAGAGAAATCTGGAAAAAAAAAACTTTGATTACTAAAGAAAATTATTAGAGGTACTTATACAGTTTTTTTAGGACATCATGTAAAATGATGATATGTAAACAACCAATTTGTTTTCTTGAATATATAATTTTTATTTATGGAAAATTCGTGTATCTTATAAAAAAAATGGTGTTTTTCTCAAGTTGGTATGTTAATTTTTCTAAAACATAATAAATATCTTCATGTTAGGACCATGTTTGGTATTATATGTTGGAATTTTCTAAATAAATTTGTATGATTTTTCTCTAAAACATGATGCATATCTTCATGTTAGGCCCTAGGTTTGGTTATGATTTATATAACTAACAAATCTTGTGCATCAAGTTATTTTTCCACAATTTTGAATGTTGATTTTATATTATTTTAAATTAGGAAACATACCTAAGCCTTAAAATGACGAGGCTAATTGCTAACCTTGCTATGATAGTCTTAAAAAATTCATATTTTCTTTTTTTACTACATAGATCCTCATATATTCTAGTGTAGGTTGTTTTTTATTTCAAAATAAGTCAACCAATCAAAATTTATAGTGGAAATAAAAAACCTAAGATTATTTTGTAAATTTGTTATATGTCCAAAAAAAATTAAATAAAAAATAATAATTATTTTCTTATATATATATATATATATATATATATATATATATACACAGAGAGAGAGAGAGAGAGAGAGAGAGAGAGAGAGAGAGAGTATAAATGTGTGTTGAAAATCAAGAAGTTGTGAAAATGGATGTGTTTTGATTTATATGGAACAAACTAAGATGTTTGTCACCCCAAACCTAAAACCAAAGTGACCACCTCATCCACCATGTAACTGGACAAGATGTCCCCACCAAATATATTTTTAAATTAGTAACATGTGCACATTAATAGAACACATGCTTTTTTTAAAAGATACATGCATTATATAATGAGCACACATTGTATAACACACACACACACACATGCTCATTTTCCATCGTCCTCTATCATTCTTTCTCTCTCTATATGTCCCTCCTGCCCCCCTCTCACTTTGTTTCCTTATTCATCTTTTTCCTCTTGATTCTTTTCTCCTTGTTGATCTATTTCTCTCTTTGTGTTGAAAAATGCAGCGAGAAATTCTCAATTTGATTTTGTTTTGATTAAATTGAGAAAATTTAAATTTCCACATAAGCAAACAACTTGGATGCAGTTAACTTAACTGAGGTGACATGGCTCTTGTCACTCATTTATCTAAGTAAATTTGAGTTGGAGGAGTTATATTTCAGTTAAGCATGTTGATTGCTAATTTGTAGAAATCAAAGTCAGTTATTTCAAGCTGTTTTCAGTTAAACTAGTTGTAAATGTTGGAGGAACTAGTGGAAGCTCAATTGTGTAGTGGGACTTCAGTTAAATTCAATGACCATCCAATTAACTGATCAATCAAACCAAAATAGATAATGCATACAGAGAATTCGAGTTCCCTAGTTGTGGTGGAGATTCCAAAGTAATGTAATATTAGTTTTAGACTAGTTTTGAGTGTAAAGGTGTTACTGTAGTCAGATGATCAACCTTAGGAATTGTGCAATCAATTTGAGGAATTTCCTAAATAATAGGGGCCTAATTTCTCAAAGAATTGCACAAGTAAATAGGGGCTCAAGCAGAGGAAAAATTTGACTAATTTTGTGCCAAAGCTTCTCAATGAGTAGAGAGAGGTTATTCACTTGCAGGTTGTACTCAGTTGAGCAAATCAATTGTAATACATCTCTATTCATCAGATTAATGCAAGCAGGAATTGGGATTTTTAGTAGATTTATTTTCCCAAAAAAACACTGTGTGCATGTGTATTATTTCTCATTACAAGTTTGTGATTGATTTTCTAGATTGTAAATTGATTTCCTTAGAGAAATAGAGTAGGCTTCTGTCTTATGACTTTGATTGAAAATTCATGAGCAGTTGCAAATATACATCATAATTTATACAATTTATATATATGTCTCCCTCCTATAGTAGGCTCTCTCCCCCCTTCACTAATAACCCCCTTCCTTAGCCACCCCTCTCCCTATTTCTCTCTTTCCCTATCCCTTTCTCTCTCTTGATCTTCCCGTGCTTCCATCCACTCTCCCCTTTTCCAAATCCATTTCTTTATCTCTCTCCCCATGTCTCCCTCTTTATATATCTCTTAATTTTCCATATTTCCTCCTCATATCTCTCTCTCTCTCTCACTCTCACTCTCTTCCTTCCCCCTGCCCCCCTCCCTTTATTTTCCCCCCACTCTTCATCCTTGTCTCTCTCCCTATCCATTTCTCTCTTTGTGCTTACTTATCCCTAATATATCCCTCTCTGTTTCATTTTTAAGCCCCCCCTTCTCTCTCTCTCTCTCTCTCTCTCTCTCTCTCTCTCTATGTATCCCTCCTCTGCTTCTCTCTCCTGCCCCCCAAACAACCCATTCTAAAAACATTTATATCAATCCTATATACCTCTCTCTCTCTCTCTCCCCTAAATATCTCCCCTTACATCCCTATGTCTCTCTATCTCTCTCTCTCTTTCTCTCTCTCTCTATCTCTACCCTTTCCCTTATCTATCTTCCTCCTTTCTCCCCTCTCCCTCCTTTTATGTCACACCCTATCACTTTCTCTCTCTCTCCTTCCCTATGTCTTCACTGTACATCCCTCTCTCTCTCTCTCCACTTCCCTAATCCCCCCTTCTATGTCTCTTGATCTCTCTCTATCTCCCTAAATGTCCCCGCCCATTCCTATACCTATCTCTATATCTCCCTATGACTTCTCTTAATTCTATAAATATTGTTGTCATTGATGTCAAATACAAGGGGAGACAACTTATGCCCAAAATAAATATCAGAAAAAGAAGATTGTTGGAAATATTAGTTTTGGACTTTTGATGCACCATTTGGATACCAGATATATGAAGACATTTTTACTACAACTACTTAGCTCAAATGGGAGCATAAGATATATTATTAAAAATATTATTTTGATTCCTTTTAAAAAATATATGGAACTCCCATTGATTCCATAAGAATGAGGAGATATGAAATATTTCATCAAGATGACCCAACCAAGTACGTCATTTCAACCAATTTTACTAGTGATCTCCATAAGTGAACATATAGACACTACAAATAAAAGGCATATGAGTTCATTTCAACACAATCCATGAAACTTGATATATGATGTTGCAACAGGAGTCGAGGAATAAATTTTTAGGTGATTCTTGGAGTCTAAATGTGAAAGTAAAAAAATGATTTATGGGGTGAACAAGTCACATGAGAATTATCACTATAATTTTTCTTATGGGATGTTATAGAATGTGAAAATTAGAGGATAAATATAGAATAAATTCATTTACACGTGGTTAAAATTTTCAACTTTGATTCACTATAGTTTCAAATATATGGTCTAAGGAAGTCAGGTTTCTTGAATGCTCTTGAAATATCCTTCAAACAAATCATCTTGGAATTTTTCACTATAAATTTTGTTTTGGGATTTTTTAGACTATGAAACTTGGAGGATATAGTAAGAATATTATTAGATATTTATTTTTCAAACGTTATACCTTTGTGCACTATATTTTTAGTGTTAGCCCCACTCTCATGTGAGTAAAACAATTCTAAGTCCAAAATAATTAAATTAATTAAATCATGAAAGTTAGGATTCAATCCTACCTTTCTAGATGTGGTTTGTTCCTCATAGTTAGGAGCCAGCTTAGGTCAAGTTGGTTGAGAGTTTCTCTCCAACCAGTTAGGCTCCTAGATTAATGTTTTGTTGAAATATTTGATCAACCAAAGAGTCCAAGATAGACGCACTATCTTGAGACAAACTTCCTCATTTATTTATATGTATCATAAACATTATTTTAATAATGAGAATATGAGAGTAGAGTGAGACTCTCAGGCCTTTTCTGCTACTTCTTGGTCTAGATAAATTATGTGTGATTATTTATGAAATCTTCTTCATGTGGTATCAGATGGGATTGGAATTGACTCCCTCTCTAGAATGTCTGGGATTATGAGTGTATAACCTCACCTTTGTGTGGATGGCTTCAATCGTTAGTACTATGGACAGTTCTAGTCCCGTGCGGGATGAGATAGAGGAGATCGATAAATTGAACAAAGGATGACTCATCTTAAAAATATTCTTGAGTAATTTATGGCTCAGATTGACGTGTTGGTGGTGGTGGCAATTCTTCTTTCCCATTGTGGCATTGGCATAAATGTTGTAAACCAGGCGAAAGGGAGACTATAAGACTTTCCATTCCTTGGATTATCCATGATATACTTTCATATATATGAAATACATTTAAATTTATTCATCCATTCAAAGGCTTGATTAAAGGAATCATAGGTTACTCCATCTGGTTTATTCAGAATGGATTTCCTTGAGAATATATTTCCAGTTCCATCCTCTTTTCGCAGGCACCCTCCTTTGCCGACCCTTTGAGTATCAGTTAACATAAAAATATTGCATTATATTTTAGTGGGAATTAATGTTTGGCTTGTGCTTCACTGTCCTCAACGAGAATTCATGATGTGGGTTCTGCTTCACCATATTGCATGAAAGTTGGCTTCTAGTTTAATTCTGATAGTATGATCATGTTCAAAGTTAAAACATATAGGAGCAATCATTTTCAACTTATGCGATTACAATATAACTATGAGTAGAGACCAGAAGACTGTTATCATCTTCTAATTTTAATCGCTGTTTAGAATAAGAATTCTCAACCTTTGCATGCTTCTCTGATTATTTTTGGAAATTATTTACAATACCTTGCAACTCCATTTTACGCACTACCACTCTGATGATTTTGGGGCTTAAGTTTTGTTCTTTCCAGTTTCAGAAAAATTTATAGAATTGAATGTTGGGGCTTCATCTACTCAAGGATCGTGTTTACTGAGATGCACTGGGTTGGTTTGTTGTTGAGTTTAAGTGAATGATGAGGGCGGTCTCGAATCCCATTCTGGTGCAGCAGGAGACCTACAACCTGTCGGTCATCGAGATAAGCCAACCCCTTACGACCACTGTGGCAAAAGCACTGGCGGGAACCATCATCATCCTCTAGTGAGGTCAACATCCCTAAAGTTCTAAAAAATGGCGGTGCCAAGATATTTGTGAGCTTGATCTCCATCAGGGGGGTGCTCGTGGCTTGACTGTGTTCGCCCCAAATTGACCACACTTTTACAGCTGCAAGTCCGATACATGGAGTTGGCACATCTACAATATTTTTGCATGGGTGGAATACACTTGGAATGTAGCTGGGTTTCAAATTGGTACTTTTTGTTGTAAGTGAACGGGTGCGCTGAGTCAATTCACTAAAGTGCATAAAAGTGCAAAGATATATAGTATGCATAAAGTTTTTGTTTTTCATACATTAAAAAGTGAAAATTTAAGGTTGAGTGGAGTAATATTTTAATATTTTTACAAGGTTTTTTACGTGGGAAAAAGTGCATTTCCAAAAAGTGAGTTTATAATTTTTTTTTTTAACTTATATTTTTCATAAACCTTGTGCATAAGAACAAATGAGCGTTGTAAGGTGAAGTGGGGATTTTAATATGTTTGATTTTTAAGAGGGCATAAATTAGTTAAATTGTTTTTGGAGAGATAAGGTGTATAAATTTTATGTTTGAATTCATGGAAGATTCAATGAAACATTTTTATTGGAAAAATAAGATTTGGAGATATAAGGTGAGTACTCATAAAGCTGATTTTTATTTTTATTTTGGAGTAATAAACTGAAATTATTTTTTGTATTTGGAGTGAGAAGTGAATTTTTTTAGGGGCAATCCATTGTTGTATTCGAAAGTAATGTTTTACTTTGAGAGAGATTGAGTCAGTGAACATCTAGTTTTTTCAAGACAATTTTCTTCCAAGGAGTTCTGGAACTTTGAGAAGACTCCATGATGATGTTTTCAAGGTGAAAGATGATGTAATCCACTGTTAGTGTGAATCATAATTGCAAGCACACGAAAAAATCTCACTTTAGTTGTGCATAATAAACAGCCCTAACATCAAAGATGCATGTCAATTTCCTTATATCTACAATTAGTGATCAGAATAAATGCTACAGAAATCCATATCTATGTAGTTAAAGAAAATAAACAAAAAATAATAAGCAAGATTTGCACCATGCATCCAATGAACAAGACAAGAAATTTTAAAGAATTTTTTGTATTATGACACCTAGGAAGGGAACATAGAAAGATGTTCCCAGTCCCCCTTAATGGGATGGGTTATTGTATGTCGTCAGCGCTTCAGATCTAAGATCTCTCTCTCTTGATGGTGTCGAAAACTCAAAAAAAGATGAAACTCGAGGGGAGCTCAGAATCAAAAAGTAGGAAAATATGACAATGATGGAGGATCAAAGTCAAACCAAAAGTATAGATCCAGAGTGATCTTTACGCAACAAAAGGTAGTGAATGAATGGAAAAACCCTTCTATTTCTAACAAAATATTGAGTTAGTCTAGATATTGGTGCATAATTAAAATATTATTAACCAAATATAGATCCAACTTTTATGGAATATTGTATTATTTTTGTTGGAAGGAAAAAGAATTTGAATTTGGTCAAATCCCTTTATTTGGAAATAATAAATAAATAAATGACTTATTTATTATTTGAAGAATGTGGTTGAATAATAATTAAATAAATAATTATTTATTCAATTATTTATAAATAATTTAGTCAAATTTAACAAGGAATATTATTTAAATAATGTTTTAAATAATTATTCCTAGAAAATAATAAGATAATTAATGATTTATCTAATTAATTTTCCTGTTTTTGGTTAACTATGTCGAGGAATATTAATTAAACTATGCTTTAATTAATGATCCCTTGAGGAAAATCAAACAAATAAGGATTTATTCAATTATTCCTTATGGGGTTTCTTGTTTAGACCAAAAACAACTTAATAAATTATGGATTATTAGGTTATTTTTCATAGTGAAAGCAATTTTACTATGGGAAATCAGTCTTACATGGTGTACTTCAGTCCATCTAATAGTAATAAGTTAGATGACCAAAAAATGGTGTAACATCCACTATTAAATAAAACATATTTTCTGATGGTGCTTGTGTCCTAGATCCGCCCGAAATTGAATAAGGGGATCTTAGGTACGCCATGAGTATGTTTGTAATGGCACATGATTCTTGATAATGCTTATGTTTTGTGTGTCTAATTATGGACACTCAATTTTTCACATGTTCCACATGGAGTACACAAAAATTTAAAGAATTATATGCACATAATGAATTGTCTTCAAATCAAGCAAACATAAGCAAAGTACAAAGAAATTTATAAGTTGCAACACATAATCAACATCAACAGGCAATTCAACTTCATTCACTCAAGGAAATCAAGTTAATGAAGCTACAAACTCAAGCATTTCAAGAAATTTCTACATCAACATTCAATGAAAATTAGTCATTTTGTAACTTGTATATATATATATATATATATATATATATATATATATATATATATATATCAGTTTGTAATCAAATTCAAATTGAGTTGGATTGTAAGGGTGCATTCTCGGTTGAAAGCGATACCCAAGTTTTGAACTAATAGGAGGTAAAGTGAGTCAATTCTCTTCAATTGAGTTAATTAAGTCAAGTGGTTCTCTTGGGTAGTATTCGACATCCTTCATTTGTAAATTCAAGCAATGATCAAGTAAACAAATTCAAGCGATAGATTAAGCAAGTTAAAAAACAAATGATCATGATCAAGCAAGCATGAAAGCAAGCCAGTGTGAAGTTGATTGAAGCATTCGCAAATTTCAAGAGAGCGTGAAGTTAATTAAAGCAACAATCAAGAAAGAAAGCGAGTTCAACTCTAAATCAAGCAAAAATAATCAAGAAAGTTCAAATCTACGTCAAGCAAGTGTGAGTTCTAGTATTCAATTATTCACATGAGCGTGAATCAAGCAAAACAAGTTTCACCAAGAAAGAGATCAATAAAATTCCAAATCAAGTGAGCATGATAAACTCAATCAAGCGAGTGTGTCAAAATGGGAAAAGGTGGAAAACGTCTTCAAAGTGCAGAGATAGAAATTAAAGAATTGAAAGAGTGGAATCATGAGTTACAGAATACAATTGAATTACTGGAATGGAAGTTGAAGTAGAATCAAAACTTAATCGATCAAATGACCGGCACATTAGAAGCAACAAAAGAGTTTCAAATTGAGCTTGAGATAAAAGAAAAACTCATTAGTTCATACCAGAATAATATTTTGGACTCAGTAACTTACTTGAACCACTGAAAATTGCAGAGCTTCCTCACACTATCCACCACGGGCACGAGAAATACGAGGACTCACATAACACCTCCGATCTTCAACTCGCTTTACAATCTCGACTTACAGTGATCTTGGAAGAACTGTCCTCAGACAGGCGGCCCAGTAGGCTTCAGTATTAATCCAAATAATATGTTACATACCATATTATGCTTCAGAGTAGAGCCAGATAGTCTCTTATCTCTTAGAGCATGAATACAAGCACTCTTTTACACAAACACTTACTCACACACTTACTAACACTCGATGATCTAACACAAACACACACACACTTATATAGTAATATGAGAATTATTGAGGGTCCTTGTCAGGAATTACTGGCCCAGACGGTGTCTGCTCAATATTCTCGAGTACAATAATTGAAACTAAAGACGCACTACCACAGTCCTTTAGGTTCTCGGTCGCTATCAAAATCTTCATCATGATCAGGTTCGCTGATTTCGGATGAGGATGAAGGGAGCTTTTGATTAGCGCAAGACTGATGTACCCATTCCAAATATTCTGATTCCCATGCATGATCTTGTTGATCTTGAGCATCTTGGTACAGGTCCACAAATATAGTTGCTTTTTCATCTGATACCTTTTGTTTACCTTTTTCTGTAGCTGATTTTTCTTTAGTGGCTACAGTAGAAGATTCTTCTTTTCATGGAGCTCGTGAAGATTGTCCTATATCAAATTTGATGGTGTCTGTCGTCACATAGAGATTCTTCTGTGGGAAAAGATATTTATCATCTGATTTCTTCCACTTGTTCATATATGCCATGGGGTCTATTTCTATGTCAAGGAAAGAATCTTTATTAATTTTATGGAATTATTGAAGTGATTGCACTGGCATCTCGACTCCATCTAATAATTCCCATTTGAAGATTTGAAACATACTGACGGAACGTTCAATAGTGCACTAGACCCAAAGCTTGCAATTATGATTAACTTCTTCTTTCTGCTGCCAACCTAGTTCAAAGATCATGGATGAACAAAATTTGGTATACAGTAGCAAACTTATTAAGCAAAGTGCATCCTCAGTCCAATTGCCATTCAAAACACTAATAGTAATCAAGGATTTTTGATTGATTAATAATTTGATTACTTTTTTCATTCCTTGTAATTCTTCTAAGGTTCGAATCATGGACAAATTTTTAGGTAACTTGAGCCGGTAGAATTCTTTAAGCCAGAGTGAAATCTTTTTTACTTCCTCAGCATTATCTGCTAATATAGATTCGTCAATTCTTTCTGGACCATAAAGCTGAGCAAAGGGATTTGGGACAATGGGATTCCTAAATTCTATACTCTGATAATCCCATGGTGTTGAGAAGGTTATTAAATACTGCAATGTTCTTTCAACACATTGAGATGCTCTTAATTGAGGCTTCTTTCTGCATCGACCATTTTTTATTTCCCAAACTGCAAAGGGTTCAAACAATTCATACTGGGGAAAGGAATCAGTTCCTGCAAAATGCTCATCAAGTCTTTGAAGAAATGCTGCATCAATTTCTTCAAACAAATCTATAATTCTTAAAGACTTTAAAAATCTTTCAACTTTCTCAGTCATGTTTATCTCCTCCAAATCTAGCATTTTAGCAGTGGTATAGATAGCAAAGGAAAAATCAATTCCTCCAATAATCTGATAATAATTCAAATTTTTTAAGACTTGAATCATCTCATCAGTGTAGACACGAGACCAATAATCATCCAGAGTTTTAAAATAAAATTTTACCTTCATGTTAGGCAAGGGATAGACTTTCACCAATTCTTCATCTAGTCCCAATAAGACACCAACATTCTTAGATTGCCAGGCTTGGCATCTTTGTATCCACTGGTTTCTTCTTATTCTTAGCCCAACAATTTTCTTTATTTCTGTAGTCAGATCACCAAGTACTAGATCCAGAATCTGAAATCTTTTGACGAAGGTTTCAAAATTATCATCTTGAGGCCATTTTCCTGGAAGAACAAATAGATCAGTTCTCCGACTAGAGAAAAGATGAGTATGAACTTTATTCATGTCTCTAGTCAATGAATCAGCTAGATAATTAGAAATACCAGGAACCCATTCAACTTCAAACTCATACATCTGGAACCAAATCTGCCATGCCAATAATCTTCCTCTTGCTAGCTGTTTTGAGATTTTGGCCGATAAGAAATATTTAAAATTCATGGAGTCCGTTCTTATCAAAAACTTGGCAGGAGCAAGATATAACTCGAATTTTTGAATTCCATTGAAGATAGCTAGGGTTTCCTTTTCATCAATGAAATAATTTTTCTGGTGAGGCTGAAATTCACCAGATGCATAGGCACATAAAACTTCATCTCCATCCTCCTGTCTCTCAAAAAGAACTGCAGCCCAAAAAGAATCAGAAGCATCAGTTTGGAGGATTAAAAATCCATTACCTGGAGGTTTTAGCTTTGGGAGATGCTGGCATTCATCTTTGACTAATTTGACTGCTTCAGTGGCTTCGGGTGACCATCCAGAATTCAAGTGCTGTCTAATTGGAGCAGTCTTCTCTGACAACCTGGGAATATATTTATGTACATAATTCAACACACCTGAAAATCTTTGAATCATCTTGGTATCTTGAAGTTCATCGGGAAACTCAGCGAGTTTTGTCAGGACATGAGGCTGCATTTGGATTTTGCCATTAATAATATGAATACCAAGAAAATCAATACTATCTTGAAACAGAACCATCTTCTTTTCTGAAAGCACTATGCCATGCTTTCTGGCTTCATCAAGAAAAATCTACAGATGCTGCATATGAGTTTCAAGATCGGGACTATGGATCAAAATATCATCTATATACACAACAATAAAATCATATTTTCCAAAAATAAAATCCATACGTCTTTGAAAGAATGCAGGAGCATTCTTTAAACCAAAGGGAACAACTTCCACTGGAAGAATCCTGCAGGACAAGTGAAAGCAGTTTTATGCCGATCTTCTTCTTTAATTTGTATCTGGTAGTAGCCAGATTTCATGTCAAACTTGCTGAAGATCTGGCTGTGGAATCTTCTGCATAATAGTTTCCTGGCAAGGTAAGGAATAATTGAAGCTCTTGGTGATAGCATTCAATGGTTTATAATTTATCACCATTCTAGCTTTACCTCTTATGATTTCAGAATTATTTCTTACCAGGAAAGCAGAACATGAGTAATGAGAATTACTTGGTTCGATCAATTAAAGATTCAAAAGTTCTTCAATCTGCTTTCTAATTTCTTTTTCATCACTTGGAGTATAGGGAATAAGTTTACCTTTAACCCCATTGTCATGAAGAGTTTCAATCTCTTGCTGAGGACTCGCTATACTCCAAAATGCTTGTGGATTCTCTGAACAATTTTTTAGCAGTTCATCAAAAATATTCATCTGTTCTAGCGACCAATCAGGATTTCTGTTAGCTTTCTTCTTGGTTTTGTTTTGACTCCCGTCTTCATAAATCTGCAACACTTCTTGCCAATTATTAGAATCCTTTAGGGGTCTTCTAGTACCTGCTTTCTTTTGGCTATTTTCTCTTCTTGCTTCTGAATTAACCAACGTTAGTCTAGGTATTGAGATTGCCTTTTTCTTGATGTTGAAGATAACTTTATCTTCACTTATTGTCACAGGTAATACAGAATTTATAAAAGGCATGCCAAGAAACAGACTTGCAGAGGTATCATAATGTTGAACAGCAGAAAACTTTACAATACTCCCCCCAATTCTTAAAGAAACATTATCTACATAATGGGTGAGATTAACAGATCCTCCAATAGTCTCAGAAACAAGAATGTTCTGCAAAGGTTTCCATAGACCTTTAAACAAAGAAGGGCGAGCCAGATTATTAGAACCACTGGTATCGATGAAAGCATCAACATTAAGCCAGGCACCTTTAACTTGAACTTCAATAGGGATATACAGAAGATTGTTAGTCTTAACAATCTTTTTAAGAAAAGAACTTTCTACAGTATTAACAGAGGTTGGAGTGGGTAAAGATGAAGACTGAGAAACTTTCTTGGGATAAGGGCAAAAAGAATTCAGAGTGGACTGTGGAGGCAAGGAATGGAAAACGGGATTTGAATTCTTTGAACCAATATTAGACGATAAAGACGGAGCAATAGAGATAGCATCATCTGAAATGTCGTCAGATGTTTCATCAGTATATTCATCTGAACTATATTCATCACTGAAATGCAATTCAGTGTCTTGATCACAATCTGAATCAACACATCGGTTCATTTTCTGACAAGTTTCAGGAACAGACTCAGAATCTGACAAAGAAGCATCAGTTAGAATATATACATCTGATACTTCATCTTGTGAGTCAACAATAGACCAATGATCAACAAAATCATCAATTTCAAAACAAGCTTTTAACTTATTAGAGGAACTCTTAGGACACTTGCAAGCAAAATGACCTTCTTGCTTGCATATAAAATAGGCATTGTCTTTCTTTGGTTGCCTGTGCTTTTTCAGATATTTAAATTTGCGGAAAGGCCTTCTGGGATTGGCTACTCTTTTAGGTTTGTATTTGCCATACCTTTTGGATTTTTGTTTCTTAAATGGAGTCCATGGCAAAACAGAACGACAAACATTGAGACTAGGAGAAAAGTTTTGAGCATTCTTCTGCCAACAAATATATTTAACTTTTTCCTGACATCTGAATAAAAGATCTATCCAATAAGTTTGATCAATTTTCTTCCCTTGGACTTCAAGATCTTTCATAATGATATCTCCTAGATTACCAGGTAGTTTAGATAAAAATGAAATCTTTTGAGTAGAATCATTTGTCAGATTGGCTTTATAAATTTTGGCCATATAATCAGTACCAAACTGTTCTAGGAATTTTACATCTTTTAATTCCATTCGAGCCAAATCTGTAATGATTTGCTTTTTCTCATCTGCTGGTTCAGGAACAAATTGGGTTTTGAGTAGCAGTTCTAAGGTAGCTAATCCTGCATCAGCTACATTCATCCTTTCTTCATCTGATGGCCCCATCCACCAATCATAAAGAATGCCGTCCATCCTTTTTTCAGCTAAGGCAAAAATATAAATATTTTCAAGTCGAGAGACAACTTGCATTTGATAGAGGGAACCAATCCAAACTCTAATGGATTCAGCTGGATTTTTAGATTTATCTAAATCTAAAACATATCCACTAGAATTAGTAGCAAACAGATCTTCTTCAACCCTTGGGTATTTGGGAACCTCTCTAAAAACATGAGCTTTCTGTAAAGAAGGTAAAATGAAAGAAGGAAACTTAGTGGCAGCATTTTCCAAAGTGGCTATCTCACTTTTGGGCTTTTGAAAATTCAATGATTTAACTGGTTCTAGTTTCTTTTCAGAGGCTTGGACACTGGATTCAACACCACTTTCTTCTTGTTTTTCATCAATATCCCAATAGTTGGGAGTATCCATAGAAATGGAAAATGTGGGAGCCTTTGATTCTCTTCTTTTTCTTTCTTTCTTCTTTCTTTCTTTGGCTTCTCTTCTCTTCTTTTCTTCTTGTTGTTCATCTTGGAGAAGCTTGAGATTTGCAAGAATTTGTTCAGACTGAGAGCCGAGATCATCAAGAACATCCTCGACATGTGCACACCAAGTGGTAAGATAAATTCCCAATCTGATAAACTTGATCTAAATCAGTTGGATTTGTAGCATTATGCTCAATCAGCGGGGCACAGTCAGCTCGGGTTGCAGGCTGTTTATACATTGAAGAGGTGGTACAAAATTTTGTTTTGGGTGGCCATTTTCCACCTTTTACAAAACGACAATTGGCATATTTCCATTCTTCTATAGGAGGATAATGAGTACTAGAAATACGGTGCATTTTATTTACAGCAAGGAAAGGTTTGGCTTCTGGTATATACAATTCAGTTGAGGACAACTGAGGCTCAGAAGGAAAAAATTCTTCAATAGGAGGATGATCAACTCTATTAGAAGAAGATGCTTCAGAAACAGTCATAGGAACAACATATCTTCGTGGTTTGACAAGCGGTCTAGGAATCTCTGGTTTAGGAGGAATAAGCTTGACTCTACCATCAGAGATAGCAATACGCTTGAGTTTTGATTCGGGCTTCCTATCTTCAGCAATGGATTTATACTGGAAATACCAATTGTTAGGAAGTTCCGTAGGATCATATAGGACACCTTCAACCTGAGCATTTGAAAGACCAACAGTAACACAGTCTTTTAAAACAAGTTGTTTTAACTTTGGATGAGCAGTATTAGTCAACTGGAAAGAAGTTTGAACTAATACAGAAAGATACTCACTATCTTCTGCTAATTGGAGACCTTGAACTCCTGTCATTAATTTCCAACAATCTTTTAGGTGAATATTTGTCAAGCTTATGGAGTAATCAGGATAAATAGTGCCATATTGACAACCTGTGGATAAATTACCCATAATAGTTCCTATTTGGGCATGGTCATAGTTCTGGTGTCGGGTATCAAAAAACTCAGCAATACAGGGAGTATTTAACCCATGACAGAATAAGGGAGCAAGACCAATACAGATACCTCCAAAATGGAGATAATTATATTTTTTCTCCTTAGCATATTGTCTGAACTTCTTAATTTCATCATCAGAAAATAGATTTAAAGCTACGATCTGAACAGAAGGACCAGAAATCTTAATAGGACACGAGGGGTCCTACAAGGTTCTTACTGACATAATAGATAACATGCTCGATTCCGTTGTCATCTTCGTTGTTGGAACACCTAATCCTACATGGGTAGGTGTGGAATGAGAAAAGTCACAATGGAGTCCAAGTGACCTTGGAATGTGAAACCAAGAGTCACACCATTGTACTATAAATGTACATCTTTGTATAATGGAAAATAAGAAAGCCTCACGCTTATCCTTCATTGTGTTGAGTCTCTTGTGTGTGTGTGTTCATCCTTCTCATACACCATGTGTGTGTTTTAACATGGTGTTTAACTTGGTATCAGAGCGGGCAATTTCTGGCCCTGCTCCAAATTGAGTGAGCCACTTGTGTTTATGGCCTATGCATATCTGCCAAATTCTTGAAATTTTTGCAGCACTCAGAGTTTTTGCAACAGTGATTTTGCAGCATTCAGAAAGTGGTTTTGGAGAAGCAGCAACATTCAGAAATTGGCAGCATTCCGACATTGGTTTTGAAAAGAAAGGTAGCTGTGCCCATCTAAAGGTTTTCATTCTAATTTTTCTTTGCAATTTCTACTCATTAAAATCTGCAATTTGAAGAGCTGCTGGAATATTGTTTAAAGTTAATTTCTGAAGAATTTTATGAGTTTATCCATTGAAAAATTTCTGCAATTCTGGTTTTTTTATCTGCTGCTGGAAAATATTCTCTGCTGCTGGGCTATTGGAAAAATTTCTGGGTTCTATTGGCAATCTGATGTTGCATTTCAGTACTTGAAATTCTAGTGTTGCCCTCAATTCTGCATTTTGTCCATTCTACTGTGTATTTGGAAAAAAAAATTCTACTACAATTCTAAAAGTCTCTATTCTTCTCTGCTGTTATAAAAAAAAAAAAAATTAAAATTCTTGAAACATTCTTGGCCTCTCGGCCCTCCTCTACGCCCTCACTACTCCACTCTCCATACAGCCCAACCTGCATCTGCTTTTTTTCAACGCTTACATTCCCTCCCATACCCTGCGCACGTCCCTCTCCGTCTGCGCACTCACCAACGCAGCCATACCCTGCTGTCAATGCTTACTCTCTAACCGGCCCTCCCACTACTCTACGCCCGCTCCCCTGCCTGCATTTCCTGCACGGCTCCCACTCCACTAATCCCTGCATTAAACGACCCCTTCCCTATGCTACACTCCTCCCAACACAATACTCCGCTCGCCCCCCTCTCAAATCACTACGGCCACTCAACCCTTCACCTATTCCACCCTCCCTCCTCGCCATTACTCCCGCAGCGTATCCCAACCACGCTCTCACACACACTCCCTGCCGCTGCTCCCTAATCCGCTCTGCAAACTACAACACTCTGCCCTCTTCTCCTACGCTACACCCTTCCCTCACAACAAACACTCCAACGACTATTCAATTCCCTCCGTACTACACGCCCCCTCACACCTTATTACTCCCGCAATACGCCTCATCATTGGTCGTTTCCACCCACAGGCCTCCCCTCCTTGCTTGTCCCTTCTCTCTTACGGCCTCTCCTTTACGGCCTCTCTTTAAGAATTCACTCTTATTTCATTTTTTAAATTCCCCTCCCACTTCCTTTAATTCTACGCCCCTCTTTTTTTAAATTTATTTTTTAATATTCTTTTAATATCCCCCTTTCCTTCCCAAATAATACCTTCCACCAATTAAAATTCCCCCTTTCTTAAATTTATTTTTTATATTTTTAATAATACTGTCCCACCCCATCCCCAAATAAATTTCCGTCCACTTTTTAAATTACCCCCATTTTAAATTAATTCCCTTTTTAATTAATATTTTTTTAATTAATTTTTAATTAAAAAAAAAAAAATCCCATTCCATTTCCCCTTCTCTATTTGAATTTTTAGACTTCTTTTTAATTAATTCTCATTAATTCATTTTTTCATTAATTTAAAAAAAAAATAAAAAAATAAAAAAAAACAGCAGAGAGAGAGAGAGGAAAAAGAGACATGAACAGCAGAAATGAAGGAATTGACATATGAAGCAAATGGACAGTAAACATACATAGTGAAAAGAGAAGATTTGACATTGTGTGATTTGTGGCATAAGGGTGATTTTTTGAAGAAATTTACATTTGAAGACAAGTTTGCTATCATTCAAAATATCTCTTTGAAGGAAAATTCAGCTGGATAGTGTTTTCAGCTGCACATATTTTGCAGAAATATTGTATTGAACTGACATTGATTCAAGACTTGAAGTGTATTTGAGTTGAAAAATTGTTGATTTCCCTCCATCATTTGAGGAGCACATTTTGTATTTTCAGATTTCCATAGTTGTAAATTCTTTGCAGTCATTTGTAATTGTTTGAAAGAAGTTGCATCACATTGTAAACGGGTGCATTTTCGGTTGAAGCCGACACCCTTTCATTATTTTTGAGCCTAATTTGTTGAAAATGGATAAAATCAATGAGGCATTAGACTTGTTTAATAACCTCATTCATTCCAATGTTGATGACATGATAAAAATGAGCAAGAATTCTCTTTGTAATATTCAAAGTTGTTTACAAGATGCATAAGAAAAGATTGAGTTTTTGCAGTTGGAATCTCAGCTCCAACAAGACGAACTTTAGCAAAAGAGTCACCATTCTGAACCTGTTTCTGTTCAGAAGATTGTGAAGGACTCTCATCAGAAGAAAGAAGATAAAGTTCCAATTGATTCCCATTCAGTTCCTTGCACTAGAGCAGATGTACATACAGATGCAGCAGTTCAACCTGCACTTCTCAAGCCCATCATCAGACCTTGGGAAGAGCTTGTCCACAACAAGCACCGAACTAGTCTTGGATATGACAAGGATGTGTCCTTTCATATTCCATACTACACCAAGCCTATCATATTTCAGAGTGTCAGATTCCTGTATGACAGTTCACCTACAGCTGTTCCAGATCATGTTCCGCTTCCACAACAGATTGAAAAATGCCAACACTGTGATCGAGTTGGCCACATGAAAGATCACTGTTTTGATATTCATCCATGCAAGCACTGTGGTCGTCACACCCATTCTTCAGACACATGCTTCAGACACAAGCCTCCTATAAGAACCAAGATTCATCTTGGATGGATTGCTTCTTGGCAATGGGCATCAGCAGCCAAGAAGATGTTTACGACACATGTTAGAACTTGTTCACGGATATTGAGAAAACTTGCGGTTGAGTTTTCGCCATCATCTCACCTTGTCCCTGAAAAGGGGGAAAATGGTGGTCATGTACAAGCTTCGACGAAAGATCAAGCGAGCCTAAGCCACAATCTCTCATTCCATGTTCAGAGTTGTAGCCAGCAGTTCAAGCGAGCCTGAGCCACAATTCGTCATTCCAGATTCAGAGATGTAGCCAGAGACACGGATGCCCATGAGCATGCCTTGGTTGGTGGACAACCTTAAACCGTCATCTTTGGTTGGTGGATAACCTAAAACCAATAAGGAACCCAACAAACAAATGGGTGGAGTTGAGATGTACAGGATGAAATCCCTATAAAAGTCAGGGGGAAAAATCAAGGGAGTGGAGGTGAGAGCATGTTTTAGGGCACCAAAAGACTCTTGATCATAATCATTCCAAATGAATGGAATGTTAGATCCGAGGAGTCTAAGGAACCCATGCGCAGTGGTGGCATAGTCAGGTACGAACCGGTGAAGGAAACTAGCTTTGCCTTGGAGGCTTTGTAACTAGTGTAAGGTACGAGGAATAGGAAGCTCAAGGATGGCTTGAAATTTCAAGGGGTCAAGTGTTATACCATCTTTAGACACAATGAAGATTGACGACCGATAGGAACACAAAAGACACACTTGAGTGGGTTGAGGTGGATATTATACTTGCGACATTGGAGAAGGACAGTACACAAATCATGGAGGTGTTGCCCCCGATGTTTATAATGCATAGTGAGGTCGTCTAAATAAGCAAGGATAATATGAGCTAGGTCATGAAAACAGTATGAAATGGCCCTCTGAAAAGTGGCTCTGGAATTATTAAGGCCGAATGACATGACCCTATAAGTTAAGGTTCCCCATGGACTAATTAACACAGTCTTAAGTTGATCATCACGACGAATAACAATCTGGTTGTATCCAGAGAAACCATCCATGAAAGATAGAACCTCGTGCCCCGCACACTCGTCAATGATTTGGTTAATGAATGGTGTGGGGAAGTTGTCTTTGGGACAAGATTTTTTCAGGTCATGAAAGTCAGTACAGACACAGATGATGCCTTTTTTCTTGAGAACGAGAACCCGATTGGAAACCCAAGCGGTGTATTCAATGGGATAGATAAACTAACCTACTTGAGCTTATCGATTTTGGTTTTGACAGCCTCTCGTATGGAAGGATTAATGGGTCTCAATTTTTGATGAACAGGATTGGCATCTGGCCATGTAGCGATATGGTGTTCAACAATGGTGGGATCAAGTCCGGGCATTTCTAAATAGGACCAAGCGAAAACATCACGGAATTCGTTGAATAACTTGGTGTAAGCCTTTCTTCTGGGGTGCATTGGGCACCCAAGGTAATGTTTTCTTCTACCCCTTGTTTTTCAGAAATGCTAATTTTAATGGTAGGAGAGATATTGGCTATATTTCCTTCTTCGAAAGCATCAGGTGCAGTGATGGGATTTCTAAACCAATCGACCTCATTAAGAATGAATTCTTTTGTTTCCACAACTTATTGGTCATGGGACTGTTGCAGGAGGAAATATGCACAATGCTGCATATCATCCCATAGAAAGTCAGGGGTGGTCATCGCTTCCATAATGTCTTCATCATAATGGAAGATGGGGTGACTGGTAGAAGGGAGACCACATGACATGGAAAAGCTACCTTAATAATCATCGTGAGAAGAAAGGTCACATGTGCATCATCATGGGGGGTGACAGAAGAACAAGTATATTAAGGATATACCAATGTTGAGCCCAGGGTTATTGCTAAAGGGAGGTCAGGAAAAATAGAAGGGGAAGTCCCACATGGATCTTCCACCATGGATCTCATAAATGATGATAGGTAGAAAATGGTGGCCAAAGGCTCTGTCATCTTGACATCGGGAGGACGAATGTCAATGGGAGCAGGTGTGACCTTTGGTTCTACCGAAGAAAAAATCGTAAATAAGGGAGAGGTGGACTTATTGCGCTTGGCCTCGAATTGGCAGACCGCTTCTAAAGAGGCGCAGTAGTCTTCAAGGCAGAGACAAAGGTGGGTATAGTGGCCATGGAAATCACACAAAATACAAGAATTATTTGTGCACAAAGACTTGAGTTTCAGGACCGATTCAGGTAAAGTGACATAGACCTCTGGGATATCAGACCCCGAAAATTCTTCGTTGACCATGGGCTTGAGACGAGGCAATTCAGGACAGATATGGGTGGCATGATCGACAACATCACAGAAAGCACACTGGGGGGTATGCTTTGGAGGCTTATTAGGAGCAGGGGTTGTCTGGGTGGCCTTTTCCTTAGGTGCCTTCTTGCGGGCTTTTCCCCCTCACCCAAAGTTTTCGCAATAGGAGTAGGTTCCTGTTGAGGTGGCTGGGGCACATAAGCGAATGGAGGGGCCATGGTGACCAGTTGGACCAGGGTCAAAGCTATATAAGGTTTGGGCTGACCAGGTGGAATAGTGGCTAGGGGATCAATGTACCAGACTGGGATCCCTAGGGTCATGTTAGGAAGAGACAACGTAGCCATAACGGATACCGAAAATACTCTAAGAGGGGGAGTAAAAAACAGTATCTGACCGGAGGGTTAATGGCCAGGAAGAAAGGCGCCGAGATGGTTAAGGCCAGGGGGAACCATTCCAGGAGGGTAGATAGGATCATGGACACTAGCTGCAAAAGAGGGGACTGGAGGAGAGGGTCCTGAAGGCTGAGTCAAAGTACTAGGAGCAGGTTGCGGATGGCGGGGCTGCTGGCTAGTCGAACAATTCCGTTTTAGGTCAAACCAAGACGATTGCATCATGCAAACATTTGATGAGCTAGTGTCAGATATAGGAGGGGGGAGACCAGGGAATGAACCAAGCAAAGAGGAATTTTTATAGACTCCGGGTGAGACATTGGTCAGAGGTTCGACTACTTGTTTATTGGCCACCAAAGAGATAATGGACTCGGGAGAGGTCTGAGACTTCGGTTCGTAATATGTCAACTGATCGATGATGACAATATTTCCATTGTGAGGAAATCACATCTTACGGTGAACTGAAAATAGGATAGCAAACATCGCATAAGTGTAGCTATGACCTAATAGAATTTTGTAGTCTAAGGGGGCATCAATGACTTCTACGTCAACACAAATAGTCTTTCCTGCAAGAGTAATAGAACAATTGTGAAACATGCCAAGGGGCTGGGAAGAGTGGCCATCCCACGCACAGAGGGTGATAGTGGAAGGGGATTACTAAGGAGATCTGAGTTGCTTTCAAACCAAATCGTACATCACACAGGTGGATTCCCCCTCTTCAATGATACAACGACAGATGTTGGCATTCCGGATCTTGACAAGGATTTGGAAGGCGACGAAAGTAGGAAGGGGGGGATGCTCTGAATTTTCAATGTCGAAGACAATCAAATGATCATTTGAAGGATCCACAACATCCATAGCATTTAGTAGAGATTTTCATTATGAAGGGCATGACTAGAGGACTTCCATCTTTGACATGGCGACATGGGATTTCGCCAAGTCATCTACTATATTATAGGAGTGGGAAGCTTTACCAGAAGTATCATTTTGGCGTAATGGTCCCTTGTGGATCTTGGTATGAACCTCTGCCTTAGGCTGAGGGATCTATAACTAACTATTGGGTGTCGAAAGAGGCTCTGTGGGACCTGAAGAAGGGAGCTCGGTGATAGATGTAGCGAGGGGCTTGTTGTACTGACGAGACCAAGTCTAAATGTTGATGTTAGCGGTATTGAGTTGGTCAGAGTTCATCATAAGGATCTGGTAATCATAGGTACCAGGCAGAGGAGTTTGAGTGGCCACCTAA
The DNA here is from genome assembly GCA_034641835.2 of Pinus albicaulis. Classification (NCBI taxonomy): domain Eukaryota; kingdom Viridiplantae; phylum Streptophyta; class Pinopsida; order Pinales; family Pinaceae; genus Pinus; species Pinus albicaulis. Next base: position 358,661 of record JAXQQM020058779.1, read on the forward strand.
CTTTAACGGGGTTGGGCAGCCACATATCCTTACTAGGGGAAAGGATCGGTAAACACAACTGGTTGGATAGGGGCAGCATTAGGAGGAACCGAAGGGGAGGCTTGTTGTCCTTAGGATGCTACTTGAGCTTCCAAAATCTGACACATCTGAGGTAAAAGAGGTAGTGACCATAAATTCCGCAACAATAACAAGGTTTATTCATGAGAATTGGCCTATCCTACTTGGGCTGAGTGCCTTTTTGTTGGGTTGCAGTGTTAGGTGTATTCCCTTGGGGATTATCTCCTAGATTACCGGAGGCAAAATGGTTTTGATTTCCTTTCCTCTTCTTTTTGGAAGTAGGAGGATTAGTTGCACTCTGCTATGCATGCACCTGACCCTGAGGGGGTGGTGGTTGCTGTTGCAGAGCTTGAGAAGGAAAGGGAGGCTAAGGTGCTAATTCTGGAGGAGTTGGGGCACCGGGCTACGGATACGGATAATAATGAGGTTGGGAAACATTGGGGTAAATAGGTTGGGAAAAAAAAAGGAGGCATGCCGTATCCTAGATACTTTCTATAGGGAGGGGGAAAGGTGTTGGAGGAGTTGGCCTCCCCTGATGGAAACCATAACCCATGGGAGTATGAGTGTACGAATGTGAAAGGGATCCAATGATACTATCCACGGCATGGGATGCCCCCAGTGCATTGGCACCACCGGTTCTAGGGAGATCAGGTAAGAGGGTATAAACATAACCAGATTGTTCATAGATCAGGTCATATTTCAACGCAATCTGGAGGGAATATTCCTCAGTCTGAAGGAAGTGAGATGCAAAATCTTTTCCAATAGAAGGCAAAAGGGATTTAAGAAACTAGTCCATGTAGACACGATCTTCAAAGGTAGGGGCTCAACATAGGCTCTTTCTTCTCTGCCATTCTTGAACATGGTCATATAGGCGAGTAGCAGAGGATTTATAGAAAGAGGTCAAGAGTTCGGTACTGGTGTCATAGTGAAGGGGAAGCTAGAAGTAAGACAGAAAAAACCTGGCAAGGGTCACAAAAGTAGTATGAGAGGAGGAGGCTTGGTCGACATACCACTTGGAATCTTCTCTAGTAAGCATACGCTAGAATAATCAAAGACAGACAAAGTCATTGGTGATGGAGTTAGACGAACACCACATGTGGAAAGAACGGACATGGTTGGTAGGATCCTCTCCAAAAATTCCTTCAAACTTGGGGATGTATGAAGGGAGCTTGGTTGGCATAACAGGCCAACCAGGATCATGGTGTATGGGGTCATTGATCAATTGGCTAAAATTGAGAAGGCTTAGTTCCGCCATATAAGGAAGAAAGGGAGCAGCCCAGATAGTTCTTATTGTGGCACCACTAGTAGCATTCCCAGCATTAGGGCTAGGGTTTCCACTAGTGGTAGGTCCTGAACCATACATGATGAAGGTGAAAGGTGGAGGAGAACTGGGGATAGAACCAGAAGGGGAACCTGATAAACCAGAAGAAGAGTCAGAATGGGGACTCGGTGAAGGACGACAAGAACCCTACGCGGTGGGGTAAGTCTTCCTAACAGAAACTGAGGATGAAGGCCTTGGAGTGTCTGTGATAAATGCCTTGGGGGTGCAATGATGGAAAACAAACATGGATCACAGAAGGAAGAGAGACAAACAAGGGCAGGGAGGTGCAAGATCAATTGATTACAATGTTGAAAAAAGGATAGGGAGGTGCATGATCAATTGATTAGAATATTTAAGTCTTGGCCTGGCAGTGTAAACCAGGCGCTCTTCACTTATGGTGTGCGTGTATTTGATAAGTGTTCAAATTTTAAGTAAGCCTAGAGATGTGTAGAGAAAAAAGAAAAAAGATGTTGTATAACTATAAGTAAATTTGAAAATGACAGTAAAGGAAACTGAATACAACAGAAAATAAACAGCTAAAGATGCATCAATTTAAACCCAAGGAGAAGGGATTCCCAACAACTAGTTTATGGGTGGGCGAAATCTAGTCAAAACACACCAAATAGCCAATGGATCTAAAGTCGGGAGGGACAGGGATCTAAAGGTTAGATATGTTGGAAATAGGTGCAGAAAACAACAAAAACACAGAGGGAAAAATGCTGCAAAAAAGGTGGTGAAAGGCTACAACCTGAGGGGAAATGGAGGGGACCCTAAAGGAGGACCAAACAAAAATGAAAAGAGGTGTTTTGGATGGATGGATAACTAATTTGAAATGGATCTGAAAGTGCAGGTTCAGATCTAAAAAATGGCTGAACACACTAAAATATCAGAAGACCTGCTTCAACTTCACTCCTCCTAAAAAGGTGGAAGCGTACTGAAGCCCTAGGGGGCTTGGTTCCTACTTCGATGAGTAAAAATAAGCAAGTAAAGGTCCAAGATGGCTAGTGAGGGAGGTTAGAAAACCCTGAATAGTAGCCCAGACAAACCGAGAAAATCACAGAAAAATTCCTGCAAAAAGTACAGGTCGCAGTTTCTGACCTGTTTTCTCTTGAGGTCACAGGTTTCAGGTTGTTTTCCGCTTCCTGAAGGTTGAGGTCACAAGTTTTGGCCCAAAAAATGCGACCTGCACTTTTGATTATTTCGAGAGTAGGTTTCAGAAAAAAATTTCATCTCTGCTGCGACTGATACCTGTTACCTGTGCAAAGGGCCCAGAAACAAAAAAAAGTTATAGTTTTTATTGTTTTAGGGTTTTAAAGGTTAAAAAAAATATCAAGAAAGGAAAAATAAGAAGCTAAAGAAATACCCTAGGGGTTGAAGCAGCTAGTCATGCAGGGATCTGAAAAACGACAATGGTCATAATTATAAACCCTTGTGGAGTCGCTAGTTGTTAGCGTGAATTCTAATCACAAGCATATGAAAAAATCTCACTTTAGCTGTGCATAACAAACAACCCTAACATAAAAGATGGTTGTCAGTTTCCTTAGATATGCAGTTAGTGATCAGAATAAATGCTACAAAAATCCAAATCTATGGAGTTAAATATGTTAAATAACAAATAATAAGCAAGATTTGCTCCATGCATCCAATGAACAAGACAAGAATTTTTAAAGATTTTTTTTTTTATGACACCTGGGAAGGAACATAGAAATATGTTACCAGTCCCCATCAATGGTATGGGTTCTTGTATGTCCTCAGCACTTCAAATCTAAGATCTCTCTCTCTTGATGGTGTAGAAAACCCATGGGGGTTTCACTGCGGGAGCAACACCATAGCATGTAGGTTCATATTGGGTGATATATAATGCGGAAAAAATGAGATAATATATTGGGGGATTTATAGGGGATAAAGGGTTTTTATATTGGCAGGTATAAAAAATGGACCTAAAAGTTAATGAGAAATATAAAGGGGTATAAAAAGTGTTAATCAAAAAATGGATACCTACAATATATAGTGAAATTAGGGGTTGTTTAAATTGGGATGGTGTATTGGGTTTATATTGGTAGGGGAGTTAAATAATGTGATTTTTAGGGGTATTTTCCAATATGTACTCAAATTAAGGGTATTGTTTAATATGCTATGATCGCACGTGATATGTTAGAGGTTTATTGAGTGAATCCCCTGTGAGAAAAACCGAACAAAGATGGAACTCAAGGAGAGCTCACAAGAAAAAAGTAGGAAAATATGACAATGATGGAAGATCAAAGTTAGACCAAAAGTATAGATCCAGAATGATCTTTAGGCAACATAAGGTAGTGAATGAATGGAAAAACCCTTCTATTTATAACAAAATATTGAGTTAGTCTAGATATTGGTACATAATTAAAATATTATTAACCAAATCTAGATCCAACTTTTATGGAATATTTTATTATTTTTTTTGGAGGGAAAAAGAATTTGAATTTGGTCAAATCCATTTATTTGTAAATAATAAATAAATAAATGATTTATTTATTATTTTAAGAATGTGGTTGAGCAATAATTAAATAAATAATGATTTATTCAATTATTTATAAATGATTTAGTCAAATTTAACAAGGAATATTATTTAAATAATGTTTTAAATAATTATTTCTAGAAAATAATAAGATAAATAATGATTTATCTAATTAATTTTCCTGTTTTTGGTTAATTATGACCAGGAATATTAATTAAATTGTGCTTTAATTAATTATCCCTTGAGGAAAATCAAACAAATAAGGATTTATTCAATTATTCCTCATGGGGTTTCTTGTTTAGACCAAAAAAAACTTAATAAATTATGGATTATTAGGTTATTTTTCATAGTGAAAGCAATTTTACTATGGGAAATTGGTCTTACATGGTGTACTTCAGTCCATCTAATAGTAACAGGTTAGATGACCAAAAAATGGTGTAACATCCATTATTTAATAAAACATATTTTTTGATGGTGCTTGTGTCCTAGATTCGCCCGAAATTGAATAAGGGGATCTTAGGTACGCCATGAGTATGTTTGTGATGACACGTGATTCTTGATGATGCTTATGTTTTGTGTGTCTAATTTTTGACACTCAATTTTTCACATGTTCCACATGGAGTACTAAAAGTTAAGGGTATACTTTTTTAATAATTGTCTAAATAAAGCTGCCACTGAAAAAGTACAAACAATTCAGAAGCTGCAACACATAATCAACATCAGTGAGCAATTCAACATCATTCACTCAAGGAAATCAAGTTAATGAAGTTTCCAACTCAAGCATTTCAAAGAAAATGCCATCAACATTCAACGAAATTGATAGACACACAAACAAGATATATATATATATATATATATATATATATATATATATATATATATATATATATATATATATATATATATATATATATATATATATATATATATATATATATATATATATATATATATATATATATTCTGAATAAATTTATAAATAAATTTTAAATTGATTGTTGAATTTAAGGAGTACATTTTGAGACAAAGCATTTGCAAGTTTTGAACTAATAGGAGGTAAAGTGAGTCAATTCTCTTCAATTTAAGTCAATTAAGTCAAGTGAGTCTATTGGGTAGTATTCAACATCCATCATTTTTAAATTCAAGCAATGATCAAGTAAACAAATTCAAGTGATAGATTAAGCAAGTTAAAAAACAAATGATCGTGATCAAGCAAGCTAGTGTGAAGTTGATTGAAGCATTCACAAATTTCATGCAAGTGTGAACTTAATTAAAGAAACAACCAAGCAAGCGAGCGAGTTCAACTCTAAAGCAACCAAACGTAATTAGGCAAGTTCAAATCTACGTCAAGTGAGTGTGAGTTCTAGTATTCAATTATTCACGTGAGCGTGAATCAAGAAAAAAAAATTTCACCTAGTAAGAGATCAACAAAATTCCAAATCAAGTGAGCATGATAAACTCAATCAAGCGAGCATGTCAAAATGGGAAAAGGTGGAAAATCTCTTCAAAGTGTAGATCTAGAAATTAAAGAATTGAAAGAGTGGAAAAATACAATTGAATTACTGGAATGGAAGTTGAAGCAGAATCAAAACTTAATCGATCAAATGACCAGCACATTAGAAGCAACGAAAGAGTTTCAAATTGAGCTTGAGATAAAAGAAAAACACATTAGTGCACTCCAAACAAAGTTAATTGAAAAGCAATATATTTTACTAGATGCACAATTGACAGAGAAGTTAGATGCAAGTTGTGACACTGAAGACCTCATCCAAAAAGTTGATGAAAGTTATGATAAATTTGATCTAATCCACCAAGTTGATGTCAGTTGCGACACAAGGGATCTTATCCATTCATTTGTACTAATTAATGATGCAACAAGTAGTACCAAAGATCAAATTGATCAGTTTAATGCAGCATGTCAAACTGATGAACTGTTAATGTTTGATTCCTAATGTGATACATAATATTTAATAAATCAAGGACAAAATGTTAGCAGCAACAACCGGTGTGAAGAACAACAACAAGATGGAACTTCCAGGAAAGTGATGAGACCTTGGGATGAAATATCCTTCAATAAAGATCAACATGGCCTAGATTACAACAAATCCAACAATATGTATGTTCCAGATTACTCAAGACCAGTGCAGTTTGTCAATGCAGGCTTGCAAGACAATGCTCATAATAAGTCTAACCATTGTAAACGAAATGGCCATATGGAGAGTAAATGTTTTGACCTCCATCCTTGTCACCATTTTGGCAAGAAAAATAATTCATCAGAAATATGTTGCAAGCGAAATCAACCACCTAGATCTAAGATCAATTATGCATGGATTGATCCTTGGAAGTGTTCATCTACATTCAAATAATTGTCTATGTGTTATCGATGGATTCAATCTCACATGAAGACAAATTTTCAAGTAAAATGAAGATGGTGAAACTCTCCTACACCTGTAGGGGGGTAGTTCTGAATTCAAATGCCGATTATCTCTCCTTTTAGCTGGCAAAGGGGGGGAATGATAATAATGGAATTGAAGGTTTTCTGACTGAAAGTTTTGAAAACATCTACAAAGCAGCAGTGAGTAGCTTTTGACAACATCAAAAAAACAACAATCATCCGTTTTTGACATCAACGGTAAGTGGGTGATCATCATTAGTAAATATTGAGTGGTCAATATCAAAGAAGCCAATGGGAAGTCAACATCAAGTGGGAAGTTTTGACATCAACAAATTTTCCAGTGGGCATTTTCAATATTTTGTTAGTGGACATGTAAATTTTCCATTGGACATCATCAACATTTTGTTAGTTGACAAATGATGTTGATTGCAATAAAAGGACAGATGCATCCTTTTGCAGCTTGGCACGTGATGGAGTTGTCAAGCTAAATTCAGAGATGAATTGGAATTGCAACTAGCTCATGTTCTCTTTAGATTGAAGTTTTTTCGATATCTAGCTTTGGTGATTTTTTCAAGCAGTGTTTTTTAGGATTAACAGTTTTAGCATGAGAACTTGGAAGATGGTTCCTAGTTCTTATTTTGGACTTATGATTGAGGAGGGGAATTTTAGCCTCACTCTCATGTGATTAAAAAAGTTCTACGTCCAAAATAATTAAATTAATTAAATCATGAAAGTTAGGATTTAATCCTACCTTTCTAGATGTGGTTTTTCCCTCATAGTTAGGAGTCAGTTTAGGTCCATTTGGTTGAGATATTCTCTCATGCTAGTTAGGCTCCTAGATTAGTGTTTTGTTGAGATCTTTTCTCAACCAAAGAATCCAATATATACACACTATCTTGAGACAAACTTTCTCATGTATTTATATGTATCATAAACCTATTTTAACAATGAGAATGTGAGAGTACAGTTAGGCTCTCAGGACTTTTCCACCACTTCTTGATCTTGGTAAATTATGTGTGATTATTTATGAAATCTTCTTCATTCAGAGATATAATATAAGGAATTTAGGCTTCCTTAATGCTCTCAAAATGTTCTTCAAACATGTTATCTTGCAAGTTTTAATATATATTTTGTTCTATGATGTTTTGGATTGTAAAACTTGGATGATATAGATAGAATATTGTCATTTACCTATGTTTCAAATTACAGACCTTGGTTCACTATAATGTCAGAGATATGATCTAAAGCAGTGAGGATTCTTGAATGCTCCTAAAATATTATTCAAATAGGTAAACTTGATATTTTCTCTATATATTTCTTTCTATAATGTTTCAAAATAAAAAATCCAGAGGAGACAAAAAAGAGATGTCAAGTTACTTCTCTTAGAAATTTCAAACCTTGTTTTGCTATAATTTTAGAGATATTATATGAGGAATATAATGTTCCTAATTTCTCTTGAAACATTCTTCAAACAAGTTATCTTCGCATTTTTGCTATCTTTCCTTTTGAGATGTTTCAGTTTGTGAAATTTAGATGAGACAAAAAATAGATCTCAATGTGCCTATGGTATAAATTTTAGACATTCCTTTTCTAAATGTATTACATATGATATGAGGAATATAATATTTCTTAATGATCTTGAAACATGCTTCAAATAGGTCAAATTGGGATTTTTTCTATAACTTAATTTTTAGATGTTTCAGACTGTGAAATTTGCATGAGACAAAGAGGAGATATCTAGTAAATATGGTAGAAATAAATAAAATTTGAAAAATTATATATGTGGTAGGTTGTACAAATTCATTCTTTGAAAGAATCCAAAAGAAATAAGTTTTAGAAGAATTAGAAGTAATGAAGGAAGAAGAGGCAAGTTGACCTTGTGAAGGTAGAAGTAACTAACAAACTTAATGAATGTAGAAGCAACACATAGACTTGGTGAATGTAGAAGTAGCTAACATACATTGCGAAGAAGTAAACAGAACCACTGAAGTAGGTTGGTTCCTACAAATATTTGTTGCAGTGGGAATTGGTGTCTTCCATAAGTTGGTGCCCGAAAATCTTGTAGTAGTGGGGATTAGTGTCTCTTGTACGGTGGTCCCTACAAATCTTGCAACAATGGGGATGGTGTCTCCTATAGGTTGGTTCCTATAAAAAAATAAAGGGGATTAGTGTCTCCTATAGGTTGGTTCCTACAAAGAAACATAAGGGATTGGTGTCTCTGCATGTAGGTTGGTGCCTACAAATTGATGTAATAGTAGGTTGGTGCTTACAATATCTTTCAAATATAGAAGTTTTTTTGTTTTGTCTTACAATATTTTCCACATATATATTGTGTTACTTGCTCAATTTTTGAGATTGGTGTTTTATGATGTTCAAATATTTAGATAAGTAAAAATTATCATTATGTTGATTCAGCCCCCTCTTAGTATAATTGTGAATCAAAAAATTATATCCCTCTCCCACCCACATTACTCTATCTCTCTTTCTATCTCTCTCTTCCTTCCCCATCCATCTCTCTATGTTCCCCCATGTATGTATCCATCGTAATTATCTCTCTCTCCTGCCATATGTCTCGGTTCTCCTCTCTCTCTCTCTCTCTCTCTCTCTCTCTCTATATATATATATATATATATATATATATATATATATATCCTTTCTCTCTATTCCCCCTTTCCCCCATCTATATGCTTACCCCCCCCCTTTCACATCTCTCTCTCTCTATCTCTATGTGTGTGTGTGTGTGTGTCTCCCTCCTACATCCATATCTCTCTCCCCATAACTCCCCAACTTTCTCTCCCTCCCTCTATATCTCTAACCTCCCTTCCCTCTTTTTCCCTCTATATCTATCCCTCTCTCTCCTATGTTTCCATCCTACATCCCTCTCCCTTTCCCCCACCTCTCTCTCCCTCTCTCTCCTATGTTTCCATCCTATATCCCTATCCCTTTCCCCCACCTCTCTCTCCCTCTCTCTCCTATGTTTCCATCCTATATCCCTCTCCCTTTCCCCCCCTCTCTCTCCCTCTCTAACACAATCTATCTAATCCCCTCATTTTTTCCTCCTATCTCCCTCCCTCCCTCTTCGATATCCCTAACTCTCTCTCTCTCTCTCTCTCTCTCTCCCCAATTACTTCTCCTTTCCTTCTCTCTCTCTAATAAAAAAAACATTCTTTATTTGTCCCCATCATCTCTATCTCTCCTCCCATATGTATAAATTTTCTCTGTCCCCATTTCCTTATCTCTTTACTCTATCTCTCTCTCTGACACCCCACCCCCCATCTCTTTCTCATCTTAGTCCTAATCTCCATATATCTATTCCTTCTCACATTATAGTGGGTTAGGAACGTGTGCATGTGTTATTAATGCATGCCCACTCCTTTCTTACACCATGTAGGCCTTTCCTTCCTGCATGAGACTAGGCATAGAAGCAAGAACTTATGAACATTATTAATATGTGAACAATATTAACACATGCATGTTCCTACACGTATAAGAAAAAAAAACACTTTTCCGTTGCTATCATTTTGTCTGATACATTTAAAACTCATATTCGAAAATACCACAAAAAATATTCTATTGCAAGTGGTGGTTCTTCTTAAGTGATTTCCTTAACTATTTTTGACATAGCCTTGTTCTATTAGAACCATTTAATGATGGGAAACTTACATAATCAAACAAAAACATTCTAGGAGGAAGTTGTCTCCCCTTTAAAAAATTTCATACCTAAGAGTAAATGCAAGAATTGATATGGATAAATATTGGCATCCACCCATGACCAACTCCAATCATTGCACAAAAAATTCCATGTTGGACTCTAGTTTGTTGTTGCAAGTGAAGTGTATACATCCAATGGAGGAAAATAAAATTTGAACATCATGTTATATTATGTCCAATATTCCATAAACAAGAAATTATATAGTGGAAGAAGACATTTAAATTTTTTGAGATGTTGAGTATCTAAAGGTGGAAACTAAACAATTGAATGATTTGCATCTTTTTTGTGAAGTGGCTCATCATGTGAAAGTTTAATTTCAAAAATTATATGTTCAAAATATAAACCAAAGAACTATCAAAATCACTCCCAAGCTTGAAAATTAGACGAATGAAGTGTTACATTCTATTAGAAAATGGATTGACTATTTTTGTCCACCTTCCTTACATGTGCTCTCAAATGCATGACAAAGAACTCATAGATTTATTCATGTGGATGAAAGTTATCTAGCATGAATTGTAGGTAATTTAATTAAAAAAACTATTTATTGGTAGAGCCATAAAATTTTGAAAGAATTTTTTGATTCAATAAGTGATGCAACAAGATGTCAATTATTTTTGGCCTTCTTAAAATTACACTATTTAGTTGTTGCAAGGAGAATGTTAAACATAAAGATAGTTAGAAGTACAAACAACAATAATAAAATTATTATAAACATTCATGATGATTTGAATATAATTGGAAAGACTAATTTAAAATATCATAATGTAATATTAGAATATATTGTAAACAAGTCCACAAGGCAACATCATTTGATGTCATGCATGTCTCATATTTCAAATGGAAAAAGAAAAAATCTTTGTAAGTATTCTATTGTAAGAGAAATAATTGATAGCCCATGTCAAACAAATTATTGGGTATTCATTGTTAGATTACCACATTCAAAACAAATTATTTTTCCTTCATAGGTAGGCTGTCTCATTCACACATGAAGTTAATTTATGATGTTAAGGAACTAGGAAAAAATGTTTGGCATGGAAATACTAGGCCTTCATCCAATCAAAAATATGTAATAAAATTAAAAAATGTTGTGAATACCACCAACCCCACCGTAAGCACTTCCTTGACATGACACAAATAGAAATTTACGAGGGATTCAAGAAAGAGCCCATGGAATTGAACCTGTACTAAGTATCTTTCGAGAAATGAAAAGATGGGTATGTTAGAACATGCATAAACTGTAACACATGTTTTTGTAAATACCATGAAAAAATATATTATTTGTATGATACATATGTACACATTCATCATGTTATTCATTGTGAAATTGTGTAGGATTTCTCATCCAAACTACCACATTTTTCATCAAGAAAATTTATTCATAGCATCACACAACCAAGGCCTAATAGAAAAAGATATTATGCAAAATTGTGTTCAGATGGGACATGCTATAGGTGCAATGGATTTACATCATTAATATGGTGCATTCACGAAATTAAGGAGCACAAATTTTGGAGGGTGATAGTAAACAAAGTTTCAAATATTTTACCTATGAAATAGACAGTGGGAAAGAAAGCTGAATAGACCACATTGTTGAGTCCTAGGTAATTTAACATAGCATTATTTATTATTGCGTGTTAAAATTAAGCATATATGTTTTTTCTTATGACCTTATATTTGTGGCATTAGGCATAAGTATGTGATTTCATGAAGTAATTTTTTGTAAAAATTGAAACAACTTTTCAACATGTGCATGTAGCCTTATGTAAAGATTAACAATTTAGAATTTTTAAGCAAACCTTCCCCCTAGGTACTACATTGTTAGTTTTGAATTTTAATGAGAAATACACCCTTCAACCATACGTTGAGATCCAAAACCAATGTTATAATTCTATTGATGAGGAAAAATGCACCATTAATGGTAAAGGGATCTCCCCAATGCGAAGTCCCAATAAGACTTCACTCTATTTTGGATAGGAGTCTCATTCAGTATGTGGGCCCAAATGAAGAAATGTTAATGTGGGGCGAGTGTGAAATACTCGAAGAGTGAGGATGAATCAACCCAAAAATTATAAACTTGCAATAAAAAATACAAGATCATAATACCACAACAGTAATAGTACTAAGTATATCTCAAGAGGAATTAGTAAGCTAAAACCATCTAGGACATACAAGAGTAAAAGAGTAGTAAAAAATAATTGCAAAGTAGTTCAAAAATAATAACTAGTTTTATGCATGGAATGAAAGAGAATGATTCAAAAACATAGGTGAAATAATCCATGAATTAGTTCAATAACATTCAACTCATGTGAAGGGGAACATCCACACACAATAAAAGTGCAAGATGACCATTACAACCACCATGAAAGTGCATGAAAATATATGCCAAGAGTGAAGAGATAATTATTAATAATGATACAATGTCAAGTACATGTGCTATATGTCCATCAAAATCCAATAGTGTAAGGAGGATTTTTCATATCGTATTCAAATAAGTCCCTAGCCTCACCACAACTCAGTCTACAATTTTGAAGAGTAAGAGCGCTTACAACTACCTAAGTGTCAAAAGACTCAAGTGCTAAAATATTTTATCTTAGAGGCATGAGGGTACATTTATACAAATGGGTGGTTGAATCTTCATCTTCTCTGTGAATCCTCAATATCACCATGACCTATCACATTCTACATGATTTTTACAATTCATATTTAATTTTACATGATTATTTTTGGTATTTCTCCATTTCCATAATTATAGTAAAATAATGTCTTACAATATGACAAAAAATTCGATGAGTCACAATTGATGACATGCCTCCAAGATTTTGTGATTTCTAAGTGGATATTAAATTTCTTGAAATCATCACCTAAATTATCAATAATAGAAGGATAGGAAAACTTGCTTCACCTACACCGCTTAGCAAACATTCCATAATAGCCAGTTTACGATGTTGTGACAATGCATTGATGAAAACCTTCAACAAAATTTTAAGATGTTTAGTAGTCACTATCCATCATGGAACCATTACTGATATCAATTGTTCTAAGACCCTTTGTGGATGGTTATCATCGTGAATTATAGTTGATTTACTCATAATTTTAAATATATCTGTATATGATCCAAAACTTGATCAAGAAGCAACCTTCTCAGAGAAATCATCGATGAAAAATGATGATTAGGAGTAGTTAAATACTTTTCATTGTTGACACATCACACAACTAGATCCACATTAAATTTTTTACATAATATTTCCTTTAAATTGGATTATGTCAATAGTACATTTATCATGTTTTTTAAAACTGTCAGTACAACATGTTGTAGGTAACATTTACCATTGTTTTTTGATCGATGAGAATTATCACGGAGAATATTTAGGATGTTGTTTTCTTTTATAATAATATTTATCAATTGTATATTATCATGTCTTCCTGTTCAAACTTATTCCTCTCATACTATCTCCTAGGAAGTAAACAAATTTTTAACTTATTATAGGTATATCACAAAAGACTACACCCCGTCACTAGCCCTGACATATTCTTAGTCAATCGAAGGGAAAAACATGAACATCATTAATTTTTTTTAAGTAAATAGTCACAGGCTTTATTAGTGTCTTTATAATACAGTTCTAAGATTTTCACACAGATGGGTTATCTTTCTTATTGATTGGAATTCAATGATTGTCATAATGGAGCTTGGCATTTGAGTATATGTCCAATGCCCTTGTGTAAGAGGAATTTATGCAATAAAAAAGATATAATACAAAAAAAAAATTCCTTCGTGGAAGTCATCATAGAACTTTGGCTTGCTTTTTTTACAGAGGTGTGATCTTTGACTACTTATTATTCATAAAAATACTTGAGTATCTTTTTGACCCACTCATGCAGATTTTTTCTCCCCATGTTGGTGATTTTTAACATTAACTGCTCATCACTGTTGTTTTGGTGCATTAGAAGGTTGGGTAATATATCTTTTTTATTTTTCAAGGGTCGATTCAATTAATTTTTCATGGGTTTTAATGAAAATTTTTGATGACTTGTGCTAAGCATAGTAGATATTTTCAAGCATTGTTTTTCACGTATTTATTAATATTTTTGTCCCACCATTCTTGTATCTCGTGCAAACTCAACAGTTATGTGTGCATTATTAGATCAACTCGCTTTCAGGTAGCGACGAAACCAATGTTGTAATGTAGAGAACCATATACATGTGTTGTCGACAGATTTGTACACCAAGACAATAATATATATCTATATATATATATATAAAGGAATAGAGATAAGAATAGAACAAGAAGCAGTGTTCAACCAATGAGAAGCATTTTTATATTATATTTTCTAATTGATCTCTACAACTTAGTATCTCAAGTAAAAACGTAAACATGTAAAAGTAAACGTAATCTGTAATTAGTAACTCTACCGGATTGATAATGAGTTTTGACAATTCTGTCAGCCATAAATTGGTATTCCGTTTCTAATTGATCTCTTAAGTAAAAACGTAAACATTTAAAAGTAAATATAATGTTTAAAATTTAACATTTTTGATCAAATGTCAGTCCTATTTAAAAATAAACTTAATTATTATGTATAAACATAATATAAATTTAAAATATAAAGAGACTTAGGTATGATAGTTAAATAAAAATACAAATAAATGAGAGATATGCTAAATAAATAAAACCTTCTTTGATACTTACTCTAAAGGTATGGTAAATAAATAAAGCCTATTTTTATATTTACTCTATAAACCTCTTTATATTTACAATAAGTCAAAAAAGAAGTTTCATTTAGGTGAAGCCTATATGCCAAATACCCTGGGCAAAATTATTATTAATACCATGGGCTAAATACCATATTTATAAAAGAGGTAAAGTAAATAAATAAATCAATATAAAAGAGGTATAAAGAGGCATGATAAATATATAAAAAAATATCAAAATCAACATCTAATTATATACCAAGTCTATGGGCCAAATACCATGGTAAATAAATAAAACCTATTTTTATATTTACTCCATAAACCTCTTTATATTTACCAACACTCAAACAATAGGTTTTATTTAGGTGAAGCCTATAGGTCAAATACTATGGGCCAAATTATTATTAGTACCGTGCCAACATACCATTATTATCCCTAATATTAATATTAAAATATTAATTGCACTAGATGGAAGAGGGAAGACGATTTATTGCTCTAGATGCATTGATTTCATTGTGGATGGTGATTTCAATCCTATTTTATTTCTTGCACTATATGCATTGATTTTAGTGTAGATGTTGAGAGAGAGAGAGAGAGAGAGAAAGGTAGGAGAGAAAGGGAGAGAGAGTACTTGAGAGAGACGAAGAGAGTGATGGGGGAAGAGAGAAAATTGGAGGGAAAAGATAGAGAGGGAGAGAGAGAGAGGGAGAGAGAGGAAGGATGAGAGAGAGGAGGAGGGAGGGAGGGAGATAGAAGGAGAGATGGAGGGATAGAGAGATGGAGTTGGAGGGGAGAGAGGGAGGGAAGAAGAAATACAGAGAGAGTGATAAGTGGAGAGAAAGATTAAGTGACAAGGGAGAGATGGAGAGAGAGTGTGTGTTTTGGGATGAGATAAAGAGACAAAGAATGAGATATTAAGAGAAGGGATAAGAGAAGGAGAGAGGTAGGGATATAGTAACAAAGTTGGAGGGTGAAGAGAGAGAGATATAAAGATGTAGGAGAGAAATGGAGAGATAGGAAGGAAGAGGGAGGATGTGAGAGAGTGGATAGAGGGAAGGAAACAAAGATGTAGTTCGAGGGGGGAGAGAGGGAAGAATATTTCTTGCACTAGATGAATTTATTTCAATGTAGATGGAGATTTCTAATCCATTTTGATTGCTTGCACTAGATGCATTGATTTTAGTGTATATGTTTATTTCTAATTATATCTAATTGCTTGCACTATATGCATTGATTTCAAGGTAGATGATTGCTAATCCTATATGTTTTCTCACACTAAATGCATTTATTTCAGTGTAGACGGTGATTTTTTATCCTATTTGATTGCTTGCACTAGATGCATTAATTTCAGTGTAGATGTTGATTTCTAATTATATTTGACTACTTCCACTAGATGCATTGATTTCAATGTAGATGATTTCTAATCGTATTTGATTTCTTTCACTAAATGCATCAATTTTAGTGTAGATGGTGATTTCTAATCCTATTTGATTGCTTGCACTAGATGCATTGATTTCAGTGACGTGGTTTCTAATAATATTTGCTTACTTGCACTAGATGCATTGATTTCAGTGTAGATGTTTATTTCTAATCCTATTTGATTGTTTGCATTAGATGCATTTATTTCAGTGTAGACATTGATTTCTGATTTGATGTAATTGGATGTACATTGATGGTACATTAATTTTAAAGTGATTGGATTAACATTGTTCATTAATATAACTGTAAGTAGGCAAAATTATTAACAATGTACATGTTGGACCTTTTAATTAAACTGAGAGGGGGGGGGTGTATCAGTTTAATACATATTTAACAATTCTAAATTTTCACCAAACTTATTTACAACTTAATATGTGAACAGTCTTAAAATGTTACAGCCAATATTAAATTAATGTGACACCATACTTATGTTGAGAGCAGCAAACAATTAAGCAGATTGAAAGAATCACATCAACACATAAGAAACACACATAGAGACAACATATGTAAGTGGAAACCCAAAAAGGGAGAAAACCACATCTTATTATTGTTGTGATGCAAAGGCAAGCTCCGACTCACTCTCACCACTATTTTCTGCAGGCACCAACCTACAGGAGGCTCTATCCTCAATTCTGCAAGCTACAACTTGCAAGGAAGCACCAACTCCCTTCAATTTTCTGCAGGCACCAACCTACAGGAGGCTCCAACCTCAGTCAGCTACAGCTGACATCTATCAAGCTGTAACTTGATAGGGAAGCTCCAACTTCCTCAATTTCTCGAACTAAATGTTTGCTGATTTACTTCAGATATCAGCTCTGTTCTGTAGCATCTCTTTCTGCTCTTGTTCTCTTAATCTTCTCTGCTTTATTTTTCTATATTCTACATTCTCTAAATTTGCTCTCTCTCACACACTTCAATCGGCAAATCAAGATGATATTATTTATAGATTTCCTCACATGACTGTTTGTATTCTACTTGGAATTCGAAATGGTAAATCATGTCTCTTTGCCTTCTGCCTTCTCACTCCTTTTGTCTGCTTACTCAGAAAATATAACTGTAGGTATCAATTTAACATTACAGTGGGAATTTGTTCTTTCTTGGAGACTTTCCAATGCATCACAAACAATAAAAAACAATTAAAATATTTACATTCGAATTACAAAGTGAATTCCAACTCACTCATTCACCCTCTTGGCTAGCTGTGCATTTGTCTTTTCTTTGACTGTGTTTTAACTCTTTTCTGCTCTGTATTCTATTTTTTCCTCTACTGTGGTGTAATTGCTATATATATGTAACAGTGCTTTTATATCAGTGCCTTTTAGAAAAATACGTGACTGCTGACTCGTAGCAAGTGTCTTGTTGATGTGGAACATTCCCCAGGCCGGAACATACATATATCACAATTGTATTACATTAATAATCGCCCTCCTCTTAAGCTGAGGCCCGTGGGTCTACAGACCATACGGCTTATTGCAACAGCGTTATATATATATAATATATATGTATATGACAGCGCCTTTTAATATATATATATAACCCAACTTTGTCTCTTGGCTTAATTATAAGATGTTTTAATCATATAATCTGCCCTTTTAATACGCCTTAACATACTCTCGGCGCATACACTAAAGCCTGTTTTAAAACATATAGAACACCTTTCGGGCCCACCTGACACGTTTTCAAATGTAATTGATCGCAATCGAAAATTTCTAATTTGCGATAGTTGTTGTGCAGTTTCAACCAACTGCGATATTGCGATGGTGCGATGGCACAATGTTGTGAAGTTGTGATATTGCGATTGTGCGATGGCGCAAAGTTGCGAAGTTGCGATATTGCGATGGTGCAATGGCGCAATGTTGTGAAGTTGCGATATTGCGATTGTGCGATGGCGCAAAGTTGTGAAGTTGCGATATTGCGATGGTGCGATGGCGCAATGTTGTGAAGTTGCGATATTGCGATTGTGCGATGGCGCAAAGTTGTGAAGTTGCGATATTGCGATGGTGCGATGGCGCAATGTTGTGAAGTTGCGATATTGCGATTCCCGCCTTATAAAACTTTGTATTATGCGCTCCGTATAACTTCATAAATATGCTTTGGACCTTTGAATATAAAGCGCAATACTTTGCCGCTGGAGTATACGATTCCCGGAATAAGGTTTGTCTATATATATATATGTTATATGTGACGCCCGGCTGGGTAATGTTTCTCGGAATAAGGTTTGTATATATACATATATACTTTCCGCTTGGGTTAAGCGATTCCCGGAATTTTCTGCTCTGCCTCTGCTTGTAATAACGGCTCTGCCGCTCGACCGCTTCACTGCGCTGCTTCTACCTCTGCCTTTGCTTCCGCTCTGCTGTTTGACTGTTACATTTTGACATTCTTCTTCCTCCTGTCTCCTTTGTGCTTCTTGTTGCCTCTACTACTCTGTTGTCTCTCTGCTTCTTTCTCTTCTTCTTGTATAATGCTGCTCCTTGCTTCCTTCATTCTCCTTTTGCTGCCTCTTCTTTAAATGACCCTGTCTCTGCTGCTCGACCCTCTCTACATCTTGCTGCTATGCTGCTTTCTTTGCCTGTCTCTTTCTTTGCTGCCTCCTTTGCCATCAATGACAATATTTTCAACAGTACATTTATTTTTGTGTTTTAGTAATTCAACCTATTAATATCGAAGAGCAAGAGAGATAATGTATGATGTTTAGTACAATAGTTCTAGCTAAATATTTAAATGGCTTAAGATTTCAACTTTTTTTTTCATATACTCGATATGAAAAGATAAGAAAACTAACAAAGGTGACAATAAGAATAGTAGAAGAAAATAATTTGAGATTTATTACAATGAAGACTATTTTTAATTGAGTGCATTCTTATTATTCACATTTTCTATCATTCAATAGTATTACATTGTCACTTTGCATTCAAATGTTTTATTTCATCATTTTTCATCATTAAAGATATTAAAAATATTTATCTCAATAAACTGAGGTAACTAAGCAAATTTAAAAATTAAAATGACCAGTTAAATATGAGACATATTTAGCATATATAAAATTATTATATTTATATTAGATGTATTCACATATTATTCATAAAATTAATCATATGTTCGATATATTTTCCTTGGCTTTACATGACTGAAACCAGCCTAGATCCATATAACTCCGGATCTATCATGCAC
Organism: Pinus albicaulis; assembly: GCA_034641835.2. Classification (NCBI taxonomy): domain Eukaryota; kingdom Viridiplantae; phylum Streptophyta; class Pinopsida; order Pinales; family Pinaceae; genus Pinus; species Pinus albicaulis. Next base: position 377,983 of record JAXQQM020058779.1, read on the forward strand.
CGAGGGGGATCAAATATATTGAGGTGCAAACCTTTTCTCAAGTTTTACACTAAAAAAATAGGTTTGCACCTCTAGAGATTTGATCCCTCTCGGCGCATGATAGATCCGGAGTTAGATGGATCTAGGCTAGTCCTAGTATATGTGCATATTTATACTATAATTTAATATATACAATGAATTAATTGACTAACTAACTTGGTCGACCCAATCAATTACATCTTGGTATGTTCACTATAGATTCTAGTTGGATATCTTGACCAATCAGCTCTAGTTGACTGAGTCGACTATCCCTTCCAACATTTAGTAATAATTGCAACTATTATGGTACCTTTCGGAATAAATAAATAAACTATTTTAAGAAAAAGAATCATGACATAAATAAAAGAAGAAGGACATATATAAATAGAGAATTTTTCCTCGCTCTATTTACTACAAAAACAAGACAACTATATTACAACAAGGCATATGTTTTATGTCATGCATAAATTTGACACACTTAAGAATAACTCATATGAAAAAAATTACTCAACTAATGATAATTGTTTACAAATCAAAGGGTTTTGTTCATATCTTAATCAAGCATGGAATTGTAAATGATTTTATTTATGTACTTCACTAGAAGAAAATATGGTATCAACCATTCACATTTCTAGGAAAGGTTATGTTCAAAAAAGGTAATTCCAATAAATCTTTCATTGACCATTGTGGATATGACTAGTGGCTATCACTTCTAAAACTCTCTGATCCATGGTGAATTATAGTGATTCAAAGAAGAAATATGTTTCTATTGAATGAATGGAAACTCAAGCCTCAATTTCGTATAGTGCCATTGTGGCATCCCCTAGTTAATATTCCTTATTGAAAATAAATTTTATATTAAAAAGGTTGAGAGAAAGGGACACATATTCTATTTGCTCGAGGAGGGAGATTTTTTGAGTAACAGGTTGCTTTAAATAATAATTCTGGTTGGTTGAGTGGTTTTAAATGGGCTAACTATTTAGTAAATTCAACTGAAAATAAGAGGACAAGACTAGGTGTCCTTTAAACTCCAACTATAAGAAACAAAAGGATAAAATATTGAAGAAACATGGGTTGCATTGTCCAAGGAAGTTGACCTACATGGGCCTAGTAAAAAGAAAAATGGTTGGTCTAGTGGGGTATGACATGAAACAAGTCAGAGAGGGAAAATAAGACAAGGGGGCATAGATAAGTAGCTAGAAAACACTCAAAATCACTCATGCATGCACAATGGAAAGAAAAAATGGTGATTACTAGAGAAATTCCTTCAAGGGAGGAGGTGAGAAAACAGAGAGAGAAGTGATCAGATATCATAGAAATCAAGCATTGGAGAGAAAAAAACCAGCTATAGAACCCTCAAAGATTATTTCTGGGTAAAATCATTGTAGGGAGCAGTGGTTTCCTTGTAAGGCTAAAGAACCCACTAGAAGATTATGGACTGAAGAACCTACATGTTTGGGAAGAGTCACTCAGGTGCTTGTGAGGGTTGCTGAACCACCAAGAATTTCCTTGTTGTTGAAGCTTTGGTGCTTGAATCATCAATGAACCAATTGGAGAGGTGATTTCTTATCCATCATTATCTTTTCCAGTGATGAACCTTCCTAGATATTGAATCTTTTCTCATGAATACAAGTTGAAAACTCTTTTTGTTGTGGTATCCTAGCATGGATGTGATTCTGCCTAAAAATAATAAATGATAACATGCATAGTTGGTGGATTAAGGTAGTGTGGTCTTGTGGCATCTTGTTTTAGCTATTTCATTGGTTCAAATTCCTCATAAGCACTCCATCTAAATCACTGCAATCCGCCTCGGGGATGAAAACTACAAGTAACTATGGTTGTAGCTTGTCTATGGTTGGGTGGAGAGTTAGAGTCCCACTCTGAGTTCCTAGGTCTCTTATAAGACAAGTTCACTCTTATGTTTTGTGCTTGAGTTTTCTATTATATCTTTGTTATTTGCATGTAAATAATGATTATGCTAATGTTGCGGAGTGCTTTTCTTGCTTAAATTAAGAATGTAAATGATTGTGTAAATATCCTGTGATATGGTCCATTACTTGTGGACGTTTTTAACCCTTAAATACTTGAAGCATTCCTTTGCATAAAGGGATTGGAATCCCTGCACATGGGTAATTTTTTTTGTATACCTTTTGGTATCCATGATATTGGTTGGAACATGTTGATAATAAGGAAAGTGATATCTTGTGCATAAGTGTTCCATTAACATTTTCTTAGGAACGATTTAATTCCCATAATTATATGAGTCTGAAAATTGTTCTAAATGGCTTGTGTATTGAGAGAGGGGTAGATATTTGTAATATTTATCATTATGTTGAAGAAATGGTTCATTCCTTTGTTTATTCTGAGCTTGAAGCTAATCTAGTTATCTGAGCATGGAGGACATATAAATTCCATGTCACTGAAATGCTCATTATGTTTTAATGATTCACATAACTAACCTATATATATGCCTGGTGTTTGTTTATAAAACTAGGAAATATAGTGCTAGGTATATGATTAATATATAAAAATATATGTGTTGAATGGGTTGGGTCAAGCCCTATTGAAATCTTGGGAGGGATTGTACACATTTTTCCCAGCCTGTATAATATATATAGTATTGTGAGGAAGAGCCCCTTAAAAACCACTCAATTCAATCCATTCTTCATAATGATCATGTGGGGTTGAGCAGTAGAGCCCTTAGCAGAATGGGGATTAAATTTCACAATGTATAACCTAAGGGGTACAATTTATATCAAAATGTGGTTAAGTACTAGAGTGCATTAGTGTTGATACAAATCAAACAAGAAATTGCAAACACCATCTGAGGGTGAGGATCCAATAGCAGACCCCCCCTTCTCTCTATACCAAATCAAATTTGGGCCCCCACATGTCGTTGATAACAAAGAATGAGAGAAGGTTGTTGGATAAATCTTGTGGAACTAGTTATAGAACCATGAACGTGGACCAACCCCTTGGTGATATCATAGGGAGGAGATGGATTTGTTATTAAGTTTGGGTTGTAGGTGGGGAAGCACTCATGGTCGTTTATGACCTCAAACACTTAGTGATTTTAAATGGGTGGCTGACTTTTTATGCTATGCAAGCACTTCCCACTCAATTAAACAAATTAAAGATCTTTCTTATACATGCATGTGCGGAATTGCATACTTGAATCAGGTGTATGTGTTTTAACGGTTTTCATGCTTTGTGTGCACAGAATTAAACATTTGTTTAGGCTAGATAAAAGCATGTACAACAACCATAAATTGCAGAAAATTAATCATCCACACATAACAACAAATTCAATAAAGGATTTCACCCGTATGTCTTGGGCTACATCTCCTTGAGCCTTTGTCAATCGACTTGGCTCTTTGGGATTAAGATGAAAAATTTCTTTTAAAAGTTACTACTTAACTCCAATGGTTGTTTGAACTGAACCAATGGGTTTATAATACCATCATACCCCTGGATTGACTGCTAATCCTATGGAAATGGACCTAGGCTCCCTTGGGCTTGACCTCTTATGTTAGTGTCCTTAAGATTCCTTGAGTTTCTCAGTGGCACAAACTCTCTTAGAAGTCCTTTTCTATCCCTAAAACATTTTCTACTATATCCAACATATATCATTCATCCAAAATAGACTGTTCATTTTCTCAGAATGAGCTATGACTCCCCAATCTAGGCCTCCAACTTGTGGTGGCCTTTGGCTCCCCGAAACTTCCCTGTGGCTTCTTCGGCTCTAGAAGTCTCCAAATTGATCTGAAAATACTTCTATTGGATTCATAATATCTACTATAGTTAGAATATACTATTCAATTGTTGAAATTGGCCTTTGGCTGCTCTGGCTATGCCTCCAACACCTGGTGGCACCCTTTGGCTCTCGGCACACTGAAAAATTATCTGTAGCATCTCGGCCTTCCAAAGTCTCTAAATGCTTCTTCAAACCCCATCATTAGATTCATAAGGTTCAAGATAGTCAGAATAGACTATTGGATTCTAGATAGGCCTCATTCTCCTGCTGGCTCTTGGTGGCCTTCGTGGCCCTTGGAATTTCTCTGAAGCAAAATCATGCTCAAAAGTCCTCAGCTAGTTCTGAAAACCTCACCAATGGCTCTATAATGCTCAAGATATTCAAAATTGACTATTCATTTTCGAAATTTGGCTAAAAGATGCTCAAGATAGAGAACATTCAATGTTTCCCAAATTTTCTCCACTAAAACTGGAAGAACTGCCAATTAATTTTCTAAAAATAGAAATTCCGCTAGAAATAGCGCTGCTTCCGAAAATTCCGCCAACATAAAATAGAGCTTAATTAAAGTTTAAGCACTTGATTAGTTATCACTAAGCACTAATAGCGTTGGCACTTAGCTCCTGGTCCTCGCGCTTGGTCATGTGGGGAGGGGGCTGGCTCGCTCCTTCCCTGTCGTCGGCATTGTTATTAAACATAAAGATTATGATGCACGCTATCCTTAACAAGGAAAAATTATTGGCTTGGCGGTTAGGCTAGGCACTGTTATGGGGGAGGCGGTTAATTTACATGTTGTGTGTTTCAGGAGAAACAATGAGCAAACCATGAATTGCCATACTACATCTCTTTTCTTCATGTAGGAGGAGCCATTTGGAGAACTTGAGTTCTTGGGGGAGGCACTTCATGGCTGATTTGTTTGGTGGGGTAACTTGGGCCATTATTGGAGGCCATGTCATTTCAGCCCAAGATCAGCAACAGCCCCATACTTACCATAAATGGAGAGAGAAACAACTTGGATGGGAAAATCTAAACTCTCCATGCAGCCCCAACACATTGCATAAACCAAGGTTTGATGATTTCTTTGATAAGCTACCTAGAATTGCTCATTTCATTTGGATGATAGCATGGGTATAGGAGACTCTCATTGGGGATGAGATTCCCTGTGTTTATCATCACTCCTACCTTGAGAAGGCCATGGGACAACAAGAAGGTTTCCACTTACACCTTCCACCTTTTCATGATGTGAGCCATTTGGTTTTGCATACTTGGGAGGAAACATTGGAGAGCATATTTATTGCAAATTATTTTGAGTAGTGGTGGGGACTATTGATGAGGAGGCCACAAGAGGAGGAGGGTAGGAATTTTTCTCTCCTTATACAATTGCTTGAGGACAAGCAACATTTTGGAGGGGAGGACTGTAATATTCCAAAAATTTAGCCTTCAGCTAAATGGAATATTATAGTTTTTTTTGTCACTAGGTAGGTGAATAAGTGGGTGGGGAGGCCCATAAGTCTCCTTAGCAGCAATAAAAACACTTCAAGTGTGAAAGGAGACATTTTTTAGCAGCTAAATAAAGCACCTCCAAGTGTGAACAAGGTTGGATCATGTTGATTCAGTGAACTTTGACCAAGTCAACAACACTGTTATGGAGGAGTGGAGATTAATTGAGGAATAAGGCAGTTTTGGAGGGAGATGGATCTCATGAAGGAAATGACCTAATTGAGTGGGGCCGAGGGCAATAAAGCTCATATTATATTTAAGGAAGAGGATGGCAGCCATTTGGGATCATGTTTTGGATTATTATTTTGTGTATGGTCTGTTTAGACTACTTGTATTCTTCAACTGTTTAGTTGAAATTTCCGTGTTGTTTAGCACAGGGTGTTCCTGATCGGGAATCCCACCTCTTCCATTGAGGAGATCTTGGAGGATTTTGCACTATAATTCCACAATTAGGCATTTTTCAAGCTTCAATCTCATGTACAATGCAGTTCTGTTTAGAGTTGGGTTGTGTTGCAGGGGTATAGCAGTGGAGGAGAGAAATCTCCAATTTTTTAGCTTATTTTCTAGTGAGCGGACCAGCCCTTCACCTATTGAGTTGATTAGGTGCTTTTGTAGCTGATAGATCATTCCTTCAGCCCCATATCAGCAGTCATTCCCAGGGAGTGCGTAAGTCAAACAACAGAAATGCAGTGGGCAACTAAAAAAAAAGGCTGAAAATCCAAAATTAAAATCTGGCCAAACCATTTCTTGGTTTTTCTGGGTTTTTGGAGTAGAGTCCGTGGTTGAAATCACGGATCATTTTGAGCAATATAACAGCCTTCCACACATGTTTCTTCTTCATAATAACAAAATTTTCCAACAGTGGCAGCAGTAGCAGCACACATTTCCAGTGCTTGGTTTCTTTGGTGTAGTTCAGCCATCTTGTGGCTTGAGTGCATTCATTTTGGAGAACTATGTAATTTCATATGATGTTGATATATAATGAGATGGATCAGATATTTTTTGCCCATTTTTATGTTTTTCTAATGTATTCCGGCATTTTTCCAGTTCTACATGTTTAATTCTTATTTTACCGTAGTTGGAATTGTGCATATGTTCTATATCCCTGTCTTTTCCATTTTGGAATATTACACAAAATCACGCTCAAAATTCCTTTGTTGGTTCTGCAAAACCTCACCAATGGCTCTATAATGCTCAATATAGTCAAAATTGACTATTCATTTACGAAATTTGCCTGAAAGATGCTCAAGATAGAGAAAATTCAATGTTTCCCCAATTTTCTCCACTAAAATTGGAAGAACTACCAATTAATTTTCTCAAAATAGAAATTCCGCCAGAAATGGCACTGCTTCCAAAAAATTTTCCAACGGAAACTGGAGCTTAATTAAAGTTTAAGCGCTTGATTAGTTAGCACTAAGCGCTATTAGCGCTGGCCCTCAGCTCCTAGTCTTCACGCTTGGTCATGTGGGGAGGGGGATGGCTCGCTCCTTCCCCGCTGTCGGAATTGTTATTAAATATAAATATTATGATGCACGTTATCATTCACAATGAACAATTCATAGCTTGGCGGTTAGGTGGGGTTCTTTTATGGGGAATATCGTAGGTTCAATACGTGACCCCCACTCCCGTTTAACTCCTTTTGCCACTTATAACGTGCTTTCGGCATATTTATGCCGTAAGGCATTTTTATTTGAAAACAACTCCCCTAGTTGCTACTGTGTCCATGTCTGACCCATTGGGTCAAATGTTAGACGATTGAATTGTTTTAGGCCATTAGATCCACAAGTAAATGATTATATACTGTCTCCATGTAGCCATTGGATTAAATGTTAGATGATTGAAATGTTTTAGGCCATTAGATCCACAAGTAAATGGTTATATATATATATATATATATATATATATATAATGTTAGTTTTTTTTTTCTTTTTAATAAGTTAGATTGAATTTAGGTTTTGGTGACTTTTAAGTTAAAATGTTGTTATTAAAAAAATGTTATAAACTATAAAAACAACCCATGGTATTGCCCCATGGTATTCATGTGGAATATATTTTATTTAAAGGGGGAAATTAAGATGGCTTAGATCAATCTTAACTCTCGATCTACAAATTGAATTTAGGCGCACTTATGCCATATTGAGATTGATATTTTGCAATTTGTCCAATGTTGATGTCATATTTCTTGATACTAACCCATTTACCTTCACCTCTTTGGAATTTCTAATGCCCAATAATTAAACTATATTTCTTAGATATTTGTGCTTTCAAAATATATTTAAGAGTTAACCTTGTGTTGATCACCTAATTTACTTTATCTTGAACTATTCATTCATGAATTAGTGGCCTCATTTCTTCAATTTTAGTTGATTCTATATTATCTAGAAAATTATCATCAAAGACAAGTTTTCTTGCAACTTCTGATTAATGTCCATGTTTTTCTAAGTTTGGTAAGATCTTTTTGTAGGTAAGATGTTTTCCTTACATAAAAAATATATATGAATTTTTAATTTTTAATTTGAACTTGACATGTACATTGAAAAAAATTAAAATATTAAAAGGGTGACTTCATTTGTGTGGTCAGTATTCTCATTGACAAGTTCCTCTACATCTCTCACTTCCTCATCATTTCCAGGTACATCCACATCTATTTCAAGCTCTATGTTTTGTACCTATACATCTCCTTAATGCTCTCTATTTTGTACCTCTACATTCCTTTCTCCTATACATCTCCTTCATGCTCTCTATTTTGTACCTCCACATTCCTTTAGGCTGGCTATTTTCCTTTGACACTCTTCTGTTTTATAGTATATCATCATTTTTTTTCATTTAAAATAAATAAATTTTATAATATATTGTTTCACTAGTATATATATATATATATATATATATATATATATATATATATATATATATATATATATATATATATATGACTAAAATTTTAAACTAAAAATTTTAAGTTGGTGCAGGGCTTTATATTGATGCATCACACTATACTACATTTGGAGGTAAGGAACACTAGCGCAATGTTCCCTAATGTGTTAAATCTCTATCCAATTCACCAAATTCATTTAGTTCCAACTTAGTCTTATTTTCCAAAAAAAAATATTATTATCACCAAATATATATCTTAAAAATACAATTGCTCTGAAATATGTAGATGAAATTGGAGTAAACTCTATTTCTCTTAATAAAAATTCTCTTTATTTACATATATGCTAGATAGATTGTATTTGAATGTATTTAAAATATCTTATTTGAGATACGTGTTGATTTACATCTATGCTAGATATATTGTACTTGAATGTATTTAAAATATCTTATTTGAGTTACACGTTGATTTCATGTTTGTTTAGCAGGATTATTAATCACTAAAATATTTTCACCCCAATTTCCTATTTCAATATCTATAACAAATTTTTTATATATGTGAACAAATTATGTTGGTTTACATATATGTTTTCACCCACAATCTCCTATTTCAATATCTCTAACAAAATTTAACTCTTATAATCAATATCTTTGAAACCGCCATGACCTGCTTCCATGGAAGAAAAATTGCCTTTCGTTCCTTCTCGATGGCTCCTTCTCCACAACAAATTATTTCATTATGTTGGTTTACATATATGTTTTCACCCACAATTTCCTATTTCAATATCTATAACAAAATTTTCAAGTTGATAATTCTTATAATCAATATCTTTGAAATCTCCACGACCTGCTTTCATATAAGCAAAATTTGCCTTTCATTTCAACAACTTATTTCTTCTAGGATACTCTTTCCTATGCTATTTCCTTACGGCATTTCTTTTGTAACATATGGTGCAATTGCTAGTATATGAACTTTGCAAATATTATATGCAACAAACCATAAAACATTTACGTGGACCATGGTTTAAAAAAAACCATTCGAACCTTTGTAAATAATTAGAATGCCACATATCAATAAACCTCACCTCATGTAATACGTTGGGTTGGAAATTTGTTTTTTTAATTAAAATTTTATTTATAATATAATAAAACATATATATAATATAATATATAAAATATGATAAAAAGATATAATATATTAGAATATATAATATATAAATATATATGTAATATTTAAATCATAATTAAATAATTAAAAAAAAATACATTTCCACCTTAGAAACATTAGGAAACCCACATATAATATTAAACTGGCGAATTTTGCAGTTTACTGGGCTTTTCAAAATGTGATAACTTCTTCATACGGTGTCGGTTTTTCGAACCGTTCATGGTGCCGGAATTAGGAAGACGAGATCTATCCGGTCACTCAGGTTTGGCACACTTTTGAACACTTTTAAATTTGAGCTATCACTTAGTTCTTGATCCAAATTTGATCACTCCTCCCCATTGGGAATCTTTTGGACCCCAAAAGACTTGATTACATGTTTAGTAGATGAGGGTACAGCTCCCTCACCTTTCCAACCTCCATCCACTTTGCCTTGCTTGGCTTAGTGCCTTTGAGCCCCAACTCAAAGGTAGTCAAAACTTCCCCTCTTTGATACTCTAGTCCTCCTGTCAAGAATTGTATCTTCCTTGAACTCATCCATTCCTAAAAATATTCCTCTTGTGAATCATCTGGACTCACATCGATGATGGAATCCTTGGTTCCATTTTCGCCAGTCTTTTTATCCTCTTGCTTCAAATGCTTGGGATGATTGGTTGGATGTAGTGTCCAACATTGCACAATGAAATGTCCATGTGCAAGTCTTTTGCATCTTCTGTGCAAGTTGCCTTTGCTTTGACTGTTTCCTATATGCCTTCATTCTCTTCCAACATCTTGAAACTTCATGGTTACACTAACCACAATAGGAACAAAAACTCTTTCTTCCATTCAGGCATGCAGATTTTTCATGCTTAACGTAATCATAAGCAACTTGACTATGGGAAGAATTATACCTCAAATTTTGCTTTGCATGTCCGTCCTTTTTACCTTCTTGAGGAGATGAACTTGAAGAGGTTCCAGCTCTCTTTTTAAGACCAACATCAGTGTTCATGTCATGATAGCTGTCAACACTCTCTTGCTCGCCATAAGCTGCATGTCTACAAACATCTTACTGCAACATAGGCTTCAAACAATGGCAGTCATCTTGAATACAAACTGGACATGTTTGTGAGTTTGAACTTACAACAAAATTTCTTCTCGGAATTGTCTCAAGTGCCTTCATGGCTATAGATTTTTCACCATAAGATTGAACATAACCAAGACCAAACTTCTTAGGCCTTTCCTCAACCATAATAGGCTCAATAATGCCTTGTGCATGTTTTCCTAGACCCTTTCCTTCATAGCCCATTTTTCACATCAATTTGGACCCTATACCTCTAGTGTGTTTTTCAAATGAACCTACACATCTATCTGAAGAGGAAATTGAACATAAATTTGAGTGATTTACCTCTGCTTCAAGTATGTGTTTGGTTAAGGCCTCTTGGGCATGATGGAGCTGCATCTCCATCTCATGCATTCTTTGAAGAAGTCCTTATTTATCTTACTTCATAGTATCCAATTCCTCATGAAGTCTAGTGCTTTCCCTTACATCTTCATATAGGCTTTGCACCATATCCTCCAGGATGTAGAAGTCCTGATTCATCTCTTTATCAAAGATTCTTGCAAAGGAGAAGGATTTTGAAACCTCACTTGATGAAGTTGTCATCACTATGTAAATGAAATAAAGAACTTCAAAAACAATTCAAAAAGCTTCAAAACAATTTGATAAATCTTCTTAAAAATTTGGCTATAGATTCAAGCTCTTCTCTGCCGCTTGTATCTTCTTCAAGCAGCCTCTTTTGCAAAAAATCCCTCTTCTGCTTCAAGGGTTACCTTGAGGTCCTTTGGGTAAGGATAATTCTTTCAGCCTTATTCCTTCTTGTCCTCTTCTGGACTTAGCTACCAGTAGCAAACTCAAACTTGTAAGCATCAATCAATTTGAAAACAATTAAATTCTTTGCACTGTTAAACACCCTTCAAGTCAAACAAGCAAGCAAGCAACCTTATGCTCTGTCAAGCAAAGAACCTAGTGCTATGATACCACCTGCTATAAAATGGGTGCCTAACTTGTTATGCTATGCAAGCACCTCCCACTCAATTAAACAAATTAAAGATCTTGCTTATACATGCATGTGTAGAATTGTGTACTTGAATTAGGTGTATGTGTTTTAACTGTTTTAATAATTTATGTGTGAGGAATTAAAAATTTGTTTAGGCTGAATGAAATCATGTACAACAACCATAAATTGCGGAAAAATAATCATCTACACATAACAACAAGTTTAATAAAGGATTTCACCCATATGTCTTAGGCTACGTCTCCTAGAGCCTTTGTCAGTCGACTTTGCTCTTTGGGATTAAGATGGAAAATTTATTTTAAAAGATACTACTCAACTCCAAAGGTTGTTTGAACTGTACCAATGGGTTTAGAATACCATCATACCCCTGGATTGACTGTTAATCCTCTGGAAATGGACCTAGGCTCCCTTGGGCTTGACCTCTTCTGTCGGTGTCCTTAAGCTTCCCTGAGCTTCTCTCTGGCACAAACTCTCTTAGAAGTAATTTTCTATCCTTATAAACTTTCCTACTATCTCCAGCATATATCATTCATCCAAAATATACTATTCATTTTCTCAGAATGAGCTCTAGCTCCCTAATCTAGGCCTCCAACTCCTGGTGGCCCTAGGCTCCCTAAAACCTTCCTGTGGCTTCTGCGGCTCTAGAAGTCTCCAAATGTCTATGAAAATATTTCCATTGGATTTATAATGTTTAAGACAGTTATAATATATTATTCAATTATGAAATTGGCCTCTGGCTGCTCTGGCTATGCCTCCAACACCAGGTGGTACCCTGTGGCTCTCAGCTCACATCATCTCGGCCTTAAGAAGTCTCCAAATTTTTCTGAAAACCCCATCATTGGATTCAGAAGGTTCAAGATAGTCATAATAGACTATTCGTTTGCTGATAATGGTCTCTGGCTGCTATGGATAGGCCTCATTCTCCTTCTGGCTCCTGTTGGCCCTAGTAGCTCTTTGAACTTCTTTTAAGAAAAATCATGCTCAAAAGTCCTCGGTTGGCTCTGAAAACCTCACCAATGGATCTATAATGATCAATATAGTCAAAATTTACTATTCATTTTCGAAATTTGGCTAAAATATGCTCAAAATAGAGCACATTCAATTTTTCCCCAATTGTCTCTACTAAAACTGGAAGAACTGCCAGTTAATTTTCTAAAAATAGAAATTCCACGAGAAATGGCACTACCTCCGAAAATTATGCCAACATAAATTGGAGCTTAATTAAAGTTTAAATGCTTGATTAGTTAGCACTAAGTGATATTTGCGCTGGCGCTCAGTTCCTGGTCTTCGTGCTTGGTCATGTGGGGAGGGGGCTGGCTCCCTCCTTCCCTGCTGTCAACATTGTTATTAAAGATAAAGATTCTGATGTGCACTATCCTTAATAAGGAACAAAGCTTGGCTTGGCGGTTAGGCTAGGCACTGTTATGGGGGAGGTCGTGGGTTCAAAACCCGACCCCTACTCTTATTTAATTCCTTTTGCCATTTATAACGGGCCTTCGGCATATTATACGAACCTTGCAAATATTATGCGCAACAAACCATAAAACATTTACGTGGGCCATGGTTTAAAACAAACCATTCGAACCTTTGTAAATAATTAAAATGCCACATATTAATAAACCTCACCTCATGTAATACGTTGGGTTGGAAATTTGTTTTTTAAATTAAAAATTTAATTATAATATATATAATATATTATTTAATATAATATATAAAATACGTTAAATACATATAATATATTATATTATATAATATATAAATATATATATAATATTTAAATCATAATTAAATAATCAAAAATAAAATACATTTCCACCTTAGAAACATTAGGAATTTTACCCACATATAAGACCAAACTGGCGAATTTTGCAGTTTACTGGGCTTTTCAAAACGCAATAACTTCTTCATATGGTGTCAATTTTTTGAATCATTTGCAGCGCCAAAATCAGGAATACGAGATCTATCCGGTCGCTTAGCTTTGACACACTTTTGAACACTTTGAAATTTGAGCTATCACTTAGGTCCTGATCCAAATCTGATCACTTAGTACCATGGAAGTCTCAAGGGGAGCATCAAAGGAAATTGTCGGGGTAGTATATCCAAGATGAAATGGTGAGTGGAGACAATTTGGTGGGATAATTGAAAATAGTTAGTAGCACCCATATTTGTGGGAAAAGTGGCAAGGAAGACATGATGAAGGGTGATATTGCCCCTGGCCCTAGACCCTAGAAAATTTGGATGCAGGAATTGGTAGAATACTTGATATTTAAGTCCTAGGGTGACCTGTCATGAGGGACCCATTGGTGAGGAAAATTTCCATGCAAGTTGGACGATTTCTCTTGTTGTTCAAAAGGGAATTGCGTTGTGATGCAGAATTGCAATGCCACGTGAGCCCGAAAGATTTTCCCCAAATGTTTTAGTGAGGAGCAGTATTGAGACCAGGGGATATTTAACTCCTTGAGTGATGTGGCCATGGTGGACCCACACCCACACCCACTTGAATACATATTATATGTGTGTGTGTGTGCACGCATCAGTGGGTCCATGTGGACCAAAGAAAGGGGATTAATATGTGAAGCTAGTATGAATGGGTTGGTAGCTTCTATGTAGCTTCTGACGTGGATAGCCTTGTGGGTGCCACATGGTAGATCTAATGACGTGGCATAGTATGATTGGTTAAGATTGTTTCCGATCTAGAGGTTGGATTGGAGCAAACATTATATTATTGGAAATGTCTTGATGAGGCAAATGCAACAATGTTGTTCATTATAAGTTTTGAGGGAGTCGAAAAAGGTTGAAACATTTAGACCCCATTTCCATAATTTACATGGAGATAGGTTCAACGTAGTAATTTCCTTATTATATCCTTGATTAAGGCTAGGGTTAATAGGGGGTATGGTACAACGATGATAAAATATGGATTTTTTCTTGTATGTTTTCCAAGAAGCTCTGACTCTTAATGTTCCTTTGAAAGAATATGCCTTCAACTATGAAAAAATATTTTTAGATCATGGTTTGGTTTGTAGATTTAATGGGTTTTTTCCATGATTGACTGATCTCCAAAAGTGGATTTTTGATACATGGAAACCCCTAGTGGCTTATGATCTAAATATTTACCCCTTGGCTCAGGGTTTTTGTTGTTGTGGTTTTTGATAATATTGAGGATAAGAAGAATATTTTTGAATCTAGGCCTTGGTTTTGGGGCCATGTTGGCCTTTTCATGTAGCCCTAGTCTCCCACTTTTGATCTGGTTATGGGAAAAATATCCATGACTCTTTTTTGAGTAAGGCTCTTGAAACTTAGCTTACATATTTGTAACCTCCCAACATTATATACCATTGGTAATGCATTAGGGAATTTTAATTGTCATAACCTAGAATACGATTTTTTTTGTAAAACCAATTATGCTTGAATATGTGTTGAGATGGATCTCAACAGGGATGTTCCTACTGATATTAATGTGATGGATCCAAACTATGTATAGGTTTAGAAGATTGAATATGAAAGTGTTTCATTTCAATATCGATCATGTTATGAAATAGGGCATGTAATAAATCATAACCCGAAGTGTTTGTAGAATAACAAAATCTGGAAAAATAACCGAAGGCCCAAATGATGGGAAGGATCTTAGATCAAATATTATATGTTATAAAATGAAGAAGATACACAGGGTAAGAAAGAAGTAAATTAAAAAATAGAAGATATTATTGCCAAATAATATTCACCGAAGGAAATAAAAACTAGTCAATAAGAAGTGTATGAATATCCTTTAGAATCCACGATAGTAGGAATGTAGCACACCCGAGTGAAAATTTGTTCTTCCTCTGAATCCTCTAGGAGAATAGCTGGAAAATAAACTTCCTGGGTATTTGAGGAAGAGGAGGATATTTAAGACAACAATTCTCACTCATCAAAGGGTGATCCATTGGATACAATAAAAAATGTAGGTTGGATTCGAGTGGGGAAGAAGGAAATATTTTTTTTCCAAGGAAAATCGAAATCCAGTCAAAATTAAATCAAAATTAGCGAAAAATGGAATGTAAATGTATTTGGTGTTGCATTTAATTATGCAAGGATCTATTTCTCCATGATCTTGTTTTAGCTTAATTTGACTCAGCTAAAAATCAAGAGAGGTTGTGAGAAATTCAAGGTTGTTAAGCAACAATTGTTAGAATGTCAAGAAGACTTGAAATATGCTCAAAATAATAACCACAAGTGTAAGGATGATTCATTATCACATGTGCACTGGAACCAAAGTCAGGGAAGCAACAACAAAATTAGACCATCAGCAAAGGCAAAGGAGCAGAGAGGAGAAAATTTAGAAGAAAAAGCAAAGGCAGCAAAGGCAGCAAAGAAACAAAGGAAGCAAAGGAAGTTACTCCAGAAAAGGAGCAAAGTCAGCCAATCAACAAAGGTAGAGTCGTGAATGGTAAGCGGGTCATGTCATGAATGTGGGAAAAATCGTGAATGATTCAAGTGTTCTACAAACAACAAGGAAGAAACAAATTGGCACAATCAAAGAAGCAAAGTTGGAAAACTAGAGTAAATATATAGTGAGGACAGTTGGATCTGGGCATAGATCAACGACGGAGATTAAATCGCAAATAGAGTGATTTTGCAAATCACAAATTTTAGTGTTTAGCGCTAAAGGAATCACGCAGTATTTTATTTGTATTGCAATGTGATGAGGAGAAGGGCCACGTGTCGACATAGTGCACCAGCGCATATCGCACAACGCATAAATTATGGTTTAACTCTTATCGGTATAGCCTTAAACTTGCGGGTGACGATTTGCGATAAGTTTTAAAAGTTGCGATGTTGCGATGCGACATTGCCATCACAACTTTGGTTTGCCAATTTCATTGTTTACCATTTAACCTATTTGTTATAATTTCTGACATACGATATCAAATAAGTTGCGAAGTACGATTGCTTCCGATTGGCCATCGTGTTGTGGGACCCTACAACCACAGTTCTGCATGTATGTAAGTGGTTTGAGTTTATGTGCGATTTGTTTTTAAGCGACCACTGTTGATTTCTTCTGTATATATGTTGTTGGGTGTGGAGCCTGATTTTCATCCTGATTCAGAGATCTTTGTTTTAGCTGGATGTATACGCCAGGAAAACTGTACACCCTTGCCACAGGGTCCGGCGGGGCTGACCCCCCCGGTTGGGGGGTCCAACGACCAGCGGTCCCCCGGCGGGGGTTTCGGGGGCAGCACCCCAAAGCTAAAAGCAGATGTAAAATTGCCTTGTAAAAGTATAGTAATTTCTAGTCAATCTGGGCCATTCATTAGGCAGATGATCTGATAGTAGAAGTTATGTTTAGTTTAGGGTTTTTTGCCCTAGAAGGCAACCCCTCTCTTTGTATGAGGGTATTGTATTACAGCTGTGTATTATATATGTGTATTCTCTGAGCGGGAAATAGACAAGGAGACTATGAGATAGAATAGAGGATATTACAGCGGATCTTCTATAGGTTTTGTCTCTTCATTTTGCTGGATAATAGAAAGGAAGGACTGGCTGTTCGGGGTGGACATAGCCCAAAATGGGTGAACCATGTATATCTGTGTCTCTCTAGTTTTATGTGTTTTGTGTTCTTGTATTTTCCGCATATTTTATGTGTTGCATTGCTCCATAATATATAATTTTCTAACAACTGGTATTAGATCCGAAGGTATATTTGGCTGATAAACTTACAGTAAAGAAGGGTTCCTGGTTCGAGTAGGAGCAATGGCAGAAGATGATAAGTTTAGGGTCGAAAAATTTAACGGCCAAAACTTCCCGCTATGGAAGATGCAGATGGAAGATTATATGTATCAGAAAGATCTGTACATACCATTGAGCGAAAAAAACAAAGAAGCCGGTGGCCATGACAGACGCGGAACGGAACATTCTCGATAGAAAGGCACTCAGAACAGTACGATTGTGCCTTGCGGCATCATTCGCCTTCAATATTTCGAAGGAAACAACAACAAAGTGTTTGATGGAGACATTGGCAAAGCTATATGAAAAACCCTCGGCCTCAAACAAGGTATTTCTTATGAAACGACTATTTAATATGAAGATGTCGGAAGGTGGATCTGTTGTAGACCATTTAAATGATTTTAATACAGTTACCAGTCAGTTAAGTTCTGTAGGGGTAAACTTTGATGATGAAGTTAGAGCTCTATTATTCTTGTGCTCATTGCCGGAGAGTTGGAAATGGTTTAGTAATGGCCATTAGTAACTCTATCTCTGGATCTAGTACTTTAAAGTTTGATGATGTTGTTGGTGCTATCCTTAGCCAGGAAATGTTACGGAAAAGCTCCGGTGAGACACTAGGTAATGCTTTGAGTGCAGAGTCTAGGGGAAAGAGAATGGAAAGAGGAAAGAGCTCATGATATCATAGTAAATCAAGAAAAGGTAGATCCAAGTCCAGATCAGGGATAGTGTGCTGGAAATGCAGAAAGAAAGGACACCTAAAGAAAGACTGTAGATCTCGGAAGGGAAAAGAATGAGACACACAGCAAGAAAACAATCATGAAGCAAATGTGACAGGTGATGTGTTACAAGATGCTTTGATTCTTTATTTCGAAAATGTTACTGATTTCAAGGTTATTCAGGGAGCTCATTCCATGCCACACCGATAAGAAATATGTGTATGACTATGTTCAAGGAGATTTTGGACAAGTTCGTCGAAGATGATAAACCTCCGTAAAATTGTTGAATGGGTATGTCTGCAGTCACAGGAATGAAATCATGGTTATTAAAGGAGGTAAAGCACATGTTCCGTATCTAAAAGAAAAATCTGATTTCAATAAAAAGGCTAGTGCTGCCAGCTATGAAGGTTGTGTGACAACTTTCACAGATAAAACCTGGAAGGTCACCAAAGGAGCCCTGGTAATAGCAAAAGGCGAAAAGGTTGGTACATTGTATTTATGCAATGGTATTTCTAACTCTGTTAATGCTTTAACTTCCAAAGGAGCAGATGCAACATTATGGCATCATAGGCTCAAACACATGAGTGAGAAGGGGATGAAGATTCTTCACTCAAGAAATTTGTTGCCAGGTTTGAAGAATGTTGATTTGGATTTCTGTGAAAATTGCATTTATGGAAAACAAAAGAGAGTCAGATTTCTCAGAGTTGGGAAAGAAAAGAAGAGAAAAAAATTGGATCTTGTGCATACAGATGTATGGGGACCTGCTCAGGTATCATCTCTCAGTGGCTCTCACTATTATGTTACGTTTATTGATGATGCAACTAGAAAAACTTGGATTTATTGTATTCAAAATAAATCTGATGTATTTGATACTTTCAAGAAATGGAAAGCTTT
Organism: Pinus albicaulis; assembly: GCA_034641835.2. NCBI lineage: Eukaryota > Viridiplantae > Streptophyta > Pinopsida > Pinales > Pinaceae > Pinus > Pinus albicaulis. The sequence continues at coordinate 396,658 of JAXQQM020058779.1, forward strand.
GGTTGAGATTGAGACAGAAAAGAAGTTAAAGTGTCTCAGATCAGACAATGGAGGTGAATATTGCAGCAAAGAGTTTGATAGGTACTGTTCAGAGCATGGAATTCGTAGAGAGAAGATAGTTCCAAGAACACCACAAGAAAATGGTGTGTCAGAAAGGATGAACAGAACAATCATGGAGTGTGCAAGGTGCATGAGATTGCATGCAGGATTTCATTTACAATTTTGGGCAGATGCTGTAGATACTTCTATTTATCTAATAAACAAAGGGCCTTCAAGTTCCTTGGATGGTGGTATTCCAGAGGAAGCATGGACAAGTAAAAAGGTAAACTACTCCTTTTTAAAGCCTTTTGGTTGTGAGGCCTTTGTCCATATTAATAAAGAAAATAGAACAAAGCTTGAGGAAAAATCAAAGAAACATACCTTTATTGGATATGGTGTTAATGATTTTTTTTATCGCTTATATGATTATGAAAATCACAAAATCATTAGGAGCAGAGATGTAATATTCAGTGAAATGGTCTTGTATAAGAATCAGTTGCAGGAAAAGAAACAGGAAAAAGAAAGCAAGGAATACATGGTCCTTGATGAGATAACTAAAAAAGTAAAGGTGCCTAAAAATAATAATAATCAACAACCACAACAGCAGAAACCACCACAATAGCAATAGGCACCTCAAACACCTGAAAGTGGTGTTAGAAGATCTACAAGGATAAGTAGACCTCCTGAACGATATTCGCCTTCATTATATTATTTATTTCTGACTGATTCTGGTGAACCCGAATGTTATGAAGAAGCAATGCAGGTTGAAAGCAGGAAGAAGTGGGAGCCAGCCATGGAAGAAGAGATGAACTCCTTAATGCATAACCATACTTGGGACTTAGTTAGGTTTCCTGCAGGTAAAACTACATTGCAGAATAAATGGGTTTACAGGTTGAAGGAAGAAGATGGAGGAAAATAGAGATACAAAGCTAGACTTGTGGTGAAGGGGTTTGCACAGAAGAAAGGTATTGATTTTAATGAAATATTTTCTCCTATTGTTAAGATGACTTCAATCAGAACTATCTTAAGTCTTGTAGCAGCAGAAGATTTACATCTTGAACAGTTAGATGTAAAGATAACATTTCTCCATGGAGATTTGGAGGAAGAGATATACATGTAGCAACCAGAAGAATATGAGGTCAAAGGGAAAGAAAAATTGGTGTGCAGGTTAAAGAAGAGCTTGTATGGCTTAAAACAGGCCCCAAGGTAGTGGTATCTAAAATTTGACAAGTTTATGTCTGAACAAGGTTATACTAGATGTCACTTTGATCATTGTATTTATCTGAAAAATCAAAATGATGGCAGCTATATTATATTGTTATTGTATGTAGATGACATGCTTGTTGCAGGGTCTAACATGCAGGAAATAAATGTGCTCAAACAAAAATTGGCAAATTCATTTGCAATGAAGGATTTGGGAGCTGCAAAACAGAACCTTGGTATGAGAATAACCAGAGATAGGAAAAATAAAAAATTAACACGGTCTCACAATGAGTACATACAAAAGGTGTTGAAAAGATTTAATATGCACAATGCAAAACCATTTAGTACACCTTTTGCTAGCCATTTCAACCTTAGTAAGGAGATGTGCCCAAAGACCCAAGAAGACATGGATTATATGTCTAAAGTTCCATATGCATCAGCAATTGGAAGCTTAATGTATGCAATGGTCTGCACAAGGCCTGATATTACACATGTAGTGGGAGTTGTAAGCAGGTACATGAATAATCCAGGAAAAGAACATTGGATGGCAGTCAAATGGATTCTCAGATATTTGAGAGGTACCACAAATCAAGCATTATTCTTTGGTGGTTCAAACATTGCTCTACAGGGATATGTTAATGCAGATATGGCAGGTGACAGAGATAACAAGAGGAGCACTACAGGATATGTATTTACTATAGATGGAACAACTGTCAGTTGGTTTCAAAAATCCAAAGTGTTGTTGCACTTTCAACAATAGAAGCAGAGTATGTTGCTACTACAGAGGCTAGTAAAGAAATGATTTGGTTACAAAGGTTTATGGGTGAATTGGGTAAGAAGCATGATATGGGCATGTTATACAGTGATAGCCAAAGTGCCATTCATCTTGCAAAGAACTCAACATTTCATTCTAGGACTAAACACATACATCTCAAGTACCATTTCATACGGTCAGTATTGGAAGATGGAGAGTTGAAGGTGGAAAAGATACACACTAGCCAGAATCCTGCAGATATGCTAACAAAAGTTGTAACCAGGGAGAAACTAAGAATGTGCTCAGTTTCAATTGGTCTTCAAGGATGACGATGAAGATGAGAAACAGCCAGGTCCAAAGAGGAGTCATTGTCCAGCAAATGAAGCAGTGATGGAGTTGCTACAATTAGTCTCCAAGTGGGAGATTGTTGGGTGTGGAGCCCGATTTTCATCTTGATTCAAAGATCTTTGTTTTAGCTGAATGTATACCTTAGGAAAACTGTACACCCTTGCCATGGGGTCCGGGGGGGTTGACCCACTGGCTGGGGGGTCCAGGGGCCAGCGGTCCCCCGGCGGGGGTTTCGAGGGCAGCGCCCTCGAAGCTAAAAACAGATGTAAAATTGCCTTGTAAAAGTATAGTAATTTCTAGTCAATCTGGGCCGTTCATTAGGCGGATGATCGTGATGAGAAGTTGTATTTGGTTAGGGTTTTTCCCTAGAAGGCAACCCCTCTCTTTGTATGAGGGTATTTTATTATGGGCACATGTATTATATATATATGTATTATGCGAGCGGGAAATAGATAGAAATTTGTGAGATAGAACGAAGGACGTCTGATTCTTTAACGGAGTTTTATCTTCATTTCTTCAGATAATAGAAAAGGAAAAAGGAGGCGGGCATGTTCGGGGTGGATGTAGCCCAAACTGGGTGAACCATGTATATCTGTGTCTCTTTGGTTTTATGTGTTTTGTGTGCTTGTATTTTCCGCATATTTTATGTGTTGAATTGCTCCATAATATATAATTTTCTAACATATGCTAAATAAAACTCCAATATTCAGATGTGACGTAGTTTCAAAGCTGAACACCAAAGGTTTTCATATCTGGAGGCAAGGCATTTCTTGTGTTAAATCGCGTCAGAGGGAGAAAAGAGGATTATAACGTAAATTTGGTGAAATGCCTTGGTAATGGAAGAAAGTTTGAACGCGGGTAGAAAGAATCGGGTACGTCGTCCAGCACAGGGAAAAGGAGAAGAAAATACATAACGCTGTAGGCATGAGCTGAAGAGGCAGAGCCAGGTAGCAGGTGATATGATGATAACATGCGAAACACAAAAACATGGGCAGAAACAGGTGGAGATGCGTTTATACAGACTATTGGCACATCACAAGTGAAACACACAGATGCATAGGCAAAGTCAAATAGAAGAGAATATAGTGGCACCGTTGGAAGCATGACAACTGGGGCAAGTCGAGCACAGAGGCGTTGTTGCATAATTGTGTAGCTATCACATCATAGCGAGAAAGGACACCTCAGCACTTCAGGGGATGCATCAACAACAAACTAGATTTAGCAAAAGGATTGTATTCCAAGTTTATTTTGTTTTCTTTGTTAAGATCGAAGCTACAAGGATGTCCCTAATTTCAATGTAATAAGTAGTATAATAGTTTTTATGCAGTTTAGGTGTTTCAAGAAGCTTGAGCAGTTACAAAGGGATTTTGTTTGTATTTAAGGAGTGGAGAAAGAGAGAGGGAGGGTTTCGAGTTCTGGACCCCTTGGAGATTACATTTTGTACTTCTTTTTCTGATGGGTAAATGAAAGAAGTAGTAAGTTTCCTGTAACTGTTGATGGTGATTCATGTTTATTGTGCCATTTTTTGTATTTCCTTCTTTGAATGAACTGAAGTAATGGAGCAGTCGGTCTCTTAATTACATCTATGAGTAAGAATTAAATAACCTTAATTTGTGCTCCTTCACTCCATGCCTTCCCCCTTCAGAAATTCTCTCTGAAACTTAAAAGTAGTAGATTATGTGTATTAAACATATTAATTTGAGTTCTCCCTCTCTTCAAAAAATCCTGATGAAACTTTGAAGTAATAGATTTTGTGTTTACAAAATATTATTTCGAATTTCCTCTCTCTCCATGAATTTCTTCTGAAACTTAAAAGTGATAGATTATGTGTATTCAGCATATTAATTTGGGTTTCCCTTGCAGTTTTTCTTTTCATTCAGATGTTAGCAGTGAATGGCATTATGAAATATTTTATTATTACTGATCATTAAGGGTTTTAGAAAACTAGTCTCTAGAGGGATAGAACAAAGACCTCATGATAAAATCATTTATGTTACACACTTTTTAAAGTGTCTTAAGCACGGATTCCTTTCACAATCAAAGGATTATCTCTTAAGATACAACATTTTTTGGCATCGTTGCCAGGGAATGAAGGCACAAAGTTATTTTTCCCTGGGTTTTGAAATCTATTTCTTGATGGTGAACAAGATTTAGATACAAATTTGGTTTTGTATTATTCACCTGGCAACTCCACTGATGAAGGTTTCATTAGATGAGGTATTCTGCGGGAAAGAAGATGAGAAAGCACCGTGGAAAACACAGATATCAGAGTTTGAATCTTTTAAAGGAATTTTTACTTTTCACTATCAGTTTGGTGGTCTATTTTCCCACACATATCAAGAAGATTGTTTCCTTCTTTATTTTCTCAGAATATTATAAGGCCAAAAATGTACATTTTTTATTGGAGAAAGAAGATTTATCTTCCGATTGTATTATTGATCTTGACAAAAATTCATATCCTAAATATGAAAGGAGAGATGATTGTTGCATTACTATTCCTGAAGACAATCTTTTACAATTTGGGCATAAAGGTAAGGATTCATCGTCTTTGGGTGATAACATTCTACCTCATAAGCAATCCGCTTCTTTCTCACTTGGAACCAAGGTGATTTTCAAACCCTTGGTGCTGCCCATAATCCTCCATAAATATCCTTCAAATGATTCAAATTTTTGCCAAGTTTTTCTGGAGAGGAGGAAGATATTTCAACTAAAATACACACTGAAAGCCTGGAAGATCATTAAAATTTTCATATTTAATGATTTTGTGAATAGAGGAGAAACTAGTGGAGCTTCCCAGGTGTGTTTGCAGGAGGGGGAAGACCCTTGTCAAGAATTGGAATTATATGAATAACATCAACATTATGACACTCTCTCAATGAGCATGTCACAGCTCAAAGAGAGACTTCTAATTGCAGTAGATCCAAGGCCTCTTTGGTTTTGGAAGGCCATGCATGAGGAGGAGGTCTCATCAGGAGATCCCATTGGGGGTGCACTTGAACATTTCATGAAGTGAAAAGTTCTTCAGAGATTTGAGGAGGTTGGTGTCCTACCATGCGAGGATACCAAGTATTTGCAGAATGATATCCATCACCCACATTGGGATGAGTGGATGGTAGTATGGAGCAAGAGGTTTCCAAACCCCTTGCAGATCTTTGATACAGGCCAGCAAGAAGCATGGTTGCGCTGGTTTTTTTTGGGTGAGTTTGGTCACTACCCAAAAATTTATATTTCTTTATCTCATGCCTTAAGTATCTATGATAGGATGCATAAGAAGAAGGCATGGTTGTTCTGGCTATTAAGAAGGGAGTTTGGACATCATATGTGAAATCTTATGTCCATATATTTTATTTTGTTTGAGATATGTCTCATGTGCTCACATGTATTTATGTTTGAGATATATTTCATGTATGAGCATTGTTTTGGGAGGGAGGATAACTTCCCCATGATGTATAAGGGAGCTGTTTTGTACTATGTTGATGAGACATCTCACATGTCCATCATTGTAATATTTCTCCATGATTTTCATCTTGAGAATGCAAGGAGGCAGCAAGAGTCTTTGTTGCTGTGGTTACTATTGGGAGAGTATGGGCTGAAATTTCTCCATACTCATTATGGTACTTCAGGAGCAATGTATGGCACATTCAAAGTGCAAAAAGGCTACCCTTCAGCATTGGAGGACAAGGAGAGGCTTCCACATAGGAGGAAGAGCTTCTCACATAGCAGCATATTGGTGGATGGCTTTCGCATGTGGGATGTCAAAGAGAGGGTCATGGAGTGACAATAGCCTTAAAACTAAGGCTAATAGCACTGTCACTTAGGAGTAAATATCTTTTGATGAGGTATTCCAAGGGGAATATGCATCCTTCCCTTTTGTAGATTTTCATGGGGAGATTCTCATGGGAGGGCTCATCCATGGACCTCACTTTCATTTTACTCATTATGCATGGTAAAAGATACATTTATATACTTACTGATTGTCCCATTGAGTATCTGTATCCTTTCACCATTCATGGATAGTGCATTTCTCTACATAAGAGCAATATTATTCTTGAGTTACGTGGTCACTTTAGGACCAACCCTTGTAATGATAATAACCCATCTATGCAAGACCTTAGGCAAGTGTCTTGTCATTTTTATCATGTACAACTAATACATATTGCTGCTTACTATCACATAGTAGATAAGCACTCATGCACAACTAGTACTTTGTTGAAAAACAACTTGCCACATGATATTCTCAAACAGCAATTGGGAAAACTGCGTTGTATCCACTTGATAAACCATTGGTATCATGCAACCTTCAACATATTTCTGATTTGGATGCCAAATGGTGATGATGTACCATTCATTTTGGATGGGATGATTTTGGCCAGCATGATTCATGACATTGGAGAGAGGATCTTTGGAGATCTATTCTTCTTCTTGCCACTTGAGGGAAACCTTATTGCAGCCACAAATCAACATGTTCTCTACACTTACTATGAGTGGAGAAATAGACAACGTGGGGTAGGCCATTTTGTCTACCATGTTCGGTTATTCAGCTCACCCACATTGCAGGAGCTAAGGGTGGTGGAGATCTTTCATGAGTTGCCATGTTGGAGGGTGACTAAACTTGTATGGATGATAGCTTGGGGGTGAAGGTTTTACATGGGGATGTTAGTTCCCAAACACATTTTAGAATCCATGCCTTGGGAGGGAGTTTTTTAGTTCTATCCTTGCAGTTGCTTGAGGACAAGCAACATTTGGGATGGGAGGACTGTAATATTCCTACTTTAGCAAGCAGCTAAGAGGAATACTAAATTTTGATTTTGCACTTAGTAGATGAATAAATGGGGGAGGAGACCCATACTTAACTAGAATCAGCATAAAAACCCTCTTGGTGTGAAAGGGGATCATTATAGTAGCTGGATTTCACACCCTCATGTGTGAAAAGGGACTTTTGCTTATGGAAGAAGTTAAGTTTGACTAAGTCAACATGCATGCATGAAGAAGAGGAGATCATCAATGTAACTAGTTCAGTGTGAACAAGGATCAGCATAGACAAACATTTGTGAGCTGGATTGAAGGCACTTGAGTGTGAAAAGGGATGAAGCAGATTGAAGAGATCAACCTTGACCAAATCAAACAGCGCAGTATGGAGGAGTGGCCTTGATGAAGGTACAATGTAATTTTGGATGGAGATTGCTCATGTGGAGTTATAATGGGTGGGACCCAAGGTGAGGAGGCTCACAAAGTTTATAAGGAATAGGATGGCAGCCATTTGGGATTAGCTTGGATATTATTCATTTTGGTTTGCTTAGACTGTTTGGAATCCTCTTGCTGTTTAGCAGAGCTGTAGTGCTGTTTAGCACAAGGATCTCCTGTTTAGGAATCATTTTCCTTTCTTGAGAAGCCTCTTGAAGGAGTATTGTACTTCAGTTTTCCACATTCAAGCTTGAGGCCAAGCATCCTCCTTCATCCATAAAATTATTTCTACAAATTATAGTATTGTGTTGCAGGGTGTTGCAGTGGAAAGTCCCCAACACCACTTTCTGAGCTTATATTTCAAAGGAGGGAGCTTCCCTTTCTTTGCAAGATCTGTAAAGAAGGTTTCTAAGAATATTGTACATCTTTGCATGTGGCCAAAGCATTCTCCACCTTCTACAATGTAGTCACTGACAGAAACTGCGTCATTTTACTTAGTGTTGCAGTAGCAGGGGTTAAGCCCTTGTTTGTGAGTTTGTTCCTTGGAGGAAGGGCCAACCCTTCTCCTGGAAGGCTTTGTAAAGCATCGTTCTTCTATTCCTTGTATATCTTAGATATATGTATTCATAGCAACAACACTGTCACTAATTGGGAGTAAATATCTTTTGATGAGGTATTCCAAGGGGAATATGCATCCTTCCCTTTTGTAGATTTTCATGGGGAGATTCTCATGGGAGGGCTCATCCATGGACCTCACTTTCAGTTTACTCATTATGCATGGTAAAAGATACATTTCTATACTTACTGATTGTCCCATTGAGTATCTGTATCTTTTCACCATTCATGGACAGTGCATTGCTCTACATAAGAGTAAGATTATTCTTGGGTTACATGGTCACTTTAGGGTTAACCTTTGTAATGATAATAACCCATCTATGCATGACCTTAGGCAAGTGTCTTGTCATTTTGATCATGTACAATTGATATATATTTCTCCTTACTAGCTATCACATAGTAGATAAGCACTCAGGCACAGCTAGTACTTTGTTGAAAAACAACTTGCCACATGATATTCTCAAGTAGCAGTTGGGAAAACTGCGTTGTATCCACTTGATAAACCATTGGTATCATGTAACCTTTAGCATTTTTCTGATTTGGATGCCAAATGGTGATGATGTGCCATTCATTTGGGATGGGATGATTTGGGCCGGCATGATTCATGACATGGGAGAGAGGATCTTTGGAGATCTATTCTTCTTCTTGCCACTTGAGGGAAACCTTATTGTAGCCACAAATCAGCATGTTCTCTACACTTTCTATGAGTGGAGAGAAAGACAATGTGGGGTAGGCCATTTTTTCTACCATGTTCAGTTATTCATCTCACCCACATTGCAGGAGCTAAGGGTGGTGGAGATCTTTCATGAGTTTCCATGTTGGAGGGTGACTCATCTTGTATGGATGATAGCTTGGGGTGGAAGTTTTACATGGGGATGTTAGTTCCCAAACACATTTCAGACTCCATGCCTTGGGAGGGAGTTTTTCAGTTCTATCCTTTCATTTGCTTGACGAAAAGAAACATTTGGGAGGGGAGGACTCTAATATTCCTACTTTAGCAAGCAACTAAGAGGAATATTAATTTTTGATTTTGCACTTCGTAGATGAATAAATGGGGGAGGAGACCCATACTTAACTAGAATCAGCATAAAAACCCTCTTGGTGTGAAAGGGGATCAGTATAGTAGCTGGATTTGACACCCTCATGTGTGAAAAGGGACTTTTTCTTGTGGACAAAGTCAAGTTTGATTAATTCAACATGCATGCATGAAGAAGAGGAGATCATCAATGTAACCAGTTTAGTGTGAACAAGGATCAGCATATACAAACATATTTGAGCTGGATTGAAGGCACTTGAGTGTGAAAAGGGATGAAGCAGATTGAAGAGGTCAACCTTGACCAAATCAAATAGTGCAGTATGGAGGAGTGGCCTTGATGAAGGTACAACGTAATTTTGGAGGGAGATTACTAATGTGGAGTTGGAAACCCTAATGGGTGGGACCCAAGGTGAGGAGGCTCACAAAGTTTATAAGGAAGAGGATGGTAGCCATTTGGGGTTAGCTTGGATATTATTCATTTTGGTCTTCTTAGACTATTTGGCATCCTCTTGCTGTTTAGCAGAGCTACAGTGTTGTTTAGCACAAAGATCTCCGGTTTAGGAATCCTTCTCCTTTCTTGAGAAGCCTCTTGAAGGAGTATTGTACTTCAGATTTCCACATTTAGGCTTGAGGCCAAACATTCTCCTTCAGCCACAACGATATTTCTGCAGAGTATAGTGCTGTGTTGCAAGGTGTTGCAGTGGAAAGTCCCCAACACCACTTTCTAAGCTTATCTTTCAGAGGAGGGAGCTTCCCTTTCTTTGTAAGATATGTAAAGAAGGTTTCTGAGCATATTGTACATCTTGGCATGTGGCCAAATCATTCTCCACCTTCTATAGCGTAGTCACTGATAGAAACTGCATCATTTTACTTAGTGTTGCAGTAGCAGGGGTTAAGCCCTTGTTTGTGAGCTTTTTCCCTAGAGGAAGGGCCAACTCTTCTCCTGGAAGGATTTTTAAAGAATCCTTCTTCTATTCCTTTTATATCTTAGCTATATGTATTCAGAGCTGCAGTGTAACTGCATTTTCTAGATCTAGGTCTATAGATCTGCTATTATGTACTTGTGCTCTCATGAAACCCTTGCCGGGTTATCTCTTTGATGTATAAAAGGAGCTAGATCTCCATTTTCCTCCATGTTTTGATATAATAAACTCCAGATCTGTTATTGCTTCATACTACATCTGAAACCCTTAGAAAATCATGCTGTATATGCTTCAGCAGCTTTCTATTGAGATAAGTCATGGGATTTGGGCCTTTTTGAGCCATATCGGGACCGAAAGATCTGTTTAACTTAGTAAATGTTAAGTCCCTATATTACTAGTGTAGTCCCTTATTATGTTAGTTTATCCCCCCTTATTGTTATTGTTGTACCCCTGTAACCCCCATATTTTTATTATTGTGCCCTTACATTATAATTGTTAGGTCAGCTAGGATTACATTGTGGCCCCATGGACTCCTATATATAGAAATGAGATTTTTCCATTTGTATCATCCAAGAATTGTTCATTCATTTAATGTATTGGAGGTTTCCCCCTCGAAGTGGCTTATTTCTAAGTCATTGATATCTCTTTTCCTCTATTTTTGGAGTTGGTTTCACAACATTTGGTATCAGAGCTTTGGATTCTAGGGTTTCGCTGCTCCAAACAGGTCATCGTGGAATTTTCGCTATAATTTTTTTTCTACGAAGGTTCAGAAGCTGAAATTTTTAGAGTGCAAAGCTAAAATCCTGAGGAACATCTTCGCAAAATTTCAGATCTTGGTTCACAATATTTTTAGAGATATGTGTAATATTCCTACTTTAGCAAGCAGCTAAGGGGAATATTAAAATTTTGATTTTTGCACTTAGTAGTTGGATAAATGGGTAAGGAGGCCCATGCTTATTAAAAACATAAAAATAAATCAATGCCTAATGTGAACAGAGGAAAATAAGGGTTGTCTCAATAAAATACCCTTGTATGTGAAAAGGATTGAGGAGATTGACTGGGTCAACAAGACCAAATCACAACACTATCCAGATGCATTGAACCTCCTTGTTGATCAGCGTAGCTTTAGATGGAGGATCTTCATGTGAAAGGAGCTAAATTTTTGAAGGTGGTTTAGGGTTTCTCAAGCTCTCATATTATGAAGGAAGGGGAAGGCTCAAGAGAAGGTTGTTGATGATATTTGATTTTTATGTCTGTTTAGACAATTCGAGTTCTCTTGGTTGTTTAGCAGAGACTTGTGAGGTTTTCCTGTTTAGGGATTCTATCTCCTTACATTGAGTAGCTCTTGGAGGGAATTTTACTTCTCTTCCACTATTCGGCATATGGCCAAGCTCCATATCCCTTAGACAACGTAAATCCTATTGGGATTTACTTGTTTCCGTGAGCTACAGCAAGTGGAGACTAGATCTGCTCAGATCTAGATTATACTAGTGCCTCTTCTCAGTGAGTGAGTCTTTTATCCTCCTGGAAGAGTGTATTAGCTATTGTGGCTTCAGATTTTGATCTTGGAATTAGGCCAACCTGTGCTTCAAGCTTACAGCACATTTTATTCTCTTGGACTGCATTATTTCCAGTTGCAGAGTTTCAGGGCTTTTTGGCATTCATTTGGAGAAGAGATCTTTGGTGGAGGGATCCTTCCTTCACTGTGGTGATCCATGGATTAGCCATCTCATCCATGTATACTTCAGATATGATCTATTTACTATTGTGCTTAATTCATATTTTCTAAATCATTCTGTAGATCTACTACAGTAACTCTCAGATCTACTCCTGTTCTTTCATGTAATGCTGGAAACCCCAAGGGGTATGTAATATAAAGACATTTTAGTATATGGATCTGTTGTAAATCTAACTATCCATGCACTATCTTGTTCCAGATATAAGTTTTAATCTACTTATGCAGTGCACTGCGTTTTCCAGATTTAGTTTCTACAGAATTGTCATTCTTACACTTATACCTTCATGAAAACCCTTGTCGGGTCATTTATAAAATGTGTAAAGGGGGATAATACTCTATTTTCCTCCATGATTTGATGTAATACAATGTATGTATGTATTTTCCATCATATTTCATCATAAACCTTTATAAACTTACACCGCCAATGATTCAGTAAATTCAGCATAAGTCAAGTCATGGGATTTGGGCATTTGTAAGCCATATCGGGAGTGGGAGATATGTTTAACATAGCTAGAGTCATTTTTTTTAGCTAAAATTTGGGATGTGAGTCCCACATTACCTAAGATAGGGAATCCCGCCATAATTTTCCCTTATTTTTACACAAATTTCTGAAGTTAACCTTTTTAGGGCCTAAATTGCTGCTTTTCCCCAACTTTTGGATCCTAGAATAAAGTACAATTTTTTGCTGTGACATTAACTGATTCTAATGTGTTTCTTGAAACATTTCATGAGTGAATAGATTGCTTCTACTCCATAATTTTGTTTATATATTGCTACAGTCCCATTATTGGGCATTTTTCCATCCATTCTAGGTGTGAGAGTCTTGTTTACCTCACCTAGTCTGCTTGGTTTTTTATTTCCTCTTGGATTTAGGACTTAGATACTTAGATATAAGGGATACAAGGTAAAATCTTGTTTTCTGTAGCATAAATATCTATAAAATGTGTTATCCAGGCATGCCTTGCTAGCAATCCCAATTTAGGGATATTACAGTGGTATCAAAGCATAGTCTTGGCTCAGCCTGTGAGTTCCATCCATCAGAGGGAGCAAGATCAGAATGATGGAGAGGATGATTTTACTCTCATCACGATTCAGATCCCGAAAGAACCTCTCCCATGAGGTTAAGCTGATGAAGGAGGAGAGATGCCAAGAATCTCCTAGAGATTTTCAAGAAGAGGAAGGACCATGCACTTCCTATTCTCATGAAGAAGAAGATCAGAAGCATGGAAGATACTTTCAATATCAAATTCTAAGTGAATACCTTGTTGAGTACAAGACTCAACCTAGAGCCTTCAAGGAGACTCTAGCCTTCCCACAGTTCATTCATCTGGAGGAAGAAAGGAGACCTTGAAGCACAAGAAGGATGAAGGGAAATAGGTTTCTATTGTCTACTTTTGATGGATCATCTTCACCAAGGACTTGGACAAGAAGACTTGCAGCATTCTTCCTACTAAATCCAGTGGTATAAAGTGAAGCAATAGAGATTACAACGCTACACATGAAGGGTAAAGCAAGCACTTGGTGGTTCAGCCACATAAGTCATACAAGAGTGTCTACTCTTGTAGATTTCACTCAGAGGGTGATCAAGAGATTTGATGAAGAACATTCAGAGAAGGAGGAGCCCTCACCATCTCTTAAGGAGACTTATACCAACACTGTCACAACCATGGAGGAGCAGCCTTCAACATCAGCAGTTGAGGGAGCCAATACTGTGAAAGTAAGAACTCTTGCAGCCATGCAAGGTGTTCCCAAAGTCCAACAAGGTATGATCGTATTTCCACTTTCTATTATTGCAGAAAATCTTTCAGAAGGTTGTGGAAATATGATGTTGTATGACCCGGGATCATCACTTACTACTAATCTAGAGCAGCATGGTTGCACTGTGTTGTCCAAGAGCAGCAATGAAGAGATAAGGACCCATTCCTCATGGGAACATTTAGATGCCAGCTTCAGTGAAGAAGCCATGGAGGAAGAGATGTCAAAGGGTAGACATCTTGAGATGAGAAACTCTTTCTCCTCTCTAGATGACACTCTCTCAATGAGCATGCCACAACTCAAAGAGAGAATTCTACTTGCAAGAGACCCAAAGCCTCTTTGGTGTTGGAAGGCCATGCATGAGGAGGAGGTCTCATGCAGAGATTCCATTGGAGGTGCACTTCAATATTTCGTCAAGTGCAAAGTTCTTCAAAGGTTGGAGGAGCATGGTGTCCTACCTTGGGAGGATAGCAAGCAATGGTAGAATGAGAGCCATCACCCACATTGGGATGAGTGGATGGCAGTATGGAGCAAGAGGTTTCTAAACCCCGTGCAGATCTATCATACAAGCCAGCAAGAAGCATGGCTGCGCTGGTTGTTTTTGGGTGAGTTTGGTCACTCCCCAAAGACTTCTATTTCTTTATCTCATGCCTTGAGTCTCATTGATAGGATGCATAAGAAGATGGCATGGTTTTTGTGGCTGTTGAGGAGAGAGTTTGGACATCATATGTCAAATCTTATGTCCATGTATACACCTTTGTTTGAGATATGTCTCCTATGCTCACATGTATTTATGTTTGAGATGTATTTCATGCATATACATTGTTTTGGGAGGAAGGATAACTTCCCCATGAGGTATGAGGGAGTTGGTTTGCACTTTGTTGATGAGACAACTCACATTTCCATCATTATATTATTGCTCCATGATTTTCATTTTGATAATGCAAGGAGGCAGCAAGAGTCCTTGTTGCTATGGCTATTGTTGAGAGACTATGGGTTGAGGTTCCTCCATACTCATCATGATGTTTTAGGAGGAGAGTATTGCACATTATCTTGTTATTTTTATCATGTACAACTGGCATGTCTTGTTGTTTACTACCACATAGTATATGAGCGCTCATGCACAGCTAGTACCTTGTTGAAGGACAACTTACCACATGATATTCTCAAGCAGCAGTAGGGGAAACTACGTTGTATCCACTTAATGAACCACTGGTATCATGTAACCTTCAGCATTTTTCTGATTTGGATGCCAAATGATGATGATGTGCCATTCATTTTGGATGGGGTGATTTGTGCCAGCTTGATCCATGATATGGGAGAGAGGATCTTTGGAGATCTATTTCCCTTCTTGCCACTTGAGGGCAATCTGATTGCAACCACAAATCAGCATGTTCTGATCTACACTTGCTATGAGTGGAGAGAAAGACAGCATGGGGTTGGCCATTTTGTCTACCATGTTCAGTTATTCAGCCCACCCACATTGCAAGAGCTAAGGGTGGAGGATATCTTTCATGAGTTGCCATGTTGGAGGGTGACTCATATTGTATGGATGATAGCTTGGCGGTGGAGGTTTTACATGGGGATGTTAGTTCTCAAACACATTGAAGACACCATGCCTTGGGAGGGAGTTTTTCACTTCTATCCTAGCAGTTGCTTGAGGACAAGCAACATTTGGGAGGGGAGGACTATAATATTCCTACTTTAGCAAGCAACTAAGGGGAATATTAAAATTTTGATTTTTTCACTTAGTAGTTGGATAAATGGGTAAGGAGGCCCTTGCTCAATAAAAACATAAAAATAAATGAATGCCTAATGTGAACAGAGGAAATTTAGGGTTTTCTCAATAAAATACGCTTGTATGTGAAAAGGATTGAGGAGATTGACTGGGTCAACATGACCAAATCACAACACTGTCTAGATGCATTGAACCTCCTTGTTGATTAGCGCAGTTTAAGATGGAGGATCTTCATGTGAAAGGAGCTAAAGTTTTGAAGGTGGTTTAGGGTTTTATCATTTATGTCAACAAAAGAATGCAGAGAAACAAGAGAGTTTGATGGTGATTTTGGGTATGTTGAACATATAAGTTCTCTTGGCTGAGAGACTTGTGAAGATTTCTGTTTGGGGTTGTCTCTCCTTCCATTGAGTGACTCTTGGAGGAGGCATTGTGTCTCTTCCACTCCACTATCAGAAATATGGTCAAGCTCTGTCCTTGAACAAGTCTGTTTGGGATTTGTTGTTCCAGTGTTCTTGACAAATGGAAACAGAATCCTAGGATGCTAGATTATACTAGTGCCTCTTCTCAGTGAGTGAGTATTTTATCCTCCTGGAAGAGTGTATTAGCTGTTGGGGCTTCAGATTTTGATCTTGGCATTAGGCCAACTAGTGTTTCAATCTTACATTTCAGTTTATCCTCTTGGACTGCATTATTTCTAGTTGCAGAGTTTCAGGGGGTTTTGGCATTCATTTGGAGAAGAGATCTCTAGTGGAGGGATCCTTCCTTCACCGTGGTGATCCATGTATTAGCCATATAATCCATGTATACTTCAGATATTATCTATTTACTACTATTCTTACTTCAAATTTTATGAATCATTCTGCAGATCTATTGTGGTAAATCTCAGATCTACTCCTGTTCTTTCATGTAATCCTGGAAACCCTAAGGGGTATGTAATATAAAGACATTTTAGTATATGGATCTATTATAAATCTAACTATACATGCAATATATTTTTGCAGATCTAAGTTGTAATCTACTTCTTCAGTGCACTGCATTTTCCAGATTTATTTTCTGCAGAATTGTCATTCTTACACTTGTACCTTCATGAAAACCCTTGCAGGGTCATTTATAAAATGTGTAAAAGGGGCTAATAATCTATTTTTCTCCATGATTTGATGTAACAAAATGTATGTATGTATTTTCCATCATAAACCTTCAGAAATTTACGCTGCCCATGCTTCATTAAATTCATCATAAGTCAAGTCATGGGATTTGGGCATTTTTAAGCCATATCGGGAGTGGAAGATTTGTTTAACATAGCTAGAGTCATTTGTTTTAGCTCAAATTTGGTATGTGAGTCCCAAATGACCTAATATAGGGAATACCACCATAATTTTCCCTTATTTTTATGAAAATCTCTGAAGTTAACGTTTTTAGGGCCTAAATTACTGCTTTTCCCCAGCTTTTGGATCCTAGAATGAAGTACAAGTTGTTGTTGTGACATTAAATGATTCTAATGTGTTTTTTGACACATTTCATGAGTGAATAGAGTGATTTTTCTCCAGAATTGTGTTTAGATATTTCTACAGTCCCATTATTGGGAATTTTTCCATCCATTCTAGGTGTGAGAGGCTTGTTTACCTCACCTAGTTTGCTTGGTTTATGATTTCCTCTTGGTTTTAGGACTTAGATACTCAGATAAAAGGGATACAGGGGAAAATATTGTTTTTTGTATCATATATTCCTCGAAAATGCGTTTTCCAGACATGCTTTGCTAGCAATCCCAATTTGGGGATATTACAATATGATATGTGGAAGTTAGGTCTCTTTGCAGGCTCCTGAATTTAACCTAAACAGGTCATTTTGGAATTTGCACTATAATTTTTTTTCTATCAAGGTTTAGAAGTAGAAATATTTAGGGCATGAGGCCAAAATCCTTAGGAACGTTGTCGCAAAATTTCAGAGCTTGGTTTGCAATATTGTCAGAGATATGATCTGTGGAAGTTAAGGCTTTTTCAGACTCCCAAATTTAATCTCAAAGAGGTGACCGTGGGAAAAACGTCATAACCCTCTCTTTGAGCATCGGATTGAGATTATGTAAAAAGTATCTGGAATTACATAGACTTCCATTTCCTGTCTATCAATTTCATAGCCAAAGGAGGAAACAGTGACACGTGGCAAGTCATACAAGTTTGCTCTATTGAACCAGTCCATAATTAAGTCATTGTGGGAGATTGGACATAACTTAACCTTGAAGAGTCCAAATTACATCAGACCTATGGCATTTGAAATAGGATTCAGAGGGCTACTTCAGGGCCAAATTTTAGTTATTGAGGATCCGAAATCACATATATAATTCAGTTTCAATATCGAGCTTCTCAAAAGCAAGAAAAAGGTGTGTATTTGGTTTTTAAATTAGCATAACGTTTGTTTTAAAAAGCAGTTTGAAGTGATTCGAGCATATTTTAGAATTATTATCAATATTCAGGTTCTAAAATGCCTCCAAAAAATAAATTCCATACCCATTAAGCCCTCAAAAAACTATACTATGACGCATGAAGAGGAAGAATTGCAGTATGAGATATCAAAATTACGGTACCAAGTGCAACAAATTTCGATCTTATGAAGAGAAACCAAAGATGACATAGATGGTTTAAAATCAGAAATGGAGGCTAAGTTGGATGGTTTGAAGAATCAAATAATAGCTAATATGTATGATAAATTAGTGGAAGATCACATCAAGCATTAACAACAAGTTCTCCAACTCTCAAAGGATAACCTAACTTTGGTGCAAAATCTAATGAAACAATAGGAAGATCAACATCACATCAAAAGAAATTCTGAAGCAGTCACAGAAACAAGAACTCGAAAAGTATGATCAATTTTAGAGTATCTCAACAAGTGGAAGAACTTTCCTGTAGAAGATTCCACATGGGAGGATTATAATTTTATACAGAAGCATCAAGAAATAATCAAGCGTTGAGGACAACACTTGTTTGAAGGAGAGGGGCATGTTAAGTCTATATTACTAGTGTAGTCCCTTATTATGTTAGTGTAGCCCCCTTGTTATTAACATTATTGTTGTCCCCTGTAACCCTATATTGTTATTATTGTGCCCTTACATTATTGTTAGGTCGGCTAGGATTATTGTGGCCCCACTAGGATTACATTGTAGCCCCATGGACTCTTTATGTAGCAGAAGAGGGTTTTTTCATTTGTATCATCCAAGAATTGTTCATTCGTGTAATGTATTGGAGGTTGCCCCCTCGAAGTGGCTTATTTCTAAGGCATTGATATCTCTTTTCTTCTATTTTTGGAGTTGGTTTCACAACAGTAAAACAAATGTATTTTTTATTCTTTTCTGGGTGTGAGTCCCACATAGCATAAGCTGAAGGATCCAACCATTATTTTCCCTTGTTATTACACTATTTGTTGGGAATAACGTTTTTAGGGCTTAAAATGCTGCTTTTCCCCAACTTTTGGATCTTGAAATGAAGTATAAGTTGTTGTTGTGACACCAATTGATGATAATTTGTTTCTTGACACATTTCATGAGTAAATAGCTTGCTTCTTCTCCAGCATTGTGTTTACATATTGCTGCAGTTCCATTATTGGGCATTTTCCAACCATTCTAGGTGTGAGAGGCTTGTTTACCTCACCTAGTTTGCTTGGTTTCTGATTTCCTCTTGGATTTGGATCTTATATTATCAGATCTAAGGGATCCAAGGGCTAATCTTGTTTTTTGTAGCACACATCCCTGAAAAATACGTTTTTCAGACATGTCTTGCTAGCAATCCCAATTTGGGGATATTACAACCTTGTTCAAGGAATTCTACATCAGCAGGATGTTCAAGAAAAGGAGGCAGCCGAAAATTTGTCTCATCAGTTCTATGATTTGGTGGCTGACTATGTGACAACTTTCTTTTTTCAGCAACAAGAATTTATGCAAGGGTATGTGCAAAGCTCTGTATCTAGAAAATTTTCATTGTACATCCCTATTTTGATTTTCAAATTTCCACAGTATGGGGGCATTAGGTCTAACATGCGGATATTGGGTTGGTGCCATTGGAAGGCTGAATTCACCTTATTAAGTTTAGGCATAAATGCACACGTAGGAGTTGTGCATAAATAAGTTCAAAAGTTGAGAATTTCTAGTTGTAGTATTTCTAGTTCGTATTTTCAGTTTAAGAATAAGGGAATAAGTCCAAAATGTAGTAGGTTTCGGGAGGATTTCATATTGGATCAACTCCCATTCAGGATTGACTCCATGCCCAGTAAAGGCTACTAATCTACAAGTGCTCTTTGACTCCATGCCCAATAAAGGCTACTAATCTACAAGTGCTCTTTAACTCCATGCCCAATAAAGGCTACTAATCTACAAGTGCTCTTTGACTCCATGCCCACTAATGGCTACTGATCTACAAGTGCTCTTTGACTCCATGCCCAATGAAGGCTACTGATCTACAAGTTCTCAACACTTTATTACCAAAGTTTTGTCCCCAATTGGAGCTAGATTTTGTAGCCTAATTTTACTCAGCTAAAAATCAAGAGAGGTTCTGAGCAATTCAAGGTTGTTAAGGAACAACTGTTAGAATGTCAATAAGACCTAAAATATGATCAAAAGGAAAACCGCAAGCGCAACGAGTATTCATTATCACATGTGCACTGGAACCAAAGTTAGGGAAGCAACAACAGGATTAGACCATCATAAAAGGAAAAGGAGAAGAGAGGAGAAATTTTAGAAGAAAAAGAAAAGGCAACAAATGCAGCAAAGGCAGAGTCATGAACTGTAAGTGGGTCAAGTCGTGAACGTGGGAAAAATCGTGAACAATTCAAGTGTTCTATGAACAACAAGGAAGAAACAAACGAGCACAACCAAAGAAGAAAAGTCAGCAAACCAGAGTAAATATACAGTGAGGACCATTAGATCTGGGCATAGATCAACGACGGAGATTAAATCGCAAATAGAGCGATTTCGCAAATCCCAAATTTTAGTGTTTAATGCTAAAGGAATTGCACAGTATATTATTTGGATTGCGATGTGATGAGGAGAAGGGCCACATGTCCACATAGCACACCATCTCATATCGCACATCACATAAATTATGGTTTAAATCTTATTGGTATAGCCTTGAACTTGCAGGCGATTATTTTCGATAAGTTGTAAAATTTGTGATGTTGCAATGCGACATCGCCATCGCAACTTCGCATTGACGATTTCATTTTTTACCATTTAACCTATTTTTTATCATTTTCGACATGCGATATCAAATAAGTCGCAAAGTGTGATTGCTTTCGATTGGTCACCGTGTTGTGGGACCCTATAACCATAGTTTCGCATGTATGTAAGTGGTTTGAGTTTATGTGCGATCTGTTTTGAAGTGACCGCTATTGATTTCTTCCATATATATGTTTAATAAAACTCCAATATTCGGATGCAATTTGGTTTCAAAGGTGAACACCAAAGGTTCTCAAATTTGGAGGTAAGGGATTTTGTGTGTTAAATCGCATCAGAGGGAGAAAAGAGGATTATAACGTAAAGCCAGTGAAATTCCTTGGTAACGGAAGAAAGTCTAAACATGGGCAGAAAGACTCGGGTATGTGGTCTGGCGCAGGGAAAAGGAGAAGAAAGTACATAATGCAACAAGCACGACCAGAAGAGGTAGAGCTAGGTAACAGGTGACATGATGATAATATGTGAAACGCAAAAGCATGGGCATAGACGGGTGGAGATACGTTTATACAGACTATTGGTACATCACAACCGAAACGTGCAGAGGCATAGGAAGAGTCAAATAGAAGAGCATATAGTGGCACCATTGGAAGCACGACAGCTAAGGAAATTCAAGCACAAAGGCATTGTTGCAGAAATGTGGAGCTATCGCATCATAACGAGAAAGGACACCTCAAAATTTCGAAGGATGCATCAACAACAAACTAGATTTAGCAAAAGGATTGTATTCCAAATTTATTTTGTTTTCTTTGTTAAGATTGAAGCAATGATGATGTCCTCGATTTCAATGTAATAAGTAGTTTAACAGTTTTTAGGAAGTTTAGGAGTTTCAAGAAGCTCGAGCAGTTACAAAGGGCTTTTGTTTGTATATAAGGAGTGGATAAAGAGAGAGCAAGGGTTCCGAGTTTTGGACCTCTTGGAGATTACATTTTGTACTTTTTTTCTGATGGGTAAATGAAAGAAGCAGTAAGTTTCCTGCAATTGTTGATGGTAATTCCTGTTTCCTGTGCCATTTTGTTTCTTTTCTTCTTTAAATGAAGTGAAGTAATGTAGTAGTCGGTCTCTTAATTACATCTATGAATAAGAGTTAAATAACCTTAATTTGCAATCCTTCACTCCATCCCTTCTCCCTTCAAAAATTCTCTCTAAAACTTAAAAGTAGTAGCTGATTCTATGTATTTAGCATATTACTTCAAGTTTTCCCTCTCTTTACAAACTCCTCATGAAAATTTTAAGTAATAGATTCTGTGTTTACAACATATTATTTCGAGTTTCCTCTCTCTCCATGAATTTATTCTAAAACTTATAAGTGATAGATTCTGTGTATTCAACATATTACTTTGGGTTTCCCCTGCAGTTCTTCTTTTCATTCAGATGTTAGTATTGAATGGAATTATGAAATATTTTATTATTCCTGATCATTAAGAGTTTTTAAAAACTAGCCTCTAGAGGGATAGAACAAAGACCTCATGATAAAATCATTTATGTGACACACGTTTTATAATGTCTTAAGCACTGATTCCTTTCAAAACCGAGGGATTGTCTCTTAAGATACAACAGATTTCATGCCCAATTGAGATAACCAAACAACAAAAAGAATGGATAAGACAACCTAATAACAATCCCTAATTTAGATGGCCATGCATGCAGTTTCAATGCTATTTCTAATGCTTTAAAGTATGAGCGAGTACCTTGCCTCCTCGTAGGTTGGTGAAGGGTTTTGGGCCTGGTGCAGAATAATTTTGCTCCAATCAATTTATCTCTTTCATCCATTCCCGATCTAAGGAATGCACACAAAAAAATCCAAACATAGACTACAAGTGATCTTCCACAGAAGATCATTAGCTCAAAACATCTAGAAATCATACATATAAATTACTGAAAAAATGATATAAGGGGAAGGAAAATATACTTTATTAACCATATAAGTTAAAGTACATTAATATACCTTCCAACATAAGATCCTCTCCTCAAGCTTGTAGTATGGTCTCCTCTCCCAATACATCAGAATTCTCGTGCTATAGTTTGGATAATTGATCTCCCCCCCTTTCTTCTTGGTGAGATTATAAAGGCTCATTCTATCCTCTAGCAGAATGTATCTAGACACCTAGAGGCTTGAGAAGTTATGAAAATTCTACAATAATGGACCCCGAGCCAACTCATACACAAGTTGGTCAAGTTGATCTCCTTGGGAATGAAAAACTCTAGAAACATTTTTCATAATTATGAGTTTTTTCTCAATTATCTCAATTATGAAATAATTATTATCTCATAATTATAATATTTTCGAAAAATAATTGTGAGAAATTGCTCAATTATGTAATTTCACGCCTTTAACATGGGATATATCTCACATAAGTAAAAGTAAAGGTGAAAGGGGATGTAATTTAGCCAAACAACTGAGGTAATTGGATATTGGGTTTCTCTCATTGTAATGGAGTTATAAAAGGTGGTTATACCGTATGCTCCTAATGCATGAGGTTAAAAGAGAAACTGATGGCCCAAATGCATTACAATACTCGCAGCTCTGCATGACAAGGAATGATCTAAGACTACAAAGCTTGGTTAGAGGAACTCAAATGTTGAAGTCTCAACTCGCTTGCAACATCCTTCGAGGTGGGCATACCCATGTCAGCA
This sequence comes from Pinus albicaulis, assembly GCA_034641835.2. NCBI lineage: Eukaryota > Viridiplantae > Streptophyta > Pinopsida > Pinales > Pinaceae > Pinus > Pinus albicaulis. The sequence continues at coordinate 419,843 of JAXQQM020058779.1, forward strand.
TGGCCACCATAAAAATACACTATGGATCCATGAAATGAAATGTGCTAACATGGCCACGATAGACATACAAAGTGGATCCAGGTGACTAAAGGAACAGAGCATACCCACTAAGGAATACAATCATGGATCTATGTCACAATATACATCGGTAGGACTATGGATACATGAAAAACAAAGGAGTGTCCCATATAGCCCTCAAAATACATAAATGATACATAAATCCAATGCAACCTAAGGAGGATTCAATATAAGAGTGAGATGTTCCTAACCTAGGGTCTTCGACATAACCTATGTTATGAAACCAACTCCAAAAAGAGAAGAAAAGAGATATCAACGCCTTATAAATAAGCCACTTTGAGGGGGAAACCTCCAATACATTACATGAATGAACAATTCTTGGATGATACAAATGAAAAAAACTCCTTTCTATATATAGGAGTCCATGGGGCCACAATGTAATCCTAGCCGACCTAACAATAATAATTTAAGGGCACAATAATAACAATGTGGGGGTTACAAGGGTACAATAATAACAATAAGGGGGTTACACTAACAACAATAAGGGACTATACTAGTAATATAGGGACCTAACATGCCCCTCTCCTTCAAAAATGTGTTGTCCTCAACGCTTGAGTAGCTCTGGGTGCTTCTGTATAAAATTCTCATCCTCCCATGTAGAATCTTCAGTGGGTAAGTTCTTCCACTTGATGAGATACTCTGAAATTGATCGATTCCGTAGCTGTCGAGTTCTTGTTTCCATGACCGCTTCAGGTTCTAATATGATTTTTCCTTCATCATCAAGTTCTGGAAATATTGTTTGAACTGGAAGATTTTCACCTATAACCTTCTTTAAGCATGAAACATGGAAAACTCGATGTACTCGCGAAGAAGCAGGAAGCTCCAATTTGTATGCCATAGTACCAATCTTTTGCAACACCTTGTAAGGACCATAGTACTTTGGCGATAATTTATTATCCTTCTTCGCTTGCTTGAGGGACATTTGTTTCCGTATGTTGATCTACTTGTTGTTTCATTCGATTTTGTGCCAAATTTAGGTTATCCTTTAAGAGTTAGAGAACTTCTTGTTGATGCTCGATGTGATATTCCAATGATTTAACCTTATAATTTTCTCTTAAAGGTGATGTGATGGACAGTGGATGATATCCACAAAGTGCCATAAATGGGGTCATTTTTGCTACAGTATGGAAGGAAGTGTTATACCACCATTCAGTGAGAGGTAACCACTTGACCCATTGTGTTTGTTTATCAGATACAAAACAATGAAGATATCCTTCCAAAAATTTATTTTCTATCTCAGTTTGACCATTGGATTAAGGATGATAAGATGAGCTATGAGCTAATTGAGTACCCAAATAAGAAAATAACTCCGTCCAAAAATTTCTAGTAAAAATGGGATCTCTATTGCTCATAATAACCTTTGGGTTTCCATGTAACTTTTGACTTGTGTCCATAAATGTAGTAGTAGATGTACTTGCTTTAAATGGATGAGATAATCCACAAAAGTGTGCTTACTTAGAAATGATCAAATACCACCATGATGACACTCTTCCTTTGGACTTAGGTAAACCTATAATAAAATCCATTGAAATATCCTCCCAACTATTATCACCCAAAAAAAAT